>BSBK01006437.1:0-380496 GCA_027943335.1 Chamaecyparis obtusa | reverse complement strand
TTATATATATATATATATATATACTGTGAGCCAAATCTCATCATGGTTTTTCCTAGTTTTCTTTTCCATGTATAAAATATTGGTGTTATTGTATTGATTTTCTAATTAGTAATTGCTTAATTAGTTGTATGGTTAATTTTATTGGTTAATTATTTAAGTAAAAAAAAAAATGATTTAGTCCGATTCACCCCCCTCCCCCCATCTCAGTCTCTGGTGTGTGTTCAACAATTGGTATCAAAGTTAGGTTCCTCTTGAATGAGCTTAGCCACTTGAGGTGGGTCTGAAGCCTTGAACATCATGTTTGAAGAAGAATTGAATGATATGGATGGTTGCAAGCAGTGTTCTTGGATGAAGATGTTGAAACACAAACTTGTACACACAAAAGTAGTGCACTTCTATGAATCCTTACATGCAAGGAAACTCAAGAATGAGCCCTCACAAATCGATCCATAGCTCTCTATGCATGGAGTTGCAAGATTATGAATTTGCTCTCAGCTAGAGCTATGAGCTTGTGACCTTGCTAGTCAACCATACAATGAGAGATTCAAGTGAAGACAAGGGCAAGAATGCCAATATCTCCAAGGATCACCATGAAATGCAATGCAATGCAACTACAATGAGGATGCAAATATGCAAAGTATTCTATGAAAAGGAAAGAACAAGTGTTACAAATCCTTCCTATTTAGACTATATGAGATTAATCTATTGCATAAAAGGAAATCTACACTAAGAATGCCATTATCATGCAACTATGAAAGAAAATATGAAACTAAATGAAATGCAACAACAAAGATCTTCAAAGCTTGGATGCAAGAGTGTCTTCAAAGAAAGCTCCAAATGACCTAGAAAACCTGCAGCATAACATTAGCATAAACAAGTGACCTAGAATGAGGGAGAGAGATCTCCTTTTATAAGAAATGCAAAGGAATGGACCATGGAGATTAAGAGGCAAAGTCTTAATCAGCGGTGGAGATTAAAAAGAGGAGCAATCCATGTGCACAAGTATCCTCCAATGAGAAAATAGGAGTTGACTTTGTGTCCATGTGAGACAAAAAGTGCTTTTTCCTTTTTTATAAAATGAGAATAATGCTTTATTTGTGCAACTTAGGATAAGAGGGAAAGTGGGGGATTTTTATTATTTAAAAGGGGAGGAAATATTCCTTTTAAATAAATAAAAAATTAGGGTAAGATGGTTAGCCCATAGAAAATAATCGAATAATGATAGAGCTAGGATTTGATCAAGGATAAACAATTTATGATTTAGCAAAAGAGGCTAATAGTCTAGGTGACCATTTTTAGGTGTATACAAAACTAATATGGAAGATGAGTTGAGATCTACTTTGGCTAATTTAGATGCAAACAAACTCAAATTCAAGAAGGATGAAGGCAATATTGTATTTCAAAGATTGCTTCTGGAAGATGCAAAGAAATAAATAGAAGATCTGGATGAAAATTTAAATATAAAAATTGATTAATGTTTCAAACTTAAAATTGAATTGCACAAAATGAAAAAGGAACTTGAAGAATCCAAAGCACGGATTAGAAAAGGGTTAAAGTTGAAAGGTGGAAAGGAAGTACTTGATGTTGTAATCAGTGTGCAAATACAAAACCATGAAAAAAGTTGGCTTGGGATATGAAGAGAGTGACAACTCAAAACCTAAAGAAGAAAAGAAAGTTGAAGATCTAGCTCAAAAATTCCTTTGGTAACTAAAAGGTACGCGTTCAAGGATAAATATCATGCTTGCAATAAATATGGACATAAAGGTAGTTAATTCAGAAATAATTTGGTGAACTTAAGATGTTAGTTATGTAACAAGTTTGGTCACAAGGCAAATGAATGTAGAAGCATGACATCTCCATTTGGATATGACATCATAACCTATAGGCAACCTTTTTATGGTATTTGTCTTGCATGCAACAATTTTGGGCATAAAGCATTTGAATGTAAAACTAGAGTCAAAATGAATCAAAATAGTAAAAAAGGTTTAATTTACTACAACTACAATAAGATTGGTCACATTGCAAAATATTTCAGAAGTGATTCTAAGAAGCATAATGCTTCAATGAAGAAGATAAACATTAATAAGGAGAAGGAGAAAATGAAGAAATTTTGGGTAAAAAAATCAAATAAACTAACATTTATTTTTGGAAAGAAATTAGATGACCATATATCTATTGTTGATGATTTGGACCTTCTGTTGGTGTTGTTTCATCTTCCAACAATTAACCCATACTCGTGGTCTAAGGGTGAGTACTAAAAAGCTTACATCTTTTGATCCCCCAAACCTTGCAATGGTAGAAAATGAAATTTCCAGAGGTTTTAAAGAAAATTATTTTATTTGGATGATGTTTGAAGAAAAAGGCATGTAACTAGTGAATAGTTCATTTGAAAAACCTAAAAGTTGTAATTAATGTAGAATGAATAAATAAGGGGCTTCCTTTCTCTTTTTATCACTTGTGAAATTAACAAGAAGAGGAGAGTGGACCAAGGAGAGTATTTTGGCATCAAAGGGTTGTGTATTTTTATTTTCATTGAGAACCCTAATTGCATAAGTTGATTCCTATTACCATTGACCGCTTATTAAAATTCATACTTGAATTGAAGACATCCATTTATGGCTATCATGACTGACAAGGAAGGTGTTTTCTCAAAAGATCCTTATTATTGTCTACTTACTGAGGATGTTTGTGCAGACATCCACTCTAAATATGAAGAGGCAAGTCATTCAAAATTCTATTATTTATGGTAAAAGGTATCCACTAAAAATCAATTTCTTAAAAAAGAATATACTAGTATTACGAAAAATGGTTTAACTATATGGAACACATTTCTTGATTTTTCTGACAATGTCAACTGGGTTAAGATGATTCTTAGTCATATTCATGGTGAACCATATAATTAGACAAACCCTATGTTATTTCTAAGGATGCCCTAAAAATTCTTACTAGTTTGTGTGACAAAGGGGAAATTCTAGCTAAATGTTCAATCAAGAATGATAAGTTGTTACATAACTTATATGCTTGAGATTTGATAAAAGAGAAATGACAATTGAAGATATTGTCATCCCTAGAGTAAAATTGGTTGCAAAATGTGTTGCACATAAGATTTATTTTCAGAATCGAGAAGGAAGCTCATCAACGACAACTATTTACTCTACCTTTCATATTGTGGTAGCTAATGAAAACCTTGATTTGTGTCAATTCTTATTAGAATAGTTGCTAGAAATTTGGAAAATACAAAGCAAAGAAAATACCCATTCAAATTTGGATCCTTGATAATCTATTTAGCATTCATGCTTTTTAATGTGCTTATGGGTCAAGGTGATACTCTTTGGAAGAAGGCTTCTTTGATTGATGAATAAATTGGAAAAATATGTCAAACCTTCATAAAGATGTGATTACATACAAAAGGATTTTTGAGGGATGGTTTGTAGATTTTCAAGCTTAGATGCATAAGATTACAGATTCTTATACAATCTAGTGAGAAAACACAAGGACACATTTGTTTATTTTTGTTAGTAGAGATAATTTCTACATTATTGTAGTTGAGTCAAGAACTAGATGGATTCCAGAGTTACCTATGAAGTGAAAGATGAAATGGTTGAAAGTAATATTCAACAAGTGTTGAAATTACTAGTTGAACCCAAGGGATATAGATTTGTGATAGTTGAAGAAATTAAAGGAAAGATGCGATAGGAGAAATCCAACATTTTTTTTCAAGAGAATGAAGAAAATTTTCATGGATATGGGAATGATTGAGAAAGCTAAAGAGTGAGATGATTGCAAGAATCCTACTTCCTTACTATCTCGAACTACTAAACCCATTGTGTCTATAGAGGATGCTCTAGAAGAGATGAGAGGTAGTCAAAGAAAGAAGAAAAAATCACAAAGGGGTAGTATGTTTCTAGAAAGAGCTCAAAAGATGAAGTAGAAAAGGATAGATATATCATTAGACCTAGAAAGAAAACACCTAGAGTTGCAGATGTTGTTGATGAAGCTACTAAGACTGAGAGTTCACACAAAAAAGGAGGAAGGAATTCTTTTAGGAAGAAGAAGCCAAAAATAAAAAGTGAACTTGAGCCTCCAAAGGGGAAAATGAATCTAGAAAGTTTAATCAATGTCTTCTGAAATAGAAAATTTTTGCAATATGTTGTAGATTAATATAACAATGTTGATGGTGTTTATAAAGGCATCATGGACAAGGTTGTAATATCAGATACTTGAGCTTGATTTAGATTCTTTATCTCTACAACACATTTTACATCTTGGAGATCTATTTTGTGTGAGGGCTATGCAAAATAACTCTATTTCAAAAGTTTTTGTTGCAGAAATGTTGAAGTTTCTCCATGAGGAACTTCTGGATATTGAGATTGGTGCTAACTGGAAAGATGAGTGATAATTGAAGGAATATTTTGAAATTTTGAAAGTTGGCCTAATAAATCTTGAAAATAAAATTGAGTTGAATATGGAGAATAAAATTTATGTCTGAAGACTTGTAAGTTTGAAAGTTATTTTGACTGAATGTCAAAAGAAGTTAGAAGATGAAATCAAAACTTTACAAGCTAGCATTCGAGATATTGTAAATATTTTTTGGATACATGTTTGTTAGCCAAATGCCACCTTTGATGTAGAGAAGAAAATCTCTGGGTAAGAAGAAGAAATTCAATATCCCAGAATAAAAGATGACAAGGGAGTTTAGTTAGAAAGAATTCAAAAATGTCTAGAGTTATTGTCAATTTAGAAGGATACTATTAGGAAGGACTTTATCAGGATTCATGGTGAAGTGGACATGCATCTCCCTAGTGTGAGGAAGATGGTTGAGAAAGCAAAATCTCTTTGTCTCTTGTTCCTAATTTGGTCAGATGTGAAGAAGCAGAGAATTTTTTTTAGAAATTGAGGGTCAGATTCGGGGTCTTATGATTGTCAAGAGTGATTGGGCTAATGTTGCCAAGGAATTTCAAAGAGTTCTTTCCAATCCCATTTATCCATTGTTTCCTCAATTTCGAGTATACATTTCAAGGGGAGTCATTTTTATTTTTGTCCTTGATGGAAAAAGAGGGAGAAGAGAGATTTTAAAAACCACCATTAAAAAATAAAAATAAAAATAAAAAAAGAGAACCATCAATTTTGGTTGCCATCAGTTTTGTTCAATTTTTTGTTTGGATCATTTTTGTTTTCCATTAATGATAAAGGGGGAGATTGTTGTATATATATATATATATATATATATATATATATATATATATATATATATATATATATATATATATATATATATATATATATATATATATATATATATATATATATATATATATATATATATATATATATATATATGTTTGTTTCTCATTAACGTTAAACCAAGTCATCCATAATTGTCAGGATGATCTAGGAGTTTGTCTAAAATATGTCAAAAGTGTATTAAGGTATTCGCTAATGCAAAATCTAATGTAGAGTCTTTTTGAAATGTTAATGTTCTAGAGAATTAGTTCTCATTTTAGTAGTGTTATAGAGGAGCGACGATGGTGATATGGTGTTACATGTTTTGGTCCAAATCTATTATTTGGTCAAATCTATCCTTGATGTATTATATGATTGGTCTAGAATATGTTTTGGTCTCTCTCCTTGTTCTATAATTTATTAATGGATCCATTATTATTACTATCTCTTATTTGTGCGGTAGACTTGTGTTGGGATATGTTATAGTTCACTGCTATTCTACTTACTATTATACTTTCTTAGCTGACCTAGTCATGATTTTTGTAAAATACTCTGCATATATATATTTGTTCAAATCTAGAATTTAGATTGTGAAAAAAAGGATAGTTTTGATGATGATAGATATTAATCAGATGCAAAGATAAAATAGTAAGGAAATCAGAGAAACAACAACATATAATAGAGAAAGACTTCAAAAGATTGGTATTTTAGATATACACGGGGTGAACCAGAACATAGAACCATGATTCACATATCTAGATGCATTACTAACTTTAGTTCATATCATTCATATCATTTAGAGTTGTTGTATCTTATTTTGTAAGTAGTGATATTTAGGTGACAAATATCCTGTTACATAGATAGCAAGCCTCTATCAAAAAATTTAGAGCAATGAGCTCCTATTTTTTAATTAATATATATAAATATAAATATACATATACATATACATATATATGTACATGTACATATACATATATACTTACACATACCTATACACACACATACATATACATACATACATACACACACACACACACACACACACACACACACACATACACACACACACACACACACACACACACACACACATATATACATACATACATACATACACATACATATACATATACATACATATACATATACATATACATACATATACATATATAGATACATATATGTATACATATACATATATGTATACATATATATGTGTATGTATATATGTATATGTATAAATATATATATGTATGTATGTATGTATGTATATATATATATATTTGTGAGCCATTGCTCACCATGATTTTTTCCATTTGGGTTTTCCACGTATAAAAATCTTGGTTTTATTGTATTGATTTTCTAATCAGCCTTTACTCAATTAGCTGTATGGTTAATTTTATTGGTTAATTACTTAAGTAAAAGATTTATATTTTAGGTTGATTCACCCCCCCCACCCCCCCCCCCACCCTCCTTCTCCACCTCTGATGTATTTTCAACACATATACAGGGATGAATGAGGGTTATGGGACACAATTATTGAAGTGTATATTGTGGCTTTTTCTTATAGATTATTGTAATAAGAAGGCCCATGTGGTTATAGAAAGTTATTTATAGAATGTTGTAATGTTTTTCCATGATGACAAAATAAAGAAAGTATTTTTGTTTTGTAATTTTCTATTTATTTCTCTATTTGGCTGTGTGAGTTTGGGTTAGGGGTGTACCTCTCATCAAGTGGTATCAAAGCATTTAAGTTCTTAAATGAATAAAATAGATTGTTGAACGAGAGGTATTTTTCATCATGACCATGCTTGTGAGTCTATGTAATAAGTGAGGAAAATGTATCCATTAAGAAATCATGGTGGAAGAATTGCTAGTGTGATAGAAGAGGGTTTAAGAGCCCTCCAGAGATAAGTGCAAACACTACAAGAGTTGTAGTATAGAGGCGTTGATGTTATAAAAATAGATGAAAGTGAGAGTGAATATAAAGAATGAAAATTTGAAGAAGATAAAGAAGTGGCTATAAATCCTAACGAGGCTAAGTTTTTTAGGGCCATTTCCAAGATTGAAAAGAGGTCAAATATCGAAGTTTCCACATTTTTTGAAAATCTTAATTCAAAAGAGTTGATCAATTAGATCAAGGATATGGAAGAGTATTTTGAGTATTAAGGAGTAGAATATTTTGAGAGGGTCAAGTTTGTAAAGGCCAAGTTGAAAGGTCAAGTTAAAATTTGGTGGAAAGAATTTTAGTTAAAGAGAAATAGAAGAGGGAAGGAGAAGACAACAAGATGGAATCAAATGGTGAAAAATTGAAGAGACAATTCATTCATGTTGACTATGAGCTTAATTTTTTGAATAAAATGCAAGGGTTGAAGTGAGAAAGAAAATATATTGAGGAGTATATAGAAGAGCTCTATCAAGTCCTAATCAAAATAGGTAATTTTGAAGCTAATGAGGAGAAGGTTGTTCGTTACATAAATGGGTTGAAGTTGAGTATTCAAGAAGAGTTGAGTTTGGTAAGAATGTCTACCATTTAAGATGTATATCAATTTTATTTAAAAGTGGAAGAGAAGTTAAATAGGAGGTTTGAGAGAGAAATGGAAGAGTTCATGGTGGAAAGACTAGTGGATGATCTTATGGTGGTTGAAATGTAGACCAGAAGAAGAATGATTCAACTCTAGTAGAAAACATAATTAGGGTAAAATAATTTCTACCATCCTCACAATTTAAATAATCAAAGAGGAAGAGGACGAGGAAAAGGATCAAGATGAGGAGGCTTTCATCCAGAACATGTTTCCAGTGTGGGGAAGGACATAGAGTTTATGAGTGTCCTCATCATCAAGGACTGAAAAATAGAATACCTAAAGGTAAAAGATGAGTTACACATGTAGATGAAGATCCTAAGTCTTCACATTCTGAAGATGTGGAGAGAGGAGAGGTTCTTGTTACTAAAGGATCCTTGTCGAATGATGAGAAAGAACCAGCCTAAAGGAAGATTATTTCAATTGGGCATGTCAGTCCATAGGATTTTGGCCAAGTAATAACTTTATGACCATGATAAAATTCTTATTAGTGGACTCAACCACTTCATTCCCCCCTAGATAATAATTAGAAGAAAATTTGAGCGATACTTGGCTTTCGAAGGTCAATTGTAAAAATAATACTGAAGAGAAAAGAGGGTTGTTATCACATATCAAGAAAAAGGGAATCCCAAATCTAGTCATAATGAGTTTTTCTAGGAAGTGGGTAACAACCTTTGTGGTGCCATTTTTACATGTCAATTATTTTAACCATTGTTTATAGTAATCTATTGTGGTTATCATGCATTAATGCATTACAGAGGAAGGTGGATTATTCATACCAATGAAATCAGGTCCTCATTAGCCAAACATATTTAACTTATATAAGGAAAATTGTAGTCATACAATGATAATTTCCACATAAGTACCAAATTAAGATTAGAAGAAAATAAGTACTCAAAATCCACATGCAAGAGAATAGACAACATACCCACAAAAATGTTACACAAGATATACCCTAGGAAAACACTCTTGGCGGGAAAAACTAGGTTATAAGAGTATTCACCATCCATGTAGTGTTCAACAATGCAACATTAAAATACTTCCATGAAATCCTTCAAGGCCCCCACCATAAACAAGCACTCCATGTGGGAGAGCAAGCAACCACACATTGCATCTCATACTTCCAACATTTACAAATATTAAACATGACTTACCTCAATAACTACCCTTGTGGTTGCTTTTATAGAAACAAGATCCCACAAAACCACCAAGTGGTATTACATTACCATATTCTACCTAACCCCATGACCCCACATTAAATATTGGGTGCTTATTAATTTTTTTCCCCAATATTAAATAATTACATAGATTATATTATTACAATAATATTTTTACAACTTTTAGTGGCTACAAGAATATTCCAAAAGAATCTCTACATGTTGCATGTCTATTTAGGTGCTTCTAGGTACAACATTTACATAATTATAAAATGTTATAATTAAACAAATTATTATGCAAGGTGTAAAACACCTATTTCCCAATATTATTCCCCTTGTTGTATACATTGCATGAGGGTCAATACGTATCCATAAACATGAACAAGGGATCAATCCCTCTAGCAAAACCATCATGAATCAAAGTGCCCCATGTGCTTCATTAATATACCTGCAACAAAAAAGTGACCACCATCTCATACATGAATTCTCTTACCCTCCTTCATGTCACTATCACTAGACATACACAAGAGGCCATCCAAAGAGAATGCCATACAGTGTCACAAATGAATCATAAGTCATACCTCAAAAAATATCCTAGACACAAACATTATATCCAAAGGTAAAAACATGCATCAATAGCTATCAAAAACCAATAACCATAGCTTAAATAACACACACAAAAAGTGCTAACACATTCAACTATCCATACCTCTAAGGTATCTAAAAATATTGTACTATTGAGCATAATGACTTGGTTTGGATAAGTGATGAATCAATATGGTAGTTTGGTATGGTTGTCATTCATGTCAATACACTATTACATTGATGTCAATATGTTTCTATGTAGTATTATACTTCTCATATTCTTCATGTTTCATATGTGATGATTAGTTTGTGGTATGTTATTGGAAGGTGTTTGAAGTAATTAGTTTTAGGTTTCTATGCTTTAGATCGTAGTAGAGTGGAAATGGTATTTATCTGAGTGTGACTATTTTTGGTAGTATTTTTCATGTGAAATGCATGATTCACATTTCTCTATAGTTTTGTTTTTAATGTTGTGGCTTTGGGACTAAACTTGCAATGTCCAGCTTCATTCATTTGAGTTGGCATGAGAATTTAGATTTCGGAGACAAGGTTTCAAAGTTCAAAGGCATTTTCCTCTAGGTTTGGCTAACCTCGAGTGTTCACACTTCAATTGATTGTCTAGGTGAATACAAGATGATATGTAGCATGTATGATGATATTTTGGTCCAAGTTAAGGTTTGTTTTGGTCCACTTCTCATTCCTTTCCACTATGGGAATGTTTAGTGCTAATCTAATTCAAAATTATGTTTGGTTATTTGTCTGGCCAATAGTGGGAGACTCCAAAATTACATGGTTGGTATAAATAAAGGATATAAATCATTTAGAAATAAGTGTACATGATGCAAGGGTAGGGTCAAGAGGGGCCAAGCAGTGGTGCACCCTAATGATCCAGCCTGCTCAACAGCATGCGGAAGTAACACTACAAATTGAGGGAGAGAATGCAGAGACTTTATTATATTTTCATCAAATAGAACCATACATGCCGGGCTGTAAGGCCTTCCTGGTTATGGCCTGATATTACAATGAATTACAGAAGTTCTCAAACATGCGACGATCTGTTAGAAATCTCTAATCTAATCTCTTCTATCTCTATCCCAAAAAACTACCTCCTAAACTCTAACCCAACAACTACATTTATACAAGAGTCAATCGAACTGAGTCGGCCTTTAGATCCACAATCAGCAGAAGGAAGAGTCAGATCTAGGACCACATGCCTCCCAATGATGGATTCCAACATTAAATCTGTGACCCATAATAAATGCACAAGTCAACCCAATAAGAACTCAGAATAAACTACTTGGTAAGAAAGGATGACCGAGCAACAGACAAGCAATGCCAAGCATCAGTGAAACAACTGACCGCCTAGGAGATAACTGACCGCACTCGGTAACCAAAGGAAACTGACCAACTACCGACCAACTTGATCAAAGAAGAAACCAAGAAACACAAAAAACTTCAAACATATTTTTGGTGACACAAGATTGCCAAGGACCCAAGATGCTCCTGCATCATACACCTGAGGTTATTTTGAAATGATTCTCTGAATCATTTAGCAGATATGATCTGACCTGCATCCAACTTAGATTGTGAAATCCATGAACTATCCTCCATTGGTCTATTCTTCCACTTAACCAGATATTCCATATATTGTTTTCCTCTTGTGCTTTTGCCAATTCTTTGCTTCAGGATCTGCTCCACTTCTTCATTCTGCTTCTTAGGATACTCTGTTGGTACTATCATTTTTTCATCAGGTTCATGATACTCATACAAATTAGTAATGTTGAAAATAGGTGATATGTCCATGTCATCATGTAACTCAATCTCATATGCATTTCCACTGTCAAATTTTATCAGAATCTTGCAAGGTCCAAACTTCTTCATCTTCAGATTCTCATATGTGCCAACATGAAATCGACCTTTCTTCAAATAAACCAACACTTCATCACCAACATAAAAATTCTTATATCTTCTTGATCTATTGGCTCTGTCTTTGTATTTCTAATTACTGTCTTCCAACTTCAATTTCACATCTTCATGCAATGTCTTCATGTACTCAACAAATTTCTCTCCTTCAACACTTCTCTTGTTTTCATCCTTAATGTCTCTCAAATCAGATATACCTCTTAGTTGTAACCCATTTACAATCTCAAAAGGTGCCTTTCCAGTACTCCTATTCACTAAATTATTGTATGCAAATTCTGCTTGTGCTAACACAGAATCCCAATTACTCAGTGTGTCTCCAACTAAGCATCTTAAAATATTACCCAAACTTTTGTTTACAACCTTAGTCTATCCATCAGTTTATGGGTGAAATGTAGAACTATATTTCAACTCAGTGCCAAACTTCTTCCAAAGAGTCTTCCAAAAGTATCCAACAAATTTACTATCTCGATCAAAGATAATACTCCTCGGTAATTGATGCAGGAGCATCCTGAGTGTAAGGGCAATCTTGCATCACCCTAAAATATTTCTGGTTTCTTTTCAATAAGGTCTATCTTGTGCAGAGCTGCTATTTTTTGGAAAGTTACTATTTTTAGTAAGTTTTCCATTCAAGCTTAGAATGGTCTATTTTCTTCCTTGGAGGTTCATTTTGGTCATATTAGTCTGCCAGTAAAGTTTCATTGATAGATCAAGTCTAGCTTTGGAGATATTGAAGATTTTCGGTATTGGCAGCAAGGTACATAAACTTTGAACTCAGTTTTGAAGGCTTTAGAGGCCCTGGATGAGGTCTAAACTTTGGCTGATTGGAGCTTGCATGAGTCAAGTGTTGTAGAGCACTTCATGCCCTTTCCTAAATGGGGTCATAATAGTCAATCGGGTCAACTGGTGATGACTTATGGTCTCCAGAAGTTGGGTCACCTAAAATGGCAGAAAATGATTTTCCTTCAAAAAATTTGTTTGGGTTTCAAAATTTATTTTGAGTCAACTTTGATGTAATAAATTAAAAAATAAAATAATTCTAAGTTTGGTCGGTCCTATTGGCTAAAATTCTGGAACCTTCCTAGGCGGTGGAAAATTGCCTATATAAGGAAGGCTGTAGTGTTATCTTAGGCAGTTTGGAGTAGTTCTAGGTAGATCTGGGTAATAATTCGAGGCTTTGTCCTACAGAATATTGTAAGGGAAAATGCCCATGTGGCTATGCATATTGTAATTCTACATTTGTGGAGATAATAAGAAGCCCATTTTTTGTTCTTGCAAATTGTTGTTGTTTCTCTATTTCTATTATGTGTTTGTGGTATTAAGGGGAGCACCCTTCATTAGTAATCCATGTAATCTCACAATTTCCTTAAAGAAAAGATCTGCTACATTTACTGCATCTGATGTCTTTCTATAAGCTATAAAATGTGCCATCTTAGAAAATCTATCCACAACAACAAATATAGAATCATTACCCCTTACTGTCTTTGGTAAGCCAAGAACAAAATCCATACTGATGTCAATCCAAGGTTTCTCAGGTACAACAATCACTACATACAATGCAGTATTCCGACTTACTCCTTTTGCAACTTGACAAACTCCATAACTTTTCACAAATTTCTTAACATCTTTGTACAATTTAGGCCAAAAGTACTTCTCCTTAAGCAAATTCCATGTTTTATCAATACCAAAATGTCCAGCCAAACCACTACTATGCTTCTCCTTTATCAAATTAGTTCTCATTATTCCTCTTGGTATACACAACTGAATACCTTTAAACAACATACCTTCCTGAATAAAATATTCATCCCATTTAGTATCTTGTTGATCTTGAATAGGTGCTCTACACTTTCTCCATGACCCAGAAAAATTAGGATCATTTTCATAAGAATCTTTCATCTCATCAAAACCAAGAACTTAAATTTTCATCTCGGTCATCAAAGATCTTCTACTCAATACATCAACTTGGTTAGTGACTCCACTCTTATGTTTTATCACAAATGTATAACTCTACAAATACTCAACCCATTTCATATGTCTCTGATTCAACGTATTCTAACTACCCAAGTATTATAAAGCCTTATGATTAGTATACAACACAAATTCACTCAGTATCAAATAATGTCTCCATTTCTTCAAAGCTTGAATAATAGCATAGAATTCTTGATCATACACAAAATATTTCCTTCTAGCATCATTCAAATTTTCACTAAAGAAAACAACAGGTTTACCTTCTTGACTCAACATAGCTCCAATTGCACTACCACTTTCATCACATTCTACTTGAAATACTTTACTGAAATCAGGTAATGCCAAAACAGGCAATTTAGCAACCTTCTGCTTCAGAGTCTCAAAACTTTTATTAGCTCCATGTGTCCACTTGAATATCCTTTTTTCTCCTCTCATAGTCTCAATCATAGCATTACAAATTGCACTGAAATTCCTTATGAACTTTCGGTAAAAACTTGCCAATCCATGAAATGATCTTACCTCACGAGCATTTTTAGATGTAGGCCAATTCAAAATAGCTTCAACCTTTTCAGGATCCATCTTCAAACCATTAGTTGAAGATACAAATCCTAAATACACAATCTCTTCCTTCATAAATGAGCATTTCTTCAGATTTATCAGCAACTTTTCCTCTTTCAATCTCTGCAAAACTTGTCTAACATGTAACTATTATACACTAAGTTTTGCACCTTTTCTCAAGCTCTCTTGGTCTTGATAACCTAGTATAACATGGGAATCATCTCAAGGTTGTGGGACCTTTGCTAACCAAGATGAAACCTCCAGGTTCTAGGCTAGGTCCCCTTGGATTGTCACCTTAGTTTTCTCTTAAATAGGAAAGTAAATCTTTTGAGGCAAAGGGTTAGCAAGAGTGCATGAAAGGGAAATGACTGAAAGAAAACTACCTACTAGGTGATGCACCAAAATTAGGGTTTGGATCTCAGTATAGAGAGATGAAACCAATGAAGGACTTAGGTCTAATAGGTCACAACTTACTGAATAGGCTTGGATAAGTGTTTCATAGAAGGGTCTGCAAACAAAAGAGGGTGTTCAGGGAAAGAGAAAGATTCTTTCACAACAACAAGACTCTTAGGATTAGACAACAATCTATGACCTACAAACAAACATTCACTCCTATAACTTGGTGTAGGATTGAGACAAAACTGTTAGGGGCTGAAGTATGCCCACAAAACATCTAAATCAGATCAAACACAATTACAAAAAGTAAGAGGAACCAGGGGCCCTAAGATATCATTGAAAAACATGCATACACTTCAATCCAATAAGAGATAACTCACATAAGAAGGCATGAGGACAACAAGAGTGTCACAAAATGCTTTACCACATCTAAATTATCAATGGGAGATTACAAAGAGTAGAAAACTAGAGGACATAAAAGTGTCTCAGATAGCTTTCTAGGAAAGAAACTTTCCTTTTTACAAAATGTGAACTCTGAGCTTCAAAAGCTCCAAAAAAAATATATACAACACTCACTACACATAGGCAGGAGTCAAAAATCTAACCAGGGTTACATAAATATGCATAAAATAATCCAACCCTAAACCAGTCACTTCTCATCATAAATGCATCTTGAAAATATCTATGCCAATCAGATATTCAGTTGCGTGCCCATCCCTGTACCGAGTCTATAAAAATCAGGCCGCCATGATCCATCTACCTCCTTGTAAGTCCACCAAGCCATCAAAGCTCACAATCTGATTAGATACTAGAAAAGACCAAAAGATGGCTATCTAAATCTCTACAAATTCTTCAGCTGCAACCACCCCCAAAATCATAAATCTCCAGCTACCCGCAATTGTAAACATCAATGCAGAAGAAAACTTGCCAAAACTAGCCGCACCGCTTTAAAAATATCACTGGTCACATGATCGCATGAGCTCAAAAGCCTTCATGCAATCATGTGACAAGCCTCATTGAACCCGCCATCTTGCCATGCAAGACACCTCAGGCCCATCAAAAGTTCAAACTGCTTCCAAAAAGCATTGGCCGCATGATCACATGAGACCAAAAGGCCACATGTGATCATACGACCAACCACTAAGATCGGCCACTCTTTGCCATGCAAGACACCTGGCCCACAAGATCTACCACCTCAGTCCAACCTTTACCACATGGCCCAACAAGAGCCAACCACATCGGCCGGACCCACAACAACACCGCCCAGAAGCATCAGGAGGATCTAATGGTGGTCGCATGATCGCATGGGATTGGAAGAGCCCATGCGAACATGTGACCACCGTAGATCTTGAATCTACGGGGGCCCA
Source organism: Chamaecyparis obtusa (assembly GCA_027943335.1). Lineage (NCBI taxonomy): Eukaryota > Viridiplantae > Streptophyta > Pinopsida > Cupressales > Cupressaceae > Chamaecyparis > Chamaecyparis obtusa. The sequence continues at coordinate 364,740 of BSBK01006437.1, read as the reverse complement.
TGTTATACCTTTGGCCCACTACATAATGGACATGTCACCACACAATGACCCCACCAAAGGCTTGAAGACTTTCATTGACCGGTGAAAGCTTGTCGCATGGTCGCATGATGCTCCCTACCAGATTCCCTGACACGTTGGACCCACGAGCCACCGAGACACCCATCAGACGATTGTCACATGATCACATGGGATCGAAAGATCCCATGAGATCATGTGACCACTGTTAGATCTAATCTATCACCACTCACAAGTTTCAGGCCCACCATCCACCGGTCGTAGCAGTGTGGATAACGGCTAGTCGCATGTTCACATAGCCTAAAAAAGGGCTATGTGATCATGTGACAAACATTGGTAGCTCTTTGAAAAAATCAACTAGGACCCACCTGGTCATGAAAATGCACTTAGGAAAATGTCGATGCCAGAGGAAGAAGCACGAAGATGAGAGGTTGAAAACACAGAGGGTTTTTAGACTGGAGGTTGAAAACATAGAGAGTTTTCGATGCTGAACATTTTTTGGAACCCTGCGACCTGAGCACTTCTTGCAACCATTCAAACTTGAATATCTCTGAGGGCTTTGTGAATTAAGTGATGTGATCTGAATTGGGGCTTGAGAACACATCAAAGAACATGGGGTTCAGAGCGCAAAGCATAAAAATATGTGGATCAACTTCGCAAGAAAAACAAGATGCAATAGGAATTAGACATTTTTAGAAGCCAAAATTGAAAGATGGGAAATTTTGGGTAACAGTAACAAATGTTCTTCTTTGGTCTTACTGAATATCAGAATAGCATCAAGACATACAATTACAAACTTACCCAAGAATTTCTTCAAAACTTCATTCATCAGCCTCATAAAAGTACTCGGTGCATTAGTTAAACCAAAAGGCATAACCAACCACTCATACAAACCTTCTTTTTGTTAATATGATTTAGAACAACAAAGAGGGGCGGGTGAATCTATTGTTCTCAGGTCCTGATGTATAAAACAAACTTCAAATTTTTTTCTTTAAATTAGATCTAACAACCAAAACCAACTCAGTCATCACTGATTCTATAATAGAAACATATAACATTGCAGTCCACTACCTAGCTGTATCTAACTTGTAAAACACAGAAATGTTCAAACCAAAACATTCACACAAGCATTGACACTAGGATTTATAATGGAAACCCAATCTGGGAAAAACCACTTTGTAACATGCTACTATTATTTTCACTCTTCTGAAGTGAGCTCGCTTAAAAGCCAACTCTGTCAAAGGTTACAATACACACTGTTAGGTGTGACCTGATTAAAGGATTTCAATCACCCTGTTAAAAGTGAGCCTTGTTATAGGACTTACATACAATCCATTAGAATGAAACCTTGTTCAAAGGATTTAAACATATGACTGTTAGGTCAACCTTTGTTAAAAGGATTTTGATTGTTACAATGGTTAGAAAGTAGCAGCAGTATTGATCTAAAAAACATACAACTCACTTTGCAAATATTAGATCTAATTCTGTACACAAATGCTGGTTTATTGACTTTGAAACTTTGCCATCTCCATCTCTGATCTACTCGAAACTTTTCTTCAAGAAATCACCACACTTCTCCTTCATCCTTTTCTACTTGTACAGTCAATAACATCTACTGATCTTCCAGCATCCTCTTTTCACCCATGCACACACATATCTAATGCTTAGGTTCCTTTAATACTTCCTCAATTAGGTTAACTCATCTTTTGTCTCTCAATCTCCTTCGTAGATCTTAGGGTTAGGTCAGATTCATTGAATCTACCCGCTTTATGTTCTTCAGCTCCTTTTCTAGAAACATCTCAAATCTCTTAAAGATTTACAATAAAACATTTTTTAGTGCATTCAATGCTTTCAAACAATCAATAAATAAAGTCAACATGTTTTACATAATCCAAGAATTAAACAATGTCAGCTCCAAATATGAATTCTCTTCAAATATAAAAATGTTGATGCTCGGTCAATACTGTGATCAACTACTTGGTCTTCACGTAGAAAGCTCGGTCATTACTAAAAATGTTTCCTTGGCTTATACTATCTTTCTTGGCAATTAACTGATGTTTGGTCGACACTAAAATTTTACTCGGCATATATTGACTCGGTCGACACTAACATTACTCGGCTTGAACATGATTTCTCCATTTTTGCTTGGTCAAGCCTACCAGTTTAGTCTTCAATCTTACTAAGATAAACAATACATTGTCTCATCATTGTACAACATAGTCAAGTGCACTTTGTAGTATCTAGATAACTCAACCTTTCCTTAGGTGCTATTGTTAGCATCCTTTCTTTCCCTTCTTCACAACAATACAATAGATATAGTAGTTTCCTAAGTAGCAACAGTCTTACCAGTTAAGGTTTGACATCAATGACAACACAACAATTGCTTCAATTGCAGTTTCCAATAATCTCCCTCTTTGGCATTGATGGCAACACTATATGATATCACCTGAATAACACATGGATTACCAACCAATCCAAAAACTTATCTGTCCATCAGAAAAAAAAATTGTAATATCCTTAGCTTCATTCTGATTCAGAATCAATAAGCCTCACTTCTATGACCATAAGAAATATCTAGATCTCCCTCTATCCTAATCCTTCATCTCAGTTCATCATCTCCTTACTTTTCTTTTCAGTGTCATGTGTTATTATATTATCTCAGTTCATCTCCCTCTTTGAAAAAAATGCCAAAGCAACAACTAAAACATACATCCATCAGATGTAGATATTATCTGTGCAACTTAGTGTTTCTCCCTCTATCATCTTTCTTATTACTGATTCCTTATCTTTTGTCTTCTTCACAACTCTAGGCCAGTCTTAAAGTGTGACAATCTTCTGCATCAATCTATCAAATATTCTGTTGTAGCATATTTGATGCAGTGCTCCTAGCTTAACTAGGCAGCCTCAGTTAGGGGAAGAACCCCTAATTGACTTCTCAAATACTCGTGCTTCTTTAGGTAAAGCTTTAGTGAATATGTCTGCTAATTGTTCCTTTGTATTCACATATTCCATTCAGACTTCTTTATCTTGTACCAATTCTCTCAAGTAGTGATACTTGATTACTATGTGCTTGGTCTTAGTATGCATCACTGGATTCTTAGAAATGTTGATAGAACTTGTGTTGTCACAGAAAATAACAATAGGTTCAATGATTTTTTCTTTCATTCCTACCAACAATTGTTTTATCCATACCAAATTTGAACAATTTATTGTAGCAGCAACATACTCGGCTTCAACAGTAGATTGGGAAATGCAATTTTGTTCCTTGCTTGTCTAGGAGACTAATCTATGTCCAAGAAAGAAAGCTCCACCACTAGTACTCTTTCTGTCATCTACATTTCCTGCCCAATCAACATCTGTATATAATCTTAGTTCAAATCTTTCATCCTTCTTATAATATAGCCCATAGTCAGCAGTCCCTTTCAAGTATCTCATAATTCTTTTCACAACCATCATGTGTGTTTCTTTAGGATTGGCAGAGAATCTTTCCACAATCCCAACAGCTAGTGCAATATCTGGTCTACTATGTACATCATACTGCAATTTTCCAATCATGGATCTGTACAAAGTCTAGTTCACTTCTGCAACATCATCATTCTTAGATAACTTTTGTCCAATAGCCATAGGAGTACTCATTGGTCTAGAGTCTTCCATCCAAAAAGTTTTCAGTATTTCATTAACATACTTAGACTGTGTAATGAAAATTCCTTTCTTCATCTGATATACTTGTAAACCAACAAAGAATTGATCTCACCAAACATGCTCATTTCAAATTCAGTTTGCATTTCATTTGAAAATCTTTTACACAAAGCATCTTGTCCACCAAAAATAATATCATCCACAAAATTTTTTGCCAACAGGATACCTTTACCTTCTTCATCTTTCATGTACAGATTGCTTGTGTCATTTGTTCTTGAAAATCCAATCTATATCAAATAGTTATGCAATCTCTCATACCATGCTCTAGGAGCTTGTTTTAATCTATATAGTGCTTTGTTTAGTTTGCATACCATGTGTCTTCTGTTTGGATCAATAAAACCTTTTGGTTGTTCTATGTAAACTTCTTCTTCTAGTATACCATTTAAGAATGTAGACTTGACATCCATTTGATACACCTTGAAATCTTTATAATCAGCATATGCAAGTAGAGTTCTTACTCCTTTCCATCTGCTATAGGGGAAAATGTCTCTCCATAATCTATTCCTTCTTCTTGTGCATAGCCTTTGCATACCAGCCTATATTTGTTCCTAGTTATTTCACCTTTTTCATTCAACTTATTTCGGAACACCCACTTTGTTCCTATAACATTTTTGTTTTCAGGTCTTGGCACCAAAGTCCAAGTATCATTCTTCTCTATCTGGTCAATCTCTTCATTCATTTCTTGTATCTAGTCTTCATTTTCTAATGCCTCTCTAGTTGACTTAGGTTCAAATTCACATAGTAAACATGTTGGATCCTTTGTCTTACTTCTATTCAGAATTCCAGTATGTTTGTCTCCAATTATCTGTTCAAGCTTGTGATGTCTTCTTACATATTTTTCCAAAATAAGTTCAGCTCTTCTCTCCTCTATTTCATCAGGTTCCTCAACAAGATTATTTGATTTAGCTTTTGAATGCTTGGCAACCTCTTCCTAATACTCGACAGCATTATCTTGTCGCTCGACATGTTCTTGTTCTCTTTTGGCACTATTTTCCCGATGCTCGGTAGCATCTTCCTGTCGCTCAGCATTGCTTACCCAAGACTCGGCATCAGGTGCAAGTCTGTTACTTGCCTCTTCTTCTTCTTCAATATACACAAAAGATCTATAATCTTCTGGTTCTCTTTTACTGTCAATTTCATTTCTTTCTGCATACTCATCAATTTTGACATTCACACTTTCCACAATTTTGTTAGTGTTAGAGTTCAAACACTTATAAGCTTTACTTTTTGTGGAATACCCTAGGAATATGCCTTCATCACTTTTAGCATCAAAATTTCCATTCCTATTGTCTTTTAATATGTAACACTTTCTTCCAAAGATTCTAAAGTATTTAACACTCGGTGCATGCCCATGCCATAATTCATAAGGTATCAGATTTGTACCTTTCTTGATCTATACCTGGTTAAGAGTGTAGACAGTTGTACTTATAGCTTCTTTCCAGTATTTCTATGCCACATTCTTTTCAATCAACAATGTCCTTGCACAATCCAAGATAGATCTATTTATTCTCTTTGCTATACCATTTTGTAGAGGTGTTCTAGGTGCAGACATCTATCTTTTGATCCCTTTTTCATTGTAAAACAGATTGAATTCATTTGATGTAAATTCTCCACCTCGGTCAGATCTAGGACATTTCAGGTTCCTACCCGTCTCCTTCTCAACCTTAGCCAAATACCACTTAAAGAATTGAAAAGCTTTAGATTTTTCTTTTAGGAACATTACATGCATCATCCTGGTATGATCATCAACAAACAAGATAAAATATCTAGCACCATAGTAACTTTGTACATCCATAGGTCCACAAAGGTCAGTAGGAACCAAATCTAAAATGTTTTTAGAAATAAAGGATTTTCTCTTAAAACTTGACTTTGTCATTTTTCCTAACTGACATTCCTTGCACATCATATTCTCAGATTTTTTTAATCTAGGTAGACCTCTTACTTTCTTCTTCTTACTTATTTCTACCAGATTATCAAAGTTAATATGACATAGCCTCTTATGCCATAACCAAATGTCATCAAGTTGTGCAACCATACATGCTTCTTCAGATAGGTGAAGATAGAACAAATTACCTCTAGTATGTTCTTCGCTTCCAATTAGCTCACCAGTAGCATCAAATATTTTAGCTTTCTAGTGATGAAATTCCACTTAGTAACCAGTGTTGTTGAGCTGAGAAACACTTAGCAGATTATAATTTAGACCTTCAACCCAATATGCATTTTCACAAGAGATCTTATCAGTCAGTTTAATCAAACCTTTTCCTCTAACAGGACATGGTGCATCATTACCAAATTTTACACTTTTACCTCTATAATGATGTAAGATCTCAAACTTACTCTTGTCACCAGTCATGTGATGTGAACAACCACTATCAATAATCCATTTGTCATTTTTGTTCACATAGGAGATCAATGTAGTTTTATCATCCTCATCAGATTCATCTTTCATTGGAACATAGACTACCTCAATTTCAAAATCATCACTATCAATGTCAGTTTCTTCTTCAACTATGTAACAAGATTTCTTACCTTTTCCTTTGTAGTCTTTGTGCCTTTGGTAGCTTCTATCATCTCTTATGTCTTTGTGTTTTCTTTTTCTTTCTTCATCTTTATCCTTCCTGTCAGGACATCTAGCAGCTATATGACCAACTTTATTACATGCAAAACATATAATAGGGAGTTTACCTTTATATTTTCCTTTTCCCCTTCTTAGTCTTCTAGCCATAAGAGCTTCTAGATCTTCAAGTTCTTCATCAAAAGTGTCATTGTCACTTTCACTTTCACTTTCACTGATGCATCTTTCTTTTTCTTTCTGTCTCTTGTTCAGAACTAGTTGTGACTTAAAAGAAGATTCAACATTACCAATACTACCAACAGTGAAGTTATCATAGTTAGAGAGTTCAAAAGTAGTTAGCTTGCCAACCAAACTTTCCAAAGTAAGTACATTTTGTTAGGAATAAGGTGTCTCAACCTTGGATAATTCCTATTCTTATTATTTGTTTTGTAAATGTATTTTTTTGCAAATAATGTAATTAAGTGTGAGTGTACATGTCTAGTTGGCATGTTGATGTGTCACTCCACTTGATGTGTTGGCATCTTGTGCGTAAGGAGATCATGACTGAAATGGTCATGATGGATTCCTATGATGCATAAGAACTATTTAAGGAGTGTGCTATGACAGGTGTAAGAACATCTTATGACTTGGGCCTATTTGGGTGCCCAAGAAGAAGTGGTTGGTGTGTGTAAGAGAATATGCCAAAAATAGGTTGGTATGACAGATTCTCTTACACTTCTCTTGTGACCGTTATTTTTGGCGGATTCTATGACAAGCTATCATACTCTATTCTAGGGATGGATGCCTATTCTTGGGATTGCATGTAACAACTATGTACATGTGGCTTTGTGCATGGGTCTTGGTGGTTGTGCCTATTTTTGGGTCCAGAAGAGTCTATATATATGATGCTGCTCCTATGGCAGAGATATAATAGAATTTTAAGTCTTTTTGGCTTTGTCTCTCATTTCCTGAAAGAACTTGCATTGCAAGTGTATTGTAATCTTTGTGTTGAAGATAATACATTGTGCTGGTTTTGGAGTGCTGGGGTTTTTTACCGAAAGGTTTTCCCCAGGGTATATCATTGTGTCATTCTCTATTTTTCTGTATGCATTGTATGTGGTTGCAATATCTTTGTTAAAGTAGTTAACGAATCTGAAATTGTAAGGATTTATAAGAATTTGCACAATACTCTCCTATAGAGATTAACGTAGGAAGCTATTTCTGAACCTGAGTTTCCTTACACATTTGTAGAGTTACATCTAGATTCCTAAATAGATGAGATCTTAATAGCATATATAGCACGTAGAGTTATTAGTACTTTTCCAATTATAGTTTCATTATCAATAATCCCATTTTCTCCTCTAATAGCATTAACAACTTCTTTTATTCTACCACAATATTGTGCAATGTTCTCACCTTCTTGCATTCTCATTTCATCAAACTTACCTCTGAGACTCTCAGCCTTAGTTTTTAGTACATTTAAGTCACCACCATAGATCCTTGCAAGAGTGTCCCACATCTCCTTAGCACTTGTGCAATCCTTAATGTCCTCAAATTATGGATAGATTAGGGTGGATGCAATTTCTAGCATTGCCTGATTATTTTCTTGCTTAGCTCTCATTTCCTCGGTAGTCAAAGGTGCAATAGGTGAGACATAGTCATTCTCAATGTAGTACTTTGTAGAATCATCAATACTAGCCAGATGCAACTTCATCAAGCTTTTCCATGTAGGGAAGTTTTTCTTATTCAGCTTTGGTACCTCCTTCTTATACATCTTGATCATTTGCTTCAAGTCCCTTTAAACTTGATTTCTGTAAACACAAATAATAAGCAACATAGTTCTAATACCAATTGTTAATATGATTTAGAACAACATAGAGGGGGGGTAAATTAGTTGTTCTCAGGTCTTGATGTATAAAATAAACTTAAAAAACTTTTCTTTAAATCAGATCTAACAACCAAAACTGATTCAGTCATCACTGATTCTATAATAGAAACATATAACATTGCAGTCCACTACCCAACTGTATCTAACTTGTAAAACATAGAAATGTTCAAACCAAAACATTCACACAAGCATTGACACTAGGATTTATAGTGGAAACCCAATCTGGGAAAAATCACTCTGTAACATGCTACTATTATTTTCACTCTTTTGAAGTGAGCTCGGTTAAAAGCCAACCCTATCAAAGGTTACAATACACACTGTTAGGTGTGACCCAGTTAAAGAATTTCAATCACCTTGTTAAAAGTGAGCCTTGTTATAGGACTTAAATACAATCCATTAGAATGCAACCTTGTTCAAAGGATTTAAACATATGACTGTTAGGTCAACCTCTATTAAAAGGACTTTGACTGTTATAATGGTTAGAAAGTAGCAACAGTATTGATTTGAAAAAAATACAACTCACTTTGCAAATATCAGATCTAATTTCATACACAAATGCTGGTTTACTGACTTTGAAACTTTTCCATCTCCACCTCTGATCTGCTCGAAACTTTTCTTCAAGCAATCACCACACTTCTCCTTCAGCCTTTTCTGCTTGTACAGTCAATAACATCTACTAATCTTCCAAAATCCTCTTTTCACCCATGCATACACATATATAATGCTTAGGTTCCTTTAATACTTCCTTAATTAGGTTAACTCATCTTTTGCCACTCAATCTCCTTTGTAGATCTTAGGGTTAGGTCAAATTCATTGAATCTACCCGCTTTATGTTCTTCAGATCCTTTTCTAAAAACATCTCAAATCTCTTAAAGATTTACAATAAAACATTTTTTAGTGCATTCAATGCTTTCAAATAATCAATAAATAAAGTCAACATGTTTTACATAATCCAAGAATTCAACAATGTCGGCTCCAAATATGAATTCTCTTCAAATATAAAAATGGTAATGCTCGGTCAATACTATGATCAACTACTCGGTCTTCATGTGGAAAGCTCGGTCATTACTAAAAAAGTTTCCTCGGCTTATACTATCTTTCTCGGCAATTAACTGATGTTCGATCGACACTAGAATTTTACTCGGCATATACTGACTCGGTCGACACTAACATTACTTGGCTTGAATATGATTTTTCCATTTTTTCTCGGTCAAGCCTACCAGTTTAGTCTTCAATCTTACGAATATAAACAATACATTGTCTCATCATTGTACAACATAGTCAGGTACACTTTGTAGTATCAAGATAACTCAACCTTTCCTTAGGTGCTATTGTTAGCATCCTTTCTTTCCCTTCTTCACAACAATATAATAGATATAGTAGTTTCCTAAGTAGCAACAGTCTTACCAGTTAAGGTTTGACATCAATGACAATACAACAATTGCTTCAATTGTAGTTTCCAACACTATTGTCTTGAAAGCAGTCTTCCATTCATCACCTTCTCTGATTCTGATATGATGATACCCACTTTTCAAATCAATTTTAGTGAAATACTTTGCTCCAGTCAAACTATCCATTATGTCATCCATTCTCGGTATAGGAAACCTATAATTTACTATTATCTTATTGATTTCTCTAGAATCAATACACATTCTCCATTCTCTATTCTTTTTAGGTGCCAATATAGAAGGTATTGCACAAGGACTCAAAATTTCTCTGATCAAACCTTTCTCCAACAACTCTTGAATGTGTCGGTTCAATTCCTGATTCTTGGTAGGTGTTAACCGATGAGGTGCCTTATTTGGTAAACTAGCTCTAGGGATTAGATCCATACAATAATCAATGCTTCTTTTCGGTGGCAAACCATCAGGTACATTATCAAAAATGATTTCATTGTACTCAGTGAGTGACTTATCAATCTCTTCTGGAACATTATCCTCGGTCTTCCTATTCGGTTTGTTAGGAATCATAGCAAAACATACATTATTCCTTTTTAAGTCCTTCACAAAATTTCTTCTTTCCATCAAGCAAACTTTCACAGATGTGCAAACATTACTAATAGGTTCTTCTATCAAAGGAAACAAGATTTGTTTCTTTCCATCAGCCACAATAGTATACTTATGCAATCTTCCATCATATATAGCATGTCTATCATATTGCCAAGGTCTACCCAACAAAATATGACAACAATCCATAGGCATGATATCACATAACACCTTATCATAGTACTTTCTAATTTTTAAATTCACATAACATTATTCACTTACCAAGAGTGTGTGCTCATCTTTGATCCATGAAATCTAATAGGGCTTTGGATGTTCCAACCTTTTCAACTACAATTTAGTGACCATTTCCTCAGAAGCCAGATTCTCCGAGCTACCACTATCAATGATTACCTTCCAAAATTTATCAAAAACTCTACATATGGTCTTCAACAAAATTTTCCTTATTGGATCTTCCTTTTTACTTTCATTCCACAATGCTCTCCTTACCATCAAGTTATTTTCCTTCTTAGGTTCATTCGGTGACTCCTCTTGCACCAGTGCATTTCTACTACTACTAGCCTTCTTACTTACTTGTGTACATTCAAATGATCTATGTCCTCCACAATTATAACAAGTTTCTTGAAAACTTCCTCTACTATAACCACCTCGGTAGTTACTGCCTCTACCTCTAGATGAACTTTCACCTTTCCACTCGGTCTTGCCTTTGTCCAGATTTGTCTTTTCAGGTTCAGATCTACCATTTTCACCATTGGATCTGCCTCTTCCTCTAGGGAATATACCACCTTGACCTCTCTATCTCTATTCATGTCTTTTGTTCAGTTTCTCCTAAGCTTTCAAAGAAAATTGATAAGCCTCTTCAATGCTTTCCAACTTAACCAAGCTGATCTCCTCTTGGATGGAAACTCTCAAACCATTCAGGTATCTACCAATTATTTCCACATCATCTTCATCATGTCCATATTTGATATCTAATCTATAGAATTCCTTAGTATATTCTTTTACTGAGCTATCTTTTTACCTTACACTTTGCATTCACCTAACTAGGTTAATCTGATAATCACAAGGTAAGAACTTTCCTTTCAATTTGTTTACCATCTTATTCCATACCTTGATTTTGTCTTTGCCTTTCTTCTTTTGATCCAATTGAAAATGTTCTAATTACTAGAAAAATAGGTTTTGAAGGGATCCAAAACCCTTTACAACTTAAGTTTCAATAGATCAGAAATATAAGGCATAGATAACAAAAAAGACCAACAATAGTGAACTACCCAAACTAGGGGCTACAAAGCTAGCAAAATAGCAAAAGACCAGCCAAAAAGAGATTAGAGACAACAAAAACACCAGTAGGAGCACCAGGTTAAGCATCCTCATCTAGAATCCTAGCTTTATCATCCAATGTTTTCTCCATCTTAGCCTAGATGTTATCCATCCTGCCAATAACACTTTTCAGTTCATCTAGATTGTTCTTGATCTTAGGAGAATTCTTCTTTCCATGGGTCCAAGAACTAGGGCCACCACTATCTAGCAGATGAACATTCTTACCCTTTGTATCATCTTCAAAAGCATTATCTAGTAAATTAACCAGAGATTTAAGGTTAGTATTGGATGCCTTCATACTATCCTTACTGTGCTGGAGAATGTTGATAAGAGTATTGTCAATTTTATCCACTCTTTCCATTAGGTCAGTAGGGGAATTAGAAGCCCTCTCTTTGAGAAGAGAATCCACCTTCTCTTGGAGGATTTCATTGTTAGCTTCAAGCTTTCTACATTTTAAATGGAGCCTCTTAATTTCATGAAAACACCACTTACTGAATCTGAAAGAATATAGGGCCTCGGCTTTGGCAGTCTGCAAAACACTAGTAGTCACCTCTTCTTTGTCATTGAAGTCTTAAAAAATGAGCTTGATGGTGGAATCTCTAGCCTTACACTCATTGGAATCCTCACTACCCTCCTGATTATTGTCCTTTGAGTCTTGAGATATAGGCATGTCATGCCTCAAACCTTCAACATAATCACTCAGAATGGGAACCTCCTCTTTATTGAAGTCCCGATCATTCTTCTAATTCTCCACATATTGGATGGCTTTGTCAACTAGGTCTTCAAGGCTATGAGAATTACACCCCCCTGTGCCTTCAGAAATAGCCTCACCCAGATCTTTACCTTTCTCCTCAGCTGTAGTCTTCTAGGTTTTATTATCAGGGTCCTTAGCTTCAGTAATGACACTATCATCATTGCCAGTGGTAGTATCCTTCTCCTTGTTGCACAAAGGTTCAGTCTCATCTCTTGGTCTCTGAGAATCAACCATACTTTTCATATTAGCATCATTATTCATCTGATCCCCCTCCCCAATTTCCTCTTTGTTATCCTCAGCCAAGTGCTCATTGTTAGTTTCCTCCTTGCTCTCGTCTTGCTAAAAAAAAGCCTCAGAATCATCAGTCTCTTCCTCACGCTTGCTAGGGCTTTTATTCTCCTAGGCAATGTTAGAGTCCCCATCCTCAGAATCCTCCATTTTTGAGTTCTCAGAATAAACCCCCTCCTCAGTAGCATCTGAACAAATTTTCTTTGAGCTACTACCCAAATTGTCCTCCACCTTTGCTTGGGCAACCCAGCCTTAGGGTTAGGGCTCAATTTACTCTTACCAGAAGAGGGAGTAGAGCTGGGGGTAGGAATGGTTTTCTTCATATGCTCATAAATTAACAAAATCAAACCCTCATGCTTGACAACCTTTTTAGGAGACCCCTTATGCTCATTTATGCTTTTAACCAGAGAGGAGTATAGATAGAAAGGAATGTTAATGGTGTCCTTGTACTTGAAGTGGTTAAGGAACATGAAATGATGGGAATGAGCATGAGTGAAGCAGCCATTGAGGGTGAAGTACTCCATAACAGCTTGTAGAACATGGTGCCAAATCTCCTTGATCATGACAATTTCCATATAGCCATTAACCTTGCCTTCTGCAAAGGCGGCCTTCTCTTTCACATATTTTGGGAATTTCTTAGCCACACTCTCCAAAACCTTTCGGTCCCTATAAAACTTCTGACCATCATTGGGAATCCCCATAACATGAGCAATAAGCTCCATAGTAATCTCCAACTTCCTCCCTTCAATGGTGATAGTATTGTCTCTCCATCCTTCAACAAATTTTCTAGTCACCTGCTTATCAAAGCCGTGTAGCTTTTCCAGATAAGGGGTTACTCCTCCTTTTTTTAGTTTGTACCAGACCATCACCATGTTAGGTTCCTTAAGTTTATTGTAGTTGTCTAGTTCTTCATGCTTCAAATCATCCCCCATGATTTCTGAGTTCAGGAAAGCCAAGCTATCATAAATATTAGAGCCGATATAATCAAAATCACAATCCTTGTTGAACAAGTTGCTATAGTGCAGAGCCCAAAAAATTTGTGAACTATTAATAATAATGTTACTTGAAAATCCATTCCATACTTTCTCATAATTACCATTAGACTTCGTATAGCTTAGACAAGTCTCATTAATGATTTCCAATCTTTCCTTGTTTGTGATGGATTTTGTCATAATAAATATGAGATTTAGTGTCATCCCTAATATTATCCTCCTTGTCCTAGGTGATGACCTTAGCAGCCTTTACCCCTATGTTAGCCAAGCTATCCGCCATGACATTCCCCTCATGGTAGACATGGGTTATATGAATCCCCATACACTTAGCAATGATATCTTTCACTTGAGATATAATGTTATCAATTGTCTAGGGCGGAGGAGATTTACCATTAAGGAAATTAATGATGTTTAAAGAATTGCCTTCCACCCAAATTTTTTTATAGTTGAGTTTATTGGCAAGCTGTAAACCTAGAATGCTCCTGAAGCCTTAGCTAAGTGATTATTTTGTGTTCCCAGAGGAACAACAATGGCCGCAATAACATTACCATTCCAATCCCTAATAACACTCCCGCACCCCGCAGGGCCAGGATTGCCTTTAACCACACTGTCAAAATTTATCTTAATCCAACCATCGAGGGGGCAGTCCACATAGTATTATCACGGTCATTCTTTTTACTTAGGTGGTTCCCAATATTCCCAGAATGCTGGATGATTCTACTCAAGTTCTCTTGCATACCATTAGAGGCCTTCTCATACACCATAGTAGGGGTACTGATTTTGTCCTGAAATATGCAATTATTCCTCTCTTTCCAAAGATTCCAAGCAATATGAGGGGTAGCCAGAGTCCACAAATGTTTGTCCCTAGCTTTATCACCTGGATAGTTCCATTGCTGGCAGAAATCCTAGATAGAAGATGGGAAAATCCAACATAAAGCATTTTCCTACAAAAAGAAAGACCAAACCTGCTGAGAAAAAGGACAATGCAAAAAGAGATGATTACTATCTTCTTCAGCCTCCTTGCAAAGGCTGCACCTATTCAGCATGCTAAATCCCCTTTTTTTAAGATTGTCAATGGTAAGCACTTTGTTTTGAACAAAGATCCAATAAAAAATCTCAATTTTGGGGGTGAGATTCTTTTTGAATATCTTTGCCCAAAAAGGGATTTCCTCAGGCACCTCAAATTGAATAGAGCTAGCAGACACCACATAAAATTTTCCACTTGAGGAGGGGCCCCATATAAGAGTGTCTTCCTTTTTAGTGTAACAGCATTGAGTCAGGAGGGCCTTGTCAATTTCATGGAAAGCAGGGTTAAATCCAGCCAACTTCACCCAACAATTGTTTCTCCAATAATCTTTCACTTTGAGACCGACAACAGAGGAACATCTTATGATATCCTGAGGGATGTTAAAAATGCTTTTCAGAGGTTTTTCAAAAAGCCAAGGATCTTCCCAAAAGTTAATACTGGATCCATTTCCTAACCTTCAAGCCTTTCTTTTATTAGCCACACTTCTAGCATCATTGACATTTCTCCAAAAAATAGAGCCCTCCACTTTCT
Organism: Chamaecyparis obtusa; assembly: GCA_027943335.1. Classification (NCBI taxonomy): domain Eukaryota; kingdom Viridiplantae; phylum Streptophyta; class Pinopsida; order Cupressales; family Cupressaceae; genus Chamaecyparis; species Chamaecyparis obtusa. Next base: position 349,669 of record BSBK01006437.1, on the reverse strand, counting down.
CCAGGCTAGAAAGAAACTAGTCAATAGTTAGGATGTCATAGAGATATTTATGTTTACAAATAGTATTCTAGTCCTTAGGGTCTTCATAAATATGCCATAGTTTCTTAGCCAAGAGAGCTTTGTTCATGATCTTTATAGGTTTAAGACCTAAGCCCCCCAAAGACTCCTATTTACACACTCTTTCCCAAGCTATAAGGGGTATACGGTTTCTTTCCTCCACCCCAGACCATAGAAAATGTTTCAGGATACAGTCAAGCTTATCCACATATTTGGAAGGCATTTTGAATAAACTCATAGCATACACCATAAGGCTTTGAAGAGAAGATTTGATCAAGGTTATTTTCCCCGCCTGAGACAGAACAACTCCTTTCCAACCAACCATCTTTTTAAAAAATCTCTCCACCATCTAGTTCCAAAAAGAGTCACTAATATTAAGGCCTAAAGGCAGACCCAAATAGGTAGAAGGGAAATGACTTATGCTACATTCAAGGATACCAGCTATCTTACGTTGCCTTTCCTCCGAAGTGTTTATAAAAAATAGAGTACTTTTAGACCAGTTAATGAGCTGACTAGTACCTTTAGTATAGAGATTCAGAGCTAATTTAAAGGCTTTGGCTTCCTTGATCATGGATGTGCCCATGGTGATGGTGTCATCCACAAACTAAGCATGAGAGAAAACTAAGGGTCTAGAAGAGGGTCTAAGACCTAGAATGATACCCTTAGAAACCAGAGCTTGGAAGTACCTCCCCATGCTTTCAACTAGCAAAGTGAATAGAATAGGTGAGATAGGGTCTCCTTGTCTAAGACCTCTGGAGCTTTTGAAGAATTTGGAAGGGGATCCATTGATTAAAACATCAAAGGAGGTAGTAGATATCAGTTGATAGATAATATGGGTAACCCTTTCACTGAAACCAAATTGCTTAAGAATCAAACACAAAAAATTCCAATCAACACGGTCATAGGCTTTAGCAAAATCAAGTTTAAGGATAAAACCTTGTTTATTCCCTTTCATAGCTAAGTGGATATTCTCATGAACCAGCACCACTGAGTCTAGAATCTGCCTTCCAAGAACAAAACCATTCTGTTGAGGAGCAATCAGTAAAGGCAGAATAACCAAGAGTCTGGTCGTCAAGATTTTAGAAAAGATCTTATAAAAGGAGTTACATAGACTAATAGGCCAAAATTGGTCAAATGAGTGAGCCCTAGCTATCTTAGGAACTAAAGAAAGGAAAATTCCATTGATCTCTTTAAGAAGATGCCTGCAACCAAAAAATCCTTCATAGCATTAGAAACATCCTTCTCCACAATAAGTCAAAAATTTTGAAAGCAAAACATGGGGAAACCATCTAGGCCAGGGGCCTTATCTCCCTCAAAAGAGAAGACAACATCCTTAATCTCCTTGTAAGAAGGAATCTCCTGAAGAGCCCTGTTTTGATCTGAGTTAACAATTCTAGGGATAGAATCCAATAATTGTTCTTGACAATCTCTATCTAGAGCTCCATCCGCCGAAAGAAGAGAAGAAAAATGGTTAATAGAAGTTGTCTTTATATCATATTCTTTATGAATCTCAGCCCTATCCACAACAATTTTAGCTATTCGGTTGGTAGCCTTGTGTTTGAGAGTAGTAAGGTGGAAATTTTTTGTGTTTCTATCCCCTTCCTTAAGCCAAACCACCCTAGATCTCTGAAGCCAGTAGGTCACCTCTTTAGAGATCAGATTGTGGTAGATGACAAGAGCCTTTTGTTCCTCAGACTTAAGAGAAACTGAAAGCCCTTGAGTTTGAATATTGTCCTGAATAGTAGTAAGGTCAGCTTTGGCTTTATTCTTCTATTTAAAGATGTCACCAAAAACATCTCTGTTCCATAATTTAACTTTTTCCTTTAAGTTTCTAAGTTTTCTGGTGACTTTGAACATAGCTGTGCCATCCACCTTAATGTTCCACCACTCCAAAATGCAATTCTCAAAATCAGGGTGGCTTAACCACATCTTCTCAAATCTAAAAGGAAAACATTTAGGATCAAAAATTGGGTTGATCTCCAATAGTAAAGGATGATGGTCAGAGCCAGCTTTAGGAAAGGAGGACAGAGTACAGTTATAACTAGATATCCAATCATGAGATATAAGAGCTCTGTCTAGCTTACTTTGAATATTTTGAGGGCCAGCACACTGATTAGACCAGGTAAAATTCAAACCTTGGAGGTCAAGGTCTATCAGACCTTCATCATTGATAAAGTTAAATAAATCAGCTCTACTATCATCTTGGGACAAGATACCCCCATACTTTTCACTACCCGTAAGAGGGGTATTGAAATCCCCCATGAGAAGCCAGCTTTCATTCTTGAAGTTATTCCTTTTCTCTGAAATATTCTTCCAGAACTTAGCCCTATTAGCTTTAGCATTAGGAGCATAAATGTTAGTGATAATCCAAGTAAAGTTATCTCTGGTATTTTTTAGTTTGACAGATATCAAATTGGGGTCTTCAACAATAATCACCCCATTAATGGTCTTCTAGTTCCAAAAAATAGCAGTGGCCCCTGAGGCCCCAGCCGAACTTGAGCTACTAACACCAGACTTTTGAAAAAACTTAAGTTTTTCTACTTTTTCTTTACTCATTTTCATTTCTTGAATAAGTAGAATATTAGGTTTATAATCTCTGACAACATTTCTAAGAATGTCTTTTTTGTGGGGTGCATTCAACCCCCTTATATTCCAAGAGATTATCTTCATAATTTATTTGGGGAAAAAGCCTCTGGTATGGTTCTCTGTTTACCATCTACAATGTTTTGCCAACGTTCTTGCTCTCTACCAACTTTAGCTTGTTTTCTTCCTGGTCTAGCCTTAGCTTTCCCACCATCACTTTTTTGGCTTTTAGTCTTAATTCCTTTAGTAGAAGTAGGAGATTGGCCTCCTTTGGGTTTCTTCTTGGAGCTCTACCCAACCTCTTTAATCTTGATGTGAGAGATGACCTTAAGGTAGTCTGGGGACTTATTTCTATTATTACCACTCATTTGTTGATTGGATTCCACCTCAGTTGTGGATTCCAGAACCTCCACCTGACTAAAATATTCAAAATTTTCAATGTTATCCTTAACTCTTTGAGGAATCATAGGGTTTTCCCCAATTCTATCAGTTTCAATCTGGGTGGGGATGAAAGAGTTGTCATCTAGGACTAGCTCTTCAAGCACTAAGAAGTTTTCCTCCTCCCTCTAGGGAACCAAAATCTCTCCCCCTTGATTAATCTCTTCCAGAACAAAGTTAGCATCCAACAAAGGAGAGAATTTATTATCCTCAAAAAACTTTTCCGAATTGGCATCACCAAATAAAATTTGACTATTTCCTTTTGACTGATCCTTATCCAAAGCATCAGGGTGTTTACCTTCTAAGTTACTTCCTTTTTCATCTTTTTCAGTTATGTGCTCATTTGGGACCAAGCTTGGCTCAGGTATTAATGAAGGCTTCAATAATACTGAGGAATTTTTAGAAGAATTCTTAGGTTTCTAGACAACATTTGTCAATTATTTCTCTTTAGCAATAGGTTCTTCCTCTTTTTTCTTATGAACTTTCAAAGGGCACTTTTTAGACCAATGATCAGATTTCTTACAAATAAAGCAAGCAAAAGGGACAGATTCATACTCAATCACTTGTTTCCATTTTAGAAACGAAGTCTATGGATGTAGGGAGATCAGTAGATTTACTTACTTTGACACAAATTCTGGCAAAGACCAGCCTTGATCTTAACGTCATAGCTGGATCTAGAGAAAGAAGTTCCGCAAAAACCCCCGACCTTTGAAGACACATTCATTCCAATATTCTAAGGGGAGCCCAGGAAGTCTCACCCAAATAGGGGCCCATTCCAGGAAAGAATTTCTCAGGTCCATGTTAGGAACCCATTTTCGCAAAGCCAAGGATGACTTACCCATAACCCAGGGTCCTCCACACAAAGCTTTAGTCATGTCTTCCTCATTGGTGAAGGAGAATGAGAAGAATCCTTTCGGCATGGAAGCTATGTCCACTTTCCCTTTCAAGAACCATCTTCTTTGGATGAATCGATGAACATAGTCTATGTTTGGTCTTACCCAATATATTTGCCAACTAGCATAAGGTCCATTTGTGATACAGAGTGATCAATCACAGTATCGGGGATAAAAATGGAAAAATCACCCTTCGTACTGTCAGAAATATTATTAGCTTCGGGAAGGGAAGATTTTCCAGAAGGCTTCTTACCGAACAACGCTACCCAAGGTTTTTCAAGAGCCGCTGACACACCATTTATTCCCTCCTCACTGGTTAAAGGACTAGATGCCTCACCCTTTTTGTCTCCTTTGGTAGGAATAGTAGCTCCCCCCTCAGGTCTAGGGAAGCACTATCACCATGTGGGTCCCGAAGCTTCAAAGACCCACTAATGTCTATCTATCCCGAATACTCATCATCTTTTTCTTTTTCCTCTGACGCATTTAAGATTCCTGTAGGTTGACCCACAACTCCAGCAGGGGCCCCGATAGAGGAACTAGGTTTCTCGCCCACAACATAGTTCAAATTTTTACCTGCACCAACTCCCACTCCAGCACCCACTCTAGCCATATATTTTTTTGAAACTATCATAGGTAAAAATCTTTGACTTGGCTATAAGCACTATAGGAAAGAAGCCCCACTATTTCACCAAGAGTCAAAGTCAAACAACACTCAATTAAGAACCACAGTAGAGAGAAATCTTGTGGGGACTTGAACTTTGGTTGTAGGCCCTACAGGCAAGGAGCCCCATCATTTCACCAAAGGGACAAGCCCTAAAAATTTTATTAACCCTTGGTTGTAAGCACTACAGGCAATAAGCCTGACTATTTCACCAAGGGTCAATGAAAAACATTCTCAATTAAGATCCAAAGTAGAGAATGGCCCTGTGGGGACTTAAACCTTGGCTGTAGGCCCTATAGGCAAGAAGCCCCACCATTTCACCAAAGGGACAAGCCCATCCAATTGCAGATGTTACTGTAATACCCCAAAAATGGGCTATAAGTTCATTAACCTCCTACATCTTCAATTCGAATGAAATCGACATCAAAGTCCTAACCTAAGGCACATCTAAACATCATCGAATTATAATTGATTATCTTAAATTCTACATCGGGGAATATTCTTAGTAATATTCCTAATCATCATAATTATCTTTAATTTTATAATTATTTGGCAATAAATCACATTTATCCTAAAGTTTGATTAATTGAATATTTTCATATTTAATTAATTAGATTTAATATTTGCCACTTAATTGTGTAATTAAATTTAATTATATCTATTATTAATTGTATTATTTAATTTTGACAATAAATCCAATATCCTATGAATAATTGATTAAATTCTTATTTAATTAATTAAAGCAAGTTGTCATTATTTAATAATATAGTTTTTAATAAAAGTTTGATTAAATAATTGATTAACCCATAAATCAATTGTTTTATTTTTAAAAGCAGTTAAGTTGGAAATAAATCACTTTATTATTAAATTAATTCATAAATAAAACATGCACAATCATAAAAGCAAACAACTATCAATTATCAATTAAAGCTAAACTCTATTTTGAGTTAAAGCTTAGTTTTTGCATATTTTTGTGAGTTAATTATCCTTTATTTAAAAATAACTCAAAAATCAACCTGAGTTATTTGAGTGATTTATGGCTTTTTTTCATGCACCTCCAAAGCCTTGGATTTCTATAAAAACAATGCTTTAGCTCTTCATAATTCATCTCTCAATCATCTCTCAATCATCTCTCAAATTTGCATCCAAGCATCTCATATTTTGCACAATCACGCTGGAGAATTGGAATTGAAGAATCAAAGCTCTTGCGAATCGACATCTTTGTGAGATCAATCTTATTTTTTTTTTTGCATTCATTTAGATTCATATTTCATATCATTTCTAGATTAGCATAGCATATCAGTTTTCAATAGCATAGATTCATATCAAGTTTTTATCATTCTTATTGCATAGAAAAATCCAAAAAAATAGAATAATTGCATTCAATCTCATATCTAAATCAATTACTTTCAAATCCTTCATTTAGGTGTCGTCTAGGTCACTGATCTCGATAATAATCTGAGAACATTAATCTCGCACCTACTAGAAGGCAGTAAATCGCTTGGTTAGATTAGATTTCAATTTTGCATGATTTTGATTTTTGCTAACCTCTAATGTTTTACTGAGTGTTGTGTCTACAGATTAGGTACAATTTTCACACACACATTTCTGGCACCCACCGTGGGGCAACCCACCTTTGCAGGCTGGTTTTGATTTTTTTGGGAGCTAAAACCCCAAAGTTTCAAAGATTTAATTTTATCTCCCAAACAGCTAGGAATTTTGGTCTAAATTTTTTTTTTTAGGTTGGTGACATGTCAAGGAAGCTATAGTAAAAAATTTAGAATTTTTTGAGATGTTTTGAATTTTTAATAATTTTTTCTTGAAATTTTAGAAACAATTAATATCTGACGCAAATCAACATATTTTTTGAAAATTTTTATATTTTCAGAAATCTCTTTAAATTCTACAGGGGGTCCATTCTTTGTGTTTTAAATTTGGACATGATATAATAGCTCAAATAGTCAATTTACAAAAACTGGTCTGTTTTGATAAAATGGGTCTCTAGGGCACAAATGAAGAGATTTTTCTAAAATTTTTGCATTTTTGGAAAGCTTTCTATTTTTTAGTAGGGATCTCTATTCTGAATTTCTATTTTTGTGGCCAAAATCATATCAAAAAAATTAGATCTTGTTGACTAGGTCAAATGCAGCAAAAAAAAAAAAGTTTTGTGATGGGTATGCACTTATTTTTTTACATGGTTCAATGAATGATATGAGTTGTCATTTGGGTTAATTGCTGGTTATTATTACTGATAATAATTGATTTTTAGAGCTAACCCTATGGTTTTCATAAGTTGAATATATTTTGCATATCTTGTTTGCTTGTTTGCTTGTTGGAGAGTTCGTCACTTGCTTGCATGGAAAAGCTCAACAAAAATTGCTAAAAATTAAGTAAAATCTACTAAGCGCGTTGTGAGGATCCCACGTATTCTCCTTCATCTAATAATATTTTGATTTGGGACTTAAAATAAATCTCTTATGTTTCAAGCTTGTGTGCATCTTTTCATGCTTTTGATCTATTTCTACACACTTGCATAATTGATACTAGGTTGTGAACCCTTAAGGATTCATTAAGTAGTCTTAGAATACTTGTGATTGATCTTGATTGCTATCTTGGGTTATTGGACTCGCTAATCTGCCGGCCCCTCATTTTCGCCCCGTGGTTGCAATCTCAGCGCCATAAAGGGGAGGGGTCAACAAGACAGAAGCGTTAAGTGTTCCACTTGGCAACTCTTTTGTGCTTTTAGGAACTCACTTATTTTCTAAGTTGGGGACTCATTTTCAGCTTGTGTGAGGTGTTAAGTGTTCCACCTTGTGGACTCATCTCATATTTACTTTAAGCGTTAAGTGTTCCTCTTTCTACTTTTTGGGTACTTTTGGTAGATTTACTTTCGGGAATATATCTGTGCTCACATAGTAATTAGGCCCTATGAACACTATTTGTGATTCTTGAGAGATTGGATTCCTAGCAAAATCCTTCTTGACGATAGAATCCTTGTAGGTAGGGAGGATACTTAGTGCGTTTCACATTCAACTTGGTTAGTGCATCTTCTCTTATTGATCGACACATTCTCTCTCCGGAGAGGTTGATAGATCACGTAGGGTTGATATCACAAGCTTTGGTGAATCAAAATTGGTTAGTGTGTCTTCTCTTATTGATTGATACATTCTCTCCCTGGAGAGGTTGATAGATCACGTGGAGTTGATATCACAGACCTTGGTGGAACAAAACTTTGTCTTAGCGTGTCGGATTAATCTGCTTGTTTTGTTTGGGTTAAAAGTGAAGAGGTGTCAAAACCTTGAATCTGGAACCAAGTCCCCTTATGGTATAAATCTGTGAGTCATCTTTAGAGAGGGTTAACCGTAGCGGACAATCCCTTCACATTTCAAACTGCGTTGATGAAACTTCAAGCGGTAATAGCCATTTTCGCCATGGTAGTGACAGCCGCTATATAAATGTCCTTGTGGAAGAAATCTCCACGGGTATGGTTCATTGTTGGGTTGTCAGATCTCCCTAGCAGCTCTTGAAGATTAAGTTCTCGGACTGTGTCAAAACCCTGGTGCGCCGGGATTGGAGTTCACCCCTTTGAATCATAAAAGTTGCAGAGTCAAACCATTACTCAAAACCTTAGAGAGGCCAATTTTTCATTCTCAGGTATATGTGTGTTATTGCAAAACTTTTCAGAACATACACAATTAGTACTCTTAGGGATTAACACAATTTGGTCACTTGATTGTTCATGCGCAAGGTTGCTTTTGCCCTTGTTCATTGTTTTCAGACGTGCTTGGAATCACTTGCTTGTTGTTCTGCATGCTTATTTATCTACTTGGCTATTAAAAATGATCAAATCTGGTATAACCTTCAAAATCTGGACAATACAATTTGCAAACAATCCAAAACTGAAGACCTTAAATTTTGCAAAAATTGACGTAAAGTTCTTTCTGGAGTCAAAAGTCATTTCAGGAAGTCAAAAGTCATACGAGTTTTATCAAGTGTCATTTCAGTATTACCCAATTGTCGTATGAGTTTAGCAACTGTCGTTTCATAGACTACCCAGTGTCGTACGAGTCTGCAGAGTGTCATTTGAAAAAAATTGAGAGAGTTGTTAGAAATTGTCAAATTGCAAGATATCTAATGTTTCCAGCCTAGTTCTAGAATTTGTCAAAAATATCATTGTGTCAAGAACAGAGCAGTAGCTATTGAGAATCCGTACATATGTCTCAAAGAATCAGTACACATGAGGAAGAAATTTTGATCACTGCTATGAGGAAACAACTGCATGCTATGCAAGTTGAACTTAACAATCTTAAGAAAGAGAAGGAATCTAAAAAGTTCTCCATGGAATCTCTATACTCTTTTCCATTTGATAAAGACTTGTACATGTCACCATGCCCCCGAAAAAAATTTGAGCAATATGATACCTCTTCCACGGAGAGTGACACATCTAGCTTTGGAGACTATGATGACTATGACGACAGACAATGTAATGATACCTATGACACCTCTGTTCCTAAGAGTCCTCCTCATCGTCCATTCCTGCTTACTACAAATGGGCCGTCACATTGGATAGATCGTGAGGGTGATCCATATGATTCTGATTATGAAAGAGACTTTGATGATTTCTATGCACAATACCTAGATGATCCATCTGTTTCACTTGAGGAAGAGAAAGTTTACCACGTTGATTATAAACATGCATACTATAAGGGTCTCTCCTCTAAGAACTCTCAGGTTGAAAATAAAGATTACACTCTCAAGCAAGATCATGTTAATGTTGGACCTTTGTCTTGTGATGGTTCCCTTCCATCCCCTACTTCCTCCAATACCCATACATTTCCTAAAGCTTCCGAGTCTTTCAAATCTTTCACAGAACCTTCATCTGACACAAGCCCTGATACTTTTCATGTGGTTCCCTATAGTTATCCCCCAGGGCTACCTCTTAAAGAAACTCAAGCTAACCTTCACTTGGCTACAAAGACTTTCAATAATGATAAATCTAAAGAGCCTAAGCCTTCATATGCTATAATCCCTACTTTAGCTAGTCCTCCACCATCTCTTCCAAAGTCATCCATACAATCCCAACATGCTTCCTTATCCTTAGAAGTGACTCCATGTCAAGAGGACTCCAGAAATGATAAAGAAAAGAACATAAAGAAAGATCAAGATCAAGAAACCTCCATTTCATCCAATCCTTTTCATGATGTCTCTTATCCGCTTCATGGTTCTTTTGATCTTGTACCCCCTTTTTCATGCATTCCACCATGTCTTAAGTCTTCTCTTAAGCAAGATCAGGCTACTACTTACACTAATGAGCTTATTGACAATCAAAATGACCTTACTACGCTTGCACTTTCCAAAGATGATACTTCCATTAAGGTTAGTAAAAATGGTGTTCCTTCCAATGTTAAGCCTATTGAAAAACAAGAGAAAAATTATGCGCTTATGCTATCCAAAGATCCTTGTCAAGATCAAAGTCTTTCATCTTCTTGTTCTACCACTCCATGTTCACTTCCACTTTCTACTCTTCCTAAGTCTTCGCAAACTTTGAATGATCCTATCAAAGAAAATGTTCTTATTCAAGATATCCGTGATTCTATTGAAAATTCTAATGCTCATTCTAAAGATGCTGATATCCTTGGTTGTCATATAGATGCTGATGAACTTATTGATTATCCTTTTGCGTCTTCCACTTCCATCCTTGGACCTCTTCCACCACTACTAAGGGCTTCATGCCTTCCTTCCATCTTGGGTCCTTATGTCCCTTCACTTTCCCCTCTTAGCTCTCCTGATTTGCCATCCATCTTAGGTCCTTACATCCCTCCATCTCCCATCTTTCCTCAAGATCAACATAGATTCATACCCTTGAATCCTTTTCATCCACCCACCCATCTAAACCAGTCATATCCTCCTCCTTCTTCCACAAGTCCCAAGTCCTTTGGAAGTAACTTGAATGTTCAATACAAGAAAAAGAAGCAATACAAGAATCCATGAAAAAAAGATCACCATGTCTCCTCTAATAGACATGGAAACATAAAGTCAAAAGAGATATCTAAGAAAAGAACTACAAGACAAGTATGGGTTCCAAAATCCATCATTGAAGATATTCTCTCTAGATCATCAAAAGGAAATAAAAAGCCTACGACTATATGGATTCCAAAGTCTCTCTTGAAAGAGTTTGGTGTTGAGAAAAAAGTGAAATTGACATTCAAGCTTCCAAAGGCTTCCACTTCATCTCCCTCCAAAAATATTCTTCTATTTCATGTGTCTAAACCACAACCTCTGCTATCCATTCGCCATATTCCGTCACGTATTCCTTCATTCACGATTCCTCCATTCTCTCACCACCCTTCAAGGTATGTGTTGATGTTGAACTTGCCTTCCTTTCCATCTACCCTTTCACAATCCTTCCATTCATTATCCTTCTACCTCCTATCCTTTTTCCTCACTTTCCTATTCCTCCTATCTTCCAACCTCACTCGCTTTACATAAAACTTTATCCTCCATTTTTCTCTTTCATCTCCCTTTCCCTATCAGCATCTTTGAGCGTGTCATTTTGAATCCTTGGCATATCATGGTCTATCCTTTCAAGGAGCATTATCTAAAAAGCTTGCCTTCTTCTAAAAAGAGAAATGAAAAAAAATTAAAAATTAAAAATTAAAAATGTGCCTTGGTGAAAACCTGGAAACAGGTGCCTTGGTAGCAAAAGTAAAGAGAAATAAATTCATCCTATGGTGAAAACCACTTCCTTGTGGCACCTTGGATAAGTACCATGATGAAAACCTGGCAATCAGGCATCATGCATAGTTCTTCTACATATTTCATCCATTCCATCTTCTCTCTTTGATCTTGACAATGTTGATCTATACACGAATATTTGGCTATTTTGTGAGTTATCTTATGATGATCTTGCTTTCATTCTTTCCATGTTTAGCCTTCATATCCATCTTCCTCCATTCATTTTCGTCTATCGCTATCCTTTTCCACTTTGGTCTTGATCTAATAAAAAAAGAAAGAAAGAGTAAAACACAGTGCTATGAAGCCTCTTGACATGTCTACTCTTTTGGACTGCATCCTTTCCTGCTCTTGCATCACGCTTTTGTGACTTATCCTATGCTAGCCTTTCATTACTTGTCTAAATGTGCTTTACATGACAATTTTTCCCTAGCTTGGGTATTCTTGAGGAGTTTTCCCTTGAGGATTTCTTCCCTTCATTCTCCTTCATTCTCTTGTCTTCCATCTCATCCACCAGCTTGCCAATCCCTCTTGTTCTCCACCTTGCTAGACATTGGGACTGCACGATATGATCTTGCTTGGGAGTTTGCAAATGGAAAAAGATGCTATCAAGTATACCAAGTATCAGAACAATTATCAGAACAAGTATCAGAACCAGTATCAGAACCAGTATCAGAACAATTATCAAAATCAGTATCAGAATCAGTATCAGAACCAGTATCAGAACAATTATCAGAATTAGTATCAGAATCAGTATCAGAACCAATATCAAAACCAGTATCAGAACAAGTATCAGAATGGGCCTACAAAATACGTATTAGAACACCTATTGGGGCTACACCTTTCACTTTAGTTTATGGGTCTGAAGCAGTACTACCTATTAAGGTTGAAATCCCATCACTCAGAATCAGAATGCATGGACTTGTCACTGATGAAGACTACAGAGTGTCTAGATTACAAGAACTTGAATTACTAGATGAGCGCAGACAAGCAGCGTATGATCATCTTAGAGTATATCAGAAGAGAATGTCTAGAGGCTACAATAAGAAAGTCAGATACAAAGAATTTCAAGTTGGTGATCTAGTCTTGAGAGAAAATCCTAAAAATCAATCACATTAAGAGCGCAAGGGGAAGTTTGAACCCAACTGGCTGGGTCCCTTTGTAATCACTGCTACTTTTGGCTTTGGTGCCTATCAACTCTCAACAACTGCAGGAGAACAGCTCTGAGAACCAATCAACATTCTCCATCTGAAGAAATTCTACGCCTAAGGAATTCAGTGCTTGGTAAATGTCTTGAAAAAAATCTTAAAAATTAGAAAAAGTCTTGAAAAAATGAACATCTTGGTGAAAACCTAGCAATAGGCGCCTTGATGATTCACAAAAAAATCAAAAAATATCAAAAGTACAAAAAAATTGAAAAATTGAAAAATACAAAAAAAAATGAAAAAGAAGAAAAAGTGCCTTGGTGAAAACCTGGAAACAGGCGCCTTGGTAGCAAAAATAGAATCTCTGCCAAGATGGTGAAAACCTGGCAAATGGGTGCCACTTGTTCAAAATGCTCCATCTATCAGTGCAATCTTGGTCTTTCCCAGCTTTCAGTCTTGCTTTAGTTTGTACATATCTCCCAGTTTGTTTTTGCATTTCTAGTTTTCAATAAGTCGGTCTGTACACCAATCAGCTTACGCATCTGTATCCTATCAATGTTCAAACTTGGGGGCAATCAATGTCATATCTTATAGTCTCCAATGTATCTTAGACATGTCATATCTAGCCAAAGTCCTTTGAAGCTTCATGTGAGTCAGTCAGTCAGTCTCGTCTCCAGAAAGGATTTTGCATCTACAACAATCAAACATCAAAACTCAACTGAAAACAATCTATGCTTTTTACATGCTTTTATCTCCTTGTATGCTTATTGATTCACATTGAGATTTTTGCATATTGTGTCCCTTCGAGCTCTTCGATGATGTCCTTTATAGGGTTTAGAGAGTGATGACTGGGGGCATAATCTTTTCTTTGTCTTCTGCTTGTATGTGAAAATCTAACAACTTTGGAAATTCCGGATTGAAATGGTGTCCGACTGTAAGAGCCTCTATCTCGAATTGGATGGCCATGCGTACCTCGACCATTGATACCCAAAAAAAATTCAAGGATGTTTGGTCTAACTATTATCTTTTTGAAGTAAATTCTTTCTCCTACTGTGAAACGTGATCTTGCCTAAGGAGGTGAATGATAAAGGGTCACTACGGGTAATTCACACTGGATTTAGAATGATCTTTTGATTGTTTGATGTGTTTGCAACGCAAGGCGTACTCAGGTCATCGCGACGTTTATGTTTTGATGCTTATACAAATTGCTATATCAAAATGGACATGATGTTCAGGTCATCCTGGCGTTTGTGCCTTGGTGCTTATATCTAATCTGACATTTCGAAAACAAAATCAATATTCATATATCCATGGTTGTTGACCAGTGGGTGTTGTATTGATTCTTGCGCATACAAATTGATATTCATATGTCTATGGTTTCATGGCTAGTGGGCATTGTATTGATTTATCCGGTTACCTAAAAGTTCAATGATGATAACAAATCGACATATGATCAGTGACTAGGTCCTAGGTCTTAGGTTGCATTTCATTTTGCATGTCTCATTGCATTTTGCATGTTTGCATGATCTCACAATGATTAAATGAACTTCAATGCTTAAATGATTCTTCAAATCGCATCTTCAAGTCTAACAAGAACTGAATCTCACACGAAGATTCCTCCAATGAAATAGCAAGTAGAATCCTTTTTTGGGATCAAAATTCAAATCTGAGATCATTCATATTATTAATTGCTTGCATATTCGACCTTCAATCATCACAGAAATCCAGTATTCAACTTAACTGATTATCTTACATCAAACTATCAAAATTTCAACTTGGTCAACCATGGTCAACTCATGGTCAAACCTAGTCAACCTTGGTCTCCAGGACCTTCCAAACGATGCAGAATGTGTTCTTCAACGTGTTTAACCACTTCTCTAATCAATTAACATGCTTCTAAACTCTCAACACTGACTTTTCTTGTCAGATTTCAATTTTAATCCCGAAGGGGGCATGGTATTGCACATCAATTCAAAGTTTGTAAATCAAAATTCTATCAATCAAATCTATCAATATCTTTCATCAGTAAACAAGATAACAATCACGTCTAGTTACTGATTCATCAAAAGTCCTCATCACTCGAGGCAAATCTATCATCACTTGGGGCATATCAGATTCATCAAGATCCATATCAATCTGGTATTTTCCTAATCTTGTAAACTGTATCAGTTTTTGCAACCATCGGATCATAGTGTTCTTTCCTTGGTTCTTCGGCAACTGAAGGATTCAGATGTGATACCTACTAGTTCTGCTAAGACAATCGAGTCTAGAACCGGTCACTCACTTCTTATCAATCCTAAGGTTCAGAATCAGGTATTTTGACACTTTTTCGCAATCATCGGTTCATTTTCTGTTATAGTAAACATTATCTTTGGTCATTCAGGACCTCCTATCTCAATATCTCTCAATCGGTTTCTATCTTGAGATCGGTTTATCTTTTGAATCAGTTTCATATCTTTATCAAACACAGACTATCTTTGAACCACTGCACTTCGCACAATAATTCAAAGAGGGGAAAAATGTAATACCCCAAAAATAGGCTATAAGTTCATTAACCTCCTACATCTTCAATTCGAACGAAATCGACATCAAAGTCCTAACCTAAGGCACATCTAAACATCATCGAATTATAATTGATTATCTTAAATTCTACATCCGGAAATATTCTTAGTAATATTCCTAATCATCATAATTATCTTTAATTTTATAATTATTTGGCAATAAATCACATTTATCCTAAAGTTTGATTAATTGAATATTTTCATATTTAATTAATTAGATTTAATATTTGCCACTTAATTGTGTAATTAAATTTAATTATATCTATTATTAATTGTATTATTTAATTTTGACAATAAATCCAATATCCTATGAATAATTGATTAAATTCTTATTTAATTAATTAAAGCAAGTTGTCATTATTTAATAATATAGTTTTTAATAAAAGTTTGATTAAATAATTGATTAACCCATAAATCAATTGTTTTATTTTTAAAAGCAGTTAAGTTGGAAATAAATCACTTTATTATTAAATTAATTCATAAATAA
Organism: Chamaecyparis obtusa; assembly: GCA_027943335.1. NCBI lineage: Eukaryota > Viridiplantae > Streptophyta > Pinopsida > Cupressales > Cupressaceae > Chamaecyparis > Chamaecyparis obtusa. The sequence goes on along the minus strand of BSBK01006437.1, from coordinate 334,112 downwards.
AACATGCACAATCATAAAAGCAAACAACTATCAATTATCAATTAAAGCTAAACTCTATTTTGAGTTAAAGCTTAGTTTTTGCATATTTTTGTGAGTTAATTATCCTTTATTTAAAAATAACTCAAAAATCAACCTGAGTTATTTGAGTGATTTATGGCTTTTTTTCATGCACCTCCAAAGCCTTGGATTTCTATAAAAACAATGCTTTAGCTCTTCATAATTCATCTCTCAATCATCTCTCAATCATCTCTCAATCATCTCTCAAATTTGCATCCAAGCATCTCATATTTTGCACAATCACGCTGGAGAATTGGAATTGAAGAATCAAAGCTCTTGCGAATCGACATCTTTGTGAGATCAATCTTATTTTTTTTTTGCATTCATTTAGATTCATATTTCATATCATTTCTAGATTAGCATAGCATATCAGTTTTCAATAGCATAGATTCATATCAAGTTTTTATCATTCTTATTGCATAGAAAAATCCAAAAAAATAGAATAATTGCATTCAATCTCATATCTAGATCAATTGCATTCAAATCCTTCATTTAGGTGTCGTCTAGGTCACTGATCTCGATAATAATCTGAGAACATTAATCTTGCACCTACTAGAAGGTAGTAAATCGCTTGGTTAGATTAGATTTCAATTTTGCACGATTTTGATTTTTGCTAACCTCTAATGTTTTACTGAGTGTTGTGTCTATAGATCAGGTACAATTTTCACACACACAGTTACCACCATAAGGATGCATGACTTTTCAACTTTGTGCTTGCAATCTTCGCCTTCTTGTCTTCAGGAATGTTTTCATACTCAAAATACTTTTCCATCTCAGTGATCCAGTCCACCAATTCATCAGAATCCAATTTTCCACCATACTTAGGAGGATTGAAATGTGGTGTAGACTTCAGACTTGTCAAAGCCTTCAAGAATCTTTCTTCACCCTGATCCATCATAGGTGCTGGTTTTGCATCTCCTTGTTCTTCCTCAATTTCATCATCACTAACATCCTCAAGATGTTTGCCTCTTCTTTGGGCTATCTCAACTACTTCTAACCTTGCAACAATCTACCTTAGCATATCTACCAATCCTAGATTTGCATCTCACCTCCCACAAACCATCTTGACAACCCTCTACAATTGCAGGTCAAATCGCAATCTTCTACCCCACAACAATCAACTAGGGTTTCAAGAGGAACCTGCAAACCTAGATCCATAGACCTAGATCAAGATCTCACCTCACTCTAATACCACCTGACACAAGGGAAAGGTCAAGAGGGGCCAAGCAATGGCACACCCTAATGATCCAGCCTACTCAACAACATGCAGAAGCAACACTACAACAAATTGAGGGAGAGAATGCAGAGACTTTATTATATTTTCATCAAATAGAACCATACATGCCAGGCTGTAAGGCCTTCCCGGTTATGGCTTGATATTATAATGAATTAAAGAAGTCCTCAAATATGCAAGGATCTGTTAGAAATCTCTAATCTAATCTCTTCTATCTCTATCCCAAAAAACTACCTCCTAAACTCTAACCCAACAACTACATTTATACAAGAGTCAATCGAACTGAGTCTGCCTTCAGATCCACAATCATCGGAAAGAATAGTCAGATCTGGGACTACACACCTCCCAATGATGCATTCCAACATTAAATCTATGACCCACAATAAATGAACAAGTCAGCCCAACAAGAACTCAGAATAAATTACTTGGTAAGCAAGGATGACCGAGCAACAGACAAGCAATGCCAAGCGTCAGTGAAACAACCGACCACCCAGGAGATAAATGACCACACTCGGTAACCAAAGGAAACCAACCAACTACCAACCAACTCGGTCAAAGAAGAAACTAAGTAACACAGAAAACTTTAAACATATTTTTGGTTGCACAGGATTGACAAGGACCCAAGATGCTCCTGCATCAGTACACCATATGTATATGCTTGTGCAAACTATGTGCAAGTTTGTGCTTATGTAAGGAGGATGTATGAAATAAGATTTTGTCTCTATATATGTTTTAAGTAGTGTGATGCATGGTGCAGAGAATTATGGAATTCAATGTGTTAGTTACTAGGAGAAGTGAGTTGAAGGTGTTTATAAATCTTATATTTGTATTGTGATTGCGTTTCATTGGTAGATTTATTCTATTTTACCCTTCTTCATCTGAGCAGTGAGCCATCCAATAGTGAGCCCTTTGGCAGTGAGTCTTTCTTTGTACTTGATCTTAATCAATGTTCTTATATTTTTAGAGAATTAATCTTCTTTTTGGTTTTTTCCTTTAAAGGGTTTTCTATGTAAATTGGGTGTTTCATGTATTAGATAGTTTTTATTCTTTTCATATATACATATTAACAAATTAAAGAAAGATCGGTGGAACTAATTAAAGGATTAAAAGTTATAAGTTTTGTAGACAACTAGTTCGCCACTCCCCTTTTTAGTTTTCTTTCACATTAAACAAAGACATATCAAGTGAATCCCATAACATCAATGTCTATTGTGTACAAGGAAATGTACCTTCATAGATTTAGTATTGTCAATAAATGAAATAGAAACTAAATAAACCACAATATAGCATCTATTTAGCAAATGAATGAACAATTAAGCATCCTATGGCTCTCTAACTAAGAGTGTTAATGTGAAGCTCTCAGCAAGCTACCATTAATGATAGTCTGAGAATGAGAAAATATGATAAGATAAGCTAATTAACTCAATTACAAATAGAAATTCTCAAATTAACTCTAAATTGCCTTTCTAGCTATAATTCTCAAGAGGTTAGATGCAATTCTCAGATTTGTGGTTATGAATTATGATTGATTTTGGTCTTCCTTTTATAGATTTAGGTAAGGGTAGGGGGTGTAGCTGTGTTGATCATGATTAAGCTTGAGTTGAGTCTTTGGTTCCCTTTGAAGACAATTTAAATATTATGTCCTCAAAGCTTGGGACAAGGAGACAAGATGAGTGGACAAGATGCTCTTTCAATTTGAGTGATTGAGATTGAATTTGGCTTGATCCATGTGAGTTTCTTTCCTTAAATCCCATTGGTTGATTGATTTTCCTCCCTTTTGGTTGTTGAGAGAAATTAGGATTTATTAATTGATTTTAATTCATTTATTTAGCCATGTACCCCTTGAATGGGTTGAATTTTATTTAATTTCAAACTATATAATTAATAGAATTAATTACACCTTGATTTGATTTCACTTGATTAAAATGCTCTCAATTTTGATTTAAATTGAATTGAAGCTTGCTTTTGATTTTGTTTGGCTAAATGTTTGTTTGGATTTAATTGCCTTGATTTTGCCTTGATTTGACTTGATTTGTCACTCGAATGATCTTGTCCACTTTTTGGTGATTACAAATGCCCTTCTTTGAGTTGACATGCGAAGCGTGTCAAATCAAAGAATGTCTTGATTCAGATTGATGAAAGTCCTGATTTAACTGATAAAGGTCCAGATTCTATTGATGGTCGATCTTGATGCCTGATAGAAGATGCAATTCTAATGATGTTCATTTGATTTTTTTGTTCCGCTGGTTGATTCAATGATAGTTCCTTGATATAGTACCGGATTTGATTCGATTTGATGTTTTGATGCCCCACTTGGTAAATGCAAACAATTTTATGATGAAAGATTATGCTTTGATTTGATGTTGTATCAATGATGATATGATTGCATGCCACCTCAAGAAATGAATCAAAATTATCTTGGATGATTTGGTTGAGATATGGGAAATTTCAATTTGTTTCCCAATATAGAAATTTGAAAATGCCCCGATCATGAGAGAATTTGATGATAAAAGATGTGATTGATAAAATGTTGTTGATGCTCTAGATAAGTTGATGATGGTTTGGTATCGTTTGATGTCAGTCATAATCACTTGGTTGATGTTGATGTCAATTTGATAGGATAAGTTGATGGGTTGATATTTTGCTCTCAAGATCTAGAGAGACAAAACAATGATTTTCCTTCCTCACGATATAGAGTTAGGAGATTTGATGCACTCAAGATGAGCAAATGGATGATAGGATAACTTGATTGATGTTAGATGATGAATTAGATGATTTGACTTATTGATATTTGATACATGATTTGATGTTTTGATGATACAGGGTTGATTAGATGTTCTCATGATGCAAAATAGTGATTGATAGAAGAGAAGGTGATGAACAGGATTAGGTTACCCATAGTTGATCAACATGATTGATTATTGATGATGTCCTTGATGAAGCATGAATCATTTTGATGATATATCTTGATGACATTGATGTATCTTTGATGATTATATTGAACATGATTTTTGATGATGGATACTTTAGACATTGATGATGTTGGTCAAGACTTTGATCATATATTGATGGACATTTGATGATGTTGATCAAGACTTTGATTATATATGGATGGACATTTGATAATGTAGATCTCAAGAAATTTGATGATGTACCATTAATGATATCATTTATCATTTGATGTATCTTGATTTGGTCTTTTGATGATGATAACTCTACCCCCTTTCTATTTTTCTCTTTTTCAAATCTATTTTCAAACTAAGAAAGACAAATACCTTAAATGCATTTAATCTAGGATGTATGCAACTAACTGTCACTATTTAGGATTCGGAAGCTTATTTTCATCATCAAGATTTTGGAACATGAAATTGGTACAACCCTCACTGGTTCAACCATGATGATATGAATACCTCTTTCCTCGGATTTTAATATTGCAAGTAAATAGACAAAGAATTGATCCCTTTCATATACAAATGTCCTGGATGATTCTTTGATGATCATGTCATTAGACGGATTCACATATTGCTATGAATAAACCTGACAAGCACTCAAGTAGAAATCAATAAAATATCATGTCTTCATCATTGCTCATCTAGTCAAACATCATCAATTTGCTAAAAAGACACGATTCCTAAAATTTAGTAACACTTTGAACATTTTTGCTTTTGTTTGTAGATTCATATTTCAAAAACTTCATCCACTTTGATCCTTAGTTTGTTTAAGCCCTTTTATATTTTTCTATGATTTTTTGTTTTGAAGATTTTCATTTGATTAAGCTTTTTAGTTTTTGATTTGATTTGTCAAATATTTTTGTTTAGATCAAGTATTTGGATGTTTGAAATGTGATATAAATCAATAAGTTCAAGTGTAGCAATTTTTTGATTTTGATACAATGATTTTGAGCCAACTTGTGTCTATTGTGATAAGCTCATTGAATTTGGATTGGTGCCCCTAGTTTGATTTAGCAAAGATCATGCTTTGTTGGGCAATGCAACTTTTGAGTGTTTACTTAAGATTTGCAATTTTTAGATTTTTTAAATTTTTTTTTTTCGCCTTTTTAAAAGATTATTGATGTTTTTGGATTTTTAGAGATTATTGATGTTTTTTGGATTTTAGATATTTTGTATTTTTTTTTGGGTTATTTGAGGAACATTTTCACTTATTTATTTTTTTTAGATTTTTAGAGATTACTTATTTTTTTTAGATTTTTAGAGATTACTTATTTTTTTGGATTTTTAGAGATATTTGATGTTTTTTTGGGGGGGATTTTTAGAGATATTTGATTTTTTTGGATTTGAGATATTTTTGATGTTTTTTTTTTTGGATTATTTGAGGAACATTTTCACTTTTTTTTAAGATTTTTAGAGATCACTAGTTCTCAAACAAGATCACATTCAATTTGTCCCCAATGTCTAGCAACGTATAGGACATGAAAGATGGATTTGCAACCTAGTGATTCACCAATGAATAGGCAATGATGGATGATGCAAGTGTGTTACCCATAGGACCATTTCCTAAAGATTATCCAAGCTAGGGAAAAATAATATTTCAATATAGGCCAATGATGTGGTGTTGGATAGCATATGGAATAATGACCTGGTGTCATGACAATGGTCCAAAGAAGTGGACATATCAAGAGACTTTTTATAACATTTTTTTTCATTTATTTTATTTTTCAATTGGATCAAGATTAAGGGATCAATGTGGATAGGATCACACAATCATTATAAAGGGATGGTGAAGGCTATGAGTGAATGGTTTGGGATTATGGGAAGGCTTCTTAGAAATAATGAAGGTGGCTTTAGGATAAGTAAGATCATGATAAGGTAGCATGAATGCAACAAGTGAATAAGCTAATGGATAGGATAACTTATGTCAAGATACTTAATGCTCATGGACATGTTCAACCTTGTCAAGATCAAAGGCGAAAGATGTAATACAGATACAAGTGAGATAAATAGTAGAAAGATGGAGGATATGATGGATGAAACTTGCCCCCAAGTGTAGAGTGCAAGAGAGAGGAATTACACATGATGCTTGTTTGCCAGGTTTTCATCATGGTACTTGTCCAAGATGCCACAATAAGTGGTTTTCACCATAGGATGGATTTCTTTTCCTTTCTTTTTTTTTCTTTTCTTGATTTTTGAATAGACTCCAGCCTCATGCTCTTTGGATACTCCTTGAAAAGGTATGATATAATGGGCCAAGGCCGTTGAAAGGTATGCTCAAAGATGTTGATAGGGTGGTAGAAATGTGATATGGTGGATAAGGTAGAGGGTGGCTAAAGATTTATGCAATAGATTGGATAATGGAAATGGAAGGATAATGAATGAGAGGATAATAAGTCTTTCCATGCGTGGGTGTGAAAAAGGGAATGGAAAGATAATGAATAGGAGGATAAGAAGTATTATCAAGATCAACATCAATACACACCTTGAAGGGTAGTGGAATAATGGATGAAAAATGGGTGAAATAGCTTGGGACTTTGATGTAAGAGAGGATACAGATCTTGGGACACAAGGACTCAACATGGATGGATGAGATGAAATGTGTTTGGAAGAATGTGGGGTAAAAGCCTTTGGAAGCTTAAATGTCAACTTTGATTTGTCTTTCATGTGTAAGTCCTTCAAAAGTGACTTGGGAATCCACACTTTCTTTGATTTTTCTTTCCTTTTAGATTCTTTAGAATGCATTTCTTCAATGAGGGATTTAGGAATCCACATTTTCTTTGATTTTTCTTTTTTCTTGATGGACCTTTTTATTATCTTGAATATTTATTTTTTCTTTGTATTCACATGTCGATTATATGGGACATAGTGCTCTTCATACATAAGTGGATTTTTGGATTTCTGATTTTTATGTTGCACATTCAAATTTCTTCCAAAGGACTTGGGATTGGTGGATGAATAAGGTAGATATGGATGGTTCATATGGATGGGTTCATATGGAGGGTTTGTATGGATGGGTGTTTGGTTTCTCAAGTATGCATGTCTTTGTTGATCTTGATAGGATATAGGGTAAGTGGATTGTGGGATAAGAATGGTAGGAAAGGTTGATGGAGGGATATAGGGACCCAATATGGATGGAAGATATGAAGGTTTCAACTTTTGGATATAGGGACCAAGGATGAATTTGGAGGATGTATAAGGAATATGCTTATGTACAAATGGAGGTAAATGGGATGTGGGAAGGATATCAACATCTTTATTTTGAGCTGTATGGCCAAGGCTTTCATCTTTCAGATTTATCTTTATACCAATATGCTTATGAGTAGATTTCATATGAGTAACTTTGATAGGAGTAGTTGAAGCTTGAGAGGATTTATTATTATGCCATGGATTAGGAAGAATGGGAGAATTTTGAGGTAGATATGGAGGCTTATGAAAAGTGGATGTTGGGGTACTTTGATCTTGACAAGGATCTTTTGATAGCCTAGGAAAAATACTTTTCTTTTGATTTACGATAATTTCATTAGAGATGGAAGGAATACCTTGATATTGCTTAGGAGATGGGTATGATATAAGAGGTGAAGGAATATGGGGTGTTTTAGATGGAAGAATATATTCTTGAAAGAAATGGAAGGGTATGAGGGGCTCATCATGGGACTTTGGTCAACTATAGGATAAGAAGGGATAATATCTTGATCTTGATTCTTCATAAGACTTCTTTCTTTGCACTTTTGATTAGTCTCTTGACATGGAGCCACTTCTAAGGACAATGTAGGAATTTGGATCCACACGAGGGATTCTTTAATGGCTAATGAAGATTCATTTGAAATAGGTACATTAGGAATTGTAGCACATGAAGGCTTGGGGTTTATAACCTTTGAAGCATGGAAGAAGTTTGTAGAAACATGTAGGTTAGCTTGGATCTCTTTTAGAGGTATCCCTTGAGGGTATACATATTCATTATGAAAATTGTTTGGATCTTTGTTTGATGGAGGAATATTGGATAGCTTTGCTTCTATATGAAATGGAGGAATGGTGGAATAGGTGAAAGGTATAAGAGGACCACTACTAGACATGTGTTCATAAGTTTGATCTTTCTTGAGAAAAGTATCTTCATTAGATGATTCATTAGGATTTTCAATTTCAATTATGTCATCATCAATAAGATTTTGGATTTTATGTTTCAACTCCATGCAATCTGAAGTTTCATGCTCATTATGTCTATGATATGCACAATAGTTACTCAAAAAGATAAAACCACATGAAGTGATTTGAGGCAATGTGATGAGATCATTTTCAAGGAAATTTTCCAAAGCTGATTCATATGAAATTCCCAAAGGAGTAAATGATATATCCCAAGGATATTTGGATGTATTTGTGTTTCTCAAAGAGTTGTCATATGATGAATATTGTTGAGATGGAACTAATTCCTCTTGATTTCCTTGATCAAAGATGAGATTCTCTTGATATTTTTAAATAGGATCTTCATCAAATATTGGTTTATCATTAGGATGTTCTTGATCAAATCTAGGGTTTTCATGATATTATTTTTGATCAAATTTTGAATTATCAAAGATATGGAATTCATGATGTTTTTCTTGATCATAGAGGTAAGGAAACAATGTTCTTAATGATAATTGGTTGGATAATGTTTCCATTTCTTTTTCCATTTCCTAAATTCTTGTGAATAGAATATTCTTTTGAATCTTTATTGCTAATTGATTTTTGGATCTTAATGGATTTTTTCTTTTTGTAATCAAAGACCTTCAAGCACAACACAATACTTTTATCAATTATCACAAGAAATTCTTCCAAGCAATCTACCTAAGCTCAAATTTGGCTTTTAAAAGGCTCTAATGAGGTAAGCTTGCTAATTTATCAAGGATTTAGTATGGATTCCATTCAAAATGGATATTAAACTTTCATCCTCCAAGTATATTAAGAGGCTTCCCACCACCGGTATGTCAGAGTTTTGCATAATCCCGAAGGACTACTCGAGGAAGTTCAAAAATTTAGTATCCTTTTGTCACACACCCCATTAAGGATGCATGCATTTTGTTTTATAGTGGGTTGGATGATCATAGAAAAGGTAAGTGTATCCCACTTTGGGCTGTCCCTCTCACCAGCCCTTTTAAGGAAAATCTCAGGAGGCGAGCCCAACTAATGATCTAGCATGTTCATGGAAAGCAAGGAAATGGAGTTAAGAAATAGTTTTTGGGAATCTGATTCACCAAAAGGTGAACAACATATCCCTAAATTTTTCTTAATTTCCTAAACAAAATAAACAATTTCCAATTACCAACCCACTAACTAGAGAGAATTGGGTATTGCTACTTGCTTCTACAAACAAGGGGGTTTTTCAATTTTATGTGCTTGATTTCCTCAAAATTTCTTCTTAATTAAAAATATTAACACTTTTGGCATTTTGATTCACTAAAAGAAGTGAAGAGCATAGGCCTAATGCTAAAATTTCCAAACAAAGATAGGCTATTTTTAATTACTAGATTTTTGAAAGCACCAAAGCCACAATTTAAGCACGAAATTGACAAAGTTTTAAGGCTTACATTTTCCTTGTAGCTAGCAAAGGCTAGGGACATTTTTGAGTTATTTTCATTTTTTATGCTTACCTTGGCGATTGTTCCTTTCCAATGTGATTTTCCTCCAACAAGTTAGTCAACAAATCTAGCCAAAGTGAAGGAAACAAAAATAAACTTGAAGAAACAAAGACAAAACTAAATTTTAAGCCTTATTTACAAATTTTAAGAAAAACTCAATTTAAGGTGGAAATATCAAATTTAATGAAACAAAATTACTCTTGTATGCTTATACAACTTTGATGTAATGCTCATGTACTTGATTTTCTTACTATGAATCCTCAAGGACCAGCTTGATATGAGCAATGTTCTCCTTTTTAATTTTCCTTGTCAAAGCCTTGCCTTCTTGATTAAATCTGATCTTTGGCTTTTTAATTTTTCAGTGATCAACCATCCTACAGAGTCATGAAATTCATTTTCTAATAGTTAGAATATAAAACTTTGCAGTTTACGTAAAAATGCTACATAAATGATTAAAAGCGCTATTTAACTATTTAAAAGTGTTGCAGATCAGCTCAAAAGTGCTATTTAAACTTTTAAAAGTGCAACGACAGATAGTAAAAGTGCTAAATAATCATGCAAAGGCTTCTGAAAATGAGTAAAAGTGCTGGCGAAGTATGCAGAAGCACTCGGTAGTTAGGGAATAAGTGTTGTTAGAATTTGAGATAGAGATCAAAAGGATTTAAAAGCGCTGTTTGACTGTGCAAAGACACACAACTTTGTCATGGAAGCACTGAAATAGTGCTCAAAAGCATTGTTTAACTTCTTAGAAGCATCATTTGAATTCTCAGAAGTGTTGTTTCACTGCAAAACTGTGAATTAAACATGCAAACATTTTGACAAAAATGAAGATTATGAGATTTTTAAAAAGTGAAGCCTACTGACCCATGGTGGGTGCCATTTTGTGTACAAGGAAATGTACCTTCATAGAATTAGTATTGTTAATAAATGAAATATAAACTAAATAAACCACAATATAGAATCTATTTAGCAAATGAATGAACAATTAAGCGTCCTATGGCTCTCTAACTAAGAGTGTTAATGTGAAGCTCTCAACACGCTACCATTAATGACAGTCTTAGAATGAGAAAATATGATAAGATAAGCTAATTAACTCAATTCCAAATAGAAAATCTCAAATTAACTTCAAATTGCCTTCCTAGCTATAATTCTCAAGAGGTTAGATGCAATTCTCAGATTTGTGGTTATGAATTATGATTGATTTTGGTCTTCCTTTTATAGATTTAGGCAAGGGTAGGGGGTGTAGTTTTGTTGACCATGATTAAGCTTGAGTTGAGACTTTGGTTCCACCCTTTGAAGACAATTTAAATATTGTGTCCTCAAAGCTTGGGACAAGGAGACAAGATGAGTGGACAAGATGCTCTTTCAATTTGAGTGATTGAGATTGAATTTGGCTTGATCCATGTGAGTTCCTTTCCTTAAATCCCATTGGTTGATTGATTTTCCTCCCTTTTTGTTGTTGAGAGAAATTAGGATTTATTAATTGATTTTAATTCATTTATTTAGCCATGTACCCCTTGAATGTGTTGAATTTGATTTAATTTCAAACTATACAATTACTATAATTAATTGCACCTTGATTTGATTTCACTTGATTAAAATGATCTTGATTTTGATTTAAATTGAATTGAATTTTGATTGGCTAAATGTTTTTTTGGATTCAATTTCCATGATTTTGCCTTGATTTGCCTTGATTTGTCACTCGAATGATCTTGTCTAGTTTTCAGTGATTACATATACAACTAGTAACATGCAACCCCAAGCTCCAAGTGCACTATCTTCCACATACACACCAAGAAGCTCCAACAACAAAGGTGATGTCAAATTTGAAATGGATCCACTAACATCATCACATAAAAAGTGCAACTATAAACATGTGTAAGTATCAAGGAACATCATTGTAATCCATGTACATGCAACCCACAAAGCTACACACTGTCCCACAATATGTCACCATTCTCCTAAATCATATAAGCATGAAACTCATAGAATAAACCATATAATTAAGAGAGAAAATTGGTGAACCATTAACCTATAAGAACAAATATCACAAGTATTCAATTCTCGCCCTTGTTCTGTATAGACAACCAAAGAAAGAGATAAAGGAACTAGCATGTCATCTCCGAAATGCCAAAACAAGGACAAAAACTAGTGATCATATAGATCCAACCAATGTCAAATCCAATGTAATGTGAAATTGAGCATCCAAGAAGATAGAAAAACTAAAAATTAAAACCTACTTAGCAGATCCTTCTACGAACAACTTTAAATGCCAACTATGTTAAGTATGATCTCCTCCATAAAACCCTAATGAAGAAGCCATAAAAACATCAAAAACACATTCAACCTCTAAGGCTACATAGACCCACACCCACACACATCATGTAATCAACATGGATGCGAGCATCTCGTAACAAATACAATTAAACCAATACCATTCTCAATTCAAGGAATATGCCCAATAAATCATCTCCCAAACTCAATCATAATGATATCATAATAACTAATCAAATGTACAAGGAGATAACCAATTCCAAACATCTATCAATCCAATGTAATGTGAAATTGAACATCCAAGAAGATAACCAAGACCAAAGAGAGAAAAACAAAAATAAAAACTAGTAGCATGCCCTTCTACATATACCTCCAAATTCCAACTATGTTAAGTATGATCTCTTCCATAAAACCCTATGCAAGAGGAATACGCCCAATAAACCATCTCCCAAACTCAACATAATGATATCATAATAATAACTCAAATGCACAAGGAGATAACCAATACCAAACATCTCTCAAATTCAATCCTCCAGAACTAAAAATCACCATAGCTCAATATCCATATCTATGAAAGACAAGATTACAACATAATGTACTTAAAATGAACAATGTGTAGTACCTCTCAAGTAGTAGACTATTGAGTATACCAAGAGTGGAGAATGAGAATCCTTAGAAAGATATCTAAGTTTCTACAACTAATCCAAGAACACTCTCCTCTCAAGTCCATACTAGGTGAATGTTCCTTGGTCATCTTCCTAAAACTATCAATCATCCCAACATACTATCTCTAATCAAAAGATAATACTAACATCACCTAAGTCTCCATGTATCCATGAGAACTTATAACCAATTGATCTATGCCAAAATTCAAATGCAACATAATACTATTATGAGGTATCAAGAAAATGATCAATGTACTCAATACCAGGAAACTAAACAAAGATCAATTTCACATATCAAATGTAGGAATTAGGATCATAAACATGACAAAATTATCTAAACCATATTCTTAAAGAGATAACATGCTTCATATGAGCATATCAAATAGTTGTATCATGCCACAACTCTAAATTTATAATCAAGAGAAAACCATGACATAATAGCAACCATGATAACGTATTAGACAAAAACATAAAATCATACCTCAATTAAGGAACCCTTGAGTCCTCCAAGATGTCAACCTCTTTAATTTCTATGAAGATAACCATCTCCTAATAGTGAATTGGAAAATAAAAAAGATCCTTCTACAATAATAGGATCTAAGGCATCCTCAAACATCTATGACACTAAAGAAGATCATCCACCATCTTACGGTGAATCCACATCACTTCCAACAAATCCCACTAAATAATGATACTGATTCACACATGGCATCATGATAACCATCTTCTAAATGAAGATCTTCTAGGTCTACGCAAATAGCGGATATGTTAGTAACACCAAGTGAAACCAAGATCTCCAAACTGAGAAATACATACAACTACAACAACCACCAATCAAGAATCAATCCTACACCACTAACTCATCACTATAAACATATCCCATTGAAAAGATCAATTGAAGAATATGGACAAGCTATCATAACATTGTAATAAACCACATGATAAAATTCCAAGCACCAACTATCTATGTACTATAAACATCATCCATCCTCTCATCTAAAAAAATATACCAATGCATTAGTGACCACAAACAAGGCCAACTAACAAAGTCTACAACAACAATGATTCAAACCTTCTGGATATAGATAGTCCACATATGATTCATCACACTACAATCAAATGGTAGAACTATCCATAGAACTACATAACACATAATTCCAAACACTAAAACATGTAGACTAATCATCACATTAGTAAAGTGTAAAATGATATATCAAAGAGAATAATTCTATAGACCATATGGCTCAAACACCAAATAAATATCTAATTTGATTTTCCAAACATGTCCACAATCATGTACCATAGTTAAAGAGCCAAAGAAGCATAAAGGAGATAATTAACAACCTCCTAATATCAAACCAAATCACTACCAATCGTCACAAACATGATTATGTCATATAAAAAAAAAATATGTACCTACATACCCATGATACCATAATCAAAATCAATACTATACTTGCACTCAACTATCACCCATGTGAGACTCCAAGTCTCAAACCATGCCCTTAAAATAAAGACATCAAGTGTGTACATGTCACCATCAAAGCCTAAATTCTAAAAACACCTATAAACATGTACCTGGAAGCACCAAATCATATAGTAGTAGTATCATCATAAATATCTCATAAAACATGTACTCTCTCAATGTTTTGTCCCTAGACTTGTCTAGATGTTCTCACACTCACACCCTAAATCTCAAGCACTAGCAAGTGAACAAAAAATTACACAACTCTCCATACTCATCAAAATAATAAAATAGCAGTACCATCAAGTAGTCAATTGAAAATAATTTCCGACATCTATTCAAAATTAAAAATCTAATTCTATATGCACAAGTTATGACCAAAATTGTAAACAAGAGAACGTCTACCTTCTAGAACCCAAAAATATGTTGAAATGCCAAAGCATAAAACCAAACATGCACCACCCTTTAGTGATTGAAACCAACTTTCTAATGAGTAGAAGAAGTCCAAAATCTGATAACTTGGATGATAGTTATGCTTTGTTGAAGAAAAATAACCAATTTTCCGATATAGATAACTCCAAGGTGGTCCCCACATTAATTTACATTTTAAGTTTTAAAAAAAATTGAAAATCATATTCTTTAAAAAGAGTGACACCCTTTTAAAAGACTCATTTTTTTTATTTTATCTCAAAACATTTAACTTAGGTGGTGGAGTGAGTTTTTTTAGCATTGGACAAAAATTTAACGCCTTAATAAAATATGCAATAAAATTGTATCAACATTTTTCAATTTTCACATCGTCTTTATTCCTATTTATATCCTAAACACTCATCCCAGAAGGAAATCATTTGTGAAGCATTGACAATTTGTAGCACTTCATCTAGTATAGTGAAGGAAGGGGATAGTTATCCTGTATAGAAGCTCAGTTCAAATTCTCAAAATCTACACATATTCTGATTTCATCATTCCTTATATGCTCTAGAATCAAATATGCTACCCAAGTGGAATTCCTTACTAGGAATATGAACTTAGCATCCAATAATTTCTGCACCTCCTTCTGAATCAAAGATTCTATCAAGGCATTGATGGGTCTTTGACTTTGTCAAACTAGTTTGGAGTTCATTTTCAAGGGAATGGAGTCTATGTCCACTAAAGTTTCATACATTTTGAACTCTTCATAACTCCACATGATTACATCTTGGTAATATTGGATTAGTTGCAAAATTTCTTTCTTTTTTAGACTAATACCAACCTTACCAATAATCACTTCTCATCGGTCTTCTTTAGTACCTAGGTTATGAACCTCATATTCATCTCCACCCATGGTAGGTTGTAACTTTCTCCTTATTGCAAGTTTTTTTGGATTGAACATTCTCTCTAATTCAACCATGCCCTTGGGAATGACATTTGTTTTGAGATTCAAGATCCTTTAATCACTAAGTTCTTTAGGCTCGTGACTTTCCTTGTTAATTATTTGTTTTTTGAATACACAAATGCACTTAATAAGTTCCAAGACATGTTGATAATCTTGGAATATATAAAAATTGGTGATATTATTAGGGATAGTTGGGGAAGTAGTAAGTTCTATTAAGAACCTTTTCAATTTTGACTTCTCCATGGCCTACAAAGAACTAGCTAAAATAATAAGAGCATCTGCAACACTATTTATACACCTTAGATAAGTTTAATAATGAGTGCTTAAAAATATTCAATTATGTTCCAGACTCTAAACTGGTATGCACTCAATCACTTGTCATTGTACAAAAAGTGACTATAGATTTTCCATACGACAAGTTGACAGTCTCATTCCATGACCAAACCTTTAATTATCTTTTAATAAGCCATCAAAAGGTCATAGATGAGTGCTTCATACTTTACCACATTATTAGTACATAGGAATTATAGTCTATAGGCTTCACAAAAGGACTAACCTCTCAAGTTGATTACCTCAATCTTGGCTTTGGATCCTTGTTTATAGTAAGAATTGTCAAAGCAATGTAGGCTTGTTTGTTTTTCTGGCTTAGACTTGATTTTCACTTTTTCCTTGAACCACTAAAGCTAATGAACAACCCTATCATTGGTGACTGACGAGTGGACGTTGAGTATCCCTTTGGTAAATCTTTCTTGGGAGTTTTTTCTTGGAAAAAATCTTTACAATCTAATAGAGTAGCATCCTCATGGAATTATAAAATTTTGGGTTCTATCGGGATCTTGGTGTTTGAGCTGATATTGCCTCCATCAGATGAGGTACTTTTTCATTCAACATACAAATCTTAGCTATGATCACTAGAGCTTGAGCTTGGATGTCCCTTATGACATTTGAATCAACACTCTTGATAGGGCAACTTGGAAAGTGGCACATGTAAACTTAAAGTTTTCTTGACGATGAATGTAACAATATCCTCGCAGTAGAAAAATGGTTGGATTAACATCTCCTAGATGTTTCAAGTTATTAGACATCGTTTGTGTGAATTCTCAAAATAATTTCAATAGGGTTGAATTTCTGCAACCTCATCATTGGGTTACCCTCAAAGTCACTTGCCTCCATCAAGTGAAAACTCATTGCATGATCCAACTTGTAAAATCCAAGGTCTTAGTGGATGTAAGAAATCTCATTCAAAGCATTGCATTATGTAATCATGTGTTTAAGCTTGGTCCATACATCTATTTTGATTTGATTATTCATACCCCTCCATGGAAACCATAGTTGGGTGAAGTTTGTTGATAACCATCTTCTCTAGCATTTAGTCCTCTCTTTGCTCAGTTAATGGGTATCCAATTATTTTCTTCATAATCACCCACACATATCTATTATGAAGGGAATGCAAATTATTTTGAAGAGGCATAATTTATGTAAAGGAAACAAACTTAATTAAGAAAATTTTATTTGAAGGATATGTTATGTTTTAGATATGCAGACATATGTATTAGTGCAATGATAAAACATGAAGAGAATAGATGTTATTTAGAAAATACAAGTCTTAAGAACAAAAATTATCGACTCCTTAAGCCAATGATTATGGAAGAACATATTTTTTTATATCAAGTGATGCAACTTATAGATTTAGAGAAGGGATGTGTTTATTTGAAGAGTTGTGACTACTTGAGGGGAGGAACCTCTTTATGAGATTTGAAGATTTGAATTGGATATGATTTATTGTGACAAAGACATAATAAAATATCTTTTCTTTTTCTATTCATATCTATTTGTAGGTCACTTAAATTGAGCAATTGCCTCATTGTCTTGGACACATAAATACAAGTTCTATAAATCATAAACAACACTATATAGAATTGCTATGATCATCAGACATATCAAGAAAACATTCAAATTGGAAGGTCTTATAGAATCAATATTATAATCAAGAATATTAGGCAAGAATTCATATAGATCAAAAGGTCTTATCAAACTGAAACAAGTCATCCTTGCACATTGTTAAAACCATATTAGACACAACAGTTAATAGTGATCAACCAACTAGTAATATATTGCCATTTCATTAGAAGAATATCAAATAAGTAATTAGGTTGACCAAATGGAACCATTTGCATAAGTGTATAGTGTTATTAGGAATAAAATTACCCTTATACCACAGCTTCATAGATCAGATCAATATATCTTAAAGATATAATTCATATACATTGGATTGATATATTTATATCGATATAATCTTAATCTTGCATAGTCTAAATTCTTAGAGAGAAGATAAGTCTTGATCCAAATTCATCTTAAATACATTAGACTATATCAAAATCATTGAACAATACAATTATTGCATAAATAGAGGTAATTAATTTTGTATTTGCAAAGGTTTAATATAAACAAGTCTCTTGCAATTGAAGTTATAAGGGAATAGTCCCAAAATCTTAAGAGATTAGGTAAGGGGACACTACATAAGAATTTGGGTTGTGTCCCTAGGGTGGTGAAATCCCTAGGTAAGCCCGCTAAAAAGAATAATCAAACCTCTTATGTAGAACATGTGGATGAAATGATATTTTAGTGTTACCAAAAAAATATATCCAATTTTGAGCTTCAAATTTTTATATGAAATAAGATAAGAAGTGTATATTTAAACATAAATGAGTTCATGTTTGGTAGCATGCAAAATATCTTTGACTTCACCATATCATTTTTACTAGACAAGTTGCAATAAAACCCTGGGCTTCAAGATAAAAACCATTCATATAGTAACCTTGGGAAAGTATAAAAATGTAACAATTGTTGGTGTAATTAAGTATTTACTAATTACACTTTACTTAAGTTTACTTAGGATAATGCATTTGCATATTAGTTTCCATTGAGACACCTAGGAATTTGCATTTAATGTTAGTACATGGTTAGGGGAAATGTCACTTTAGATGGTGATAGTTGTCATTTCATACCTCTTTGTGTGTGAGATCCACCTTTAGTGCTCTTATCACATTATCATCCTCTCATTGTTGCACATCCTTTGATGTACAATGGAGGATGGTCCACCTTTGGTGGACATGTAATTCCACCTAGTATGGTTGATAGCTTATCATCTCCTTATCATGTGGTCTTATCACACTGCCTATATATTCAGGCACTCCTACTTTGTATTTATTCATCATCATTTTATTATTGATCATCATTGAATCCAATCATTTGAGGATCATATCATTTTGTCTCTCTTATTTGTGCTATCTCTTCAGATTCTAGATCTTGGTATTTTATTCTTTGTCTTAGGCAAATTCTTACATGGTATCAGAGCCATAGAAGGTTTCATTGCATAGCCATTGGAGAGCTCTTTGCTTCTACATTTAGAGGGCCAAGATTTGGATTTGAAGGAACAACACCTTGTGGGAGCATCTAGAGAAAGATTTGACCTCACCATTGCATCTGGGTGGTCGTTTCCATAAATTTTGACTATAAATTTGCCTACCTTGGGCAAAAGTCAAATCTGAGGCAATTTTTTTTGCAAATCAGACTTGGGCAACCCAATTTGCAATGACAATATGGATCTTATTTTTTAAATCTATTTTTTAGATCTAGTTTTTCAATTATTTCCATCGAATCATTTTTTTGGCAAAAATTTGGGGTTGTTTTCAGGGTCCCCATCCTTGTATTTGTTAGAAAATCTATAGGCGCCAAGGCACGAAAACCAAGTTGTCAGATCTTGGCCAACATGATAGACAAGTCAATCAACACAAGTCACAAGATGACAACATACCCCACCGAGATTCTTTATTGAACTGATTGTAGAGCTTTAGTTTTAAACATCAGATCAATATGTCACCCACCGCATGTGGGACTAATCTACTACCACATTTCAAAATTAACAGCTCAACCCGTACGAGCCAAGCTCCCAACAATGACCCACCTAAGAAACACAAGGCAACAAGGACCCAAGCCCGAGTTCAGAGTCATGTAAAAGAGTGAGTTGGCTCACCCAGAATACAGAGGTCACCTCGGTAAGAGCTCATCAGCATCCATTGGCTCGCCACCACCAAGCCCGTGCTTGGTGCTTGCACACCTGAGCTGAGCTATTTGCATCAACAGTGGGTGCAATGTGTTTTAAAGAATCAAAGGCTCCCTTCACGGTGAATGTGGGATCAAAATACCACATCCCTCACCTCCCAATCATAGCTTAAGCCCACACCAACTTGCTTTCAATGCTTCACTCGATGGAGTCAATTTGTGCTCCTCCTGAGCCGAGCTCATTCTCGAGAATAAATGCTAGTCAAACACAACCACATGGCATTCGTTTTGCCTAGTCAGCCCAATAGCAAATCATAGGGTGACATGTGGCATCCATAATCGGATCTGGTATTTTAATTTATTTTTTTTTGCAAATTTTGTAGTTTTCCTGTCTTAAATGTGATGGGTGTTTAGCTATCATGAGGGCCTTTTTTATTTTGCATTGATGGTCTCCAAGACGTCAAATTTAACATAGTGATTGCGTTAGCATTTTGTGTGATCAAAATTGACGATTGTTTGACTGTCACAACTAGGTGTTTTTGCCCTGTGGTGACGATTGTATGACCGCCAAATTTAAGATAGTATTTTTTTTACGTCATCAAATTTGGGAAATTTGCAGCCCTCACCATTTGCATTTTTTAGTTTTGTAGTCCGACTTTGGGAGGCAATAACTTGGTCATCTGAGCTCCAAATTAAGTGTATTTTTTTTTATTTTGGCAAGAGTTTCTTGACTTTTTTAGTGGTGGTGTTATTTTCTAGTTTTGGTTCACAGATTTGATAAAAATTGTAGATTTTGGTGACTGTACTTGTCTGAACCCTATTTTTGCAACTTCAAAGGTTCCGTTTAGGCTCATATAGACACATATTTATGTGCCATTTTTTGGAAGTGTATAATTTTTTAAGTACTTTCCAAATTCGCTATTAGATTAGATTTGATTTGATTATGAGCTATATTGATTTGAGTCTGATTTGGCCTCATTGAGGTGGTTGTAAACATCAAAATTAGAAGTCCAATCTGGCCCATTTTGGCAAGTGGCAATTGTACACGCACTACACATAAAGTGCCAAAAGCATCACTTTTTTTGTTTGTTTGTTGGGGAGGGGGGTTCTTTGATTGAGTGAATTTGGGGGGGTGTACTCTCTCTCTCTCTCTCTCTCTCTCTCTCTCTCTCTTATTGTCTTTCATTTTTGCATCATGAGTTCACCTAGATGTCCATTGTTAACTTCACAAAGCTATGCTACATAAAAAGATAAAGTATGGAGTAAACTAATGGAAAATAATTTTAAATCTTTATGTAAATGATAAAATTAAAGTACCTAATGGTCATAATATGGATGTTAATGCACAAACTGATTGGGAAATAAAATACAATATGGCTTTAGGAATTATAAGGAGTTGTGTTCATGAAGATGTATTCTTCCACATTTCTAGCTTTAAGAATTCCAAGGGTGCTTGGGACAAACTTGAAGACTTGTATGGTAAGGTGGATGAGGAAAAGGGGTTCACAATTGAGGATGATATACTTCTCTTAGATACTACAAATTTTGACACAATTCAAGACTATGTCAACAAAGCCAATGAGTTGAGAACACTATTTAAGGATTATGGTAATCCCATGAAGGATGATAGGTTGATTCTTCAATATTTGCCGATATAGCATTGATGACTTCGGTTAATGTACCTATGTGTCAATGTGGTGTTGGCCCTTGCGTGTTGAAGACGTCATGCACAACAAGTAATCCTGAGCATCAATTTTGGGGTTGCCCAAATAGGAAAATAGTTTGGATATGTAATTATATTTTATGTTTAAAAATAATGTGACAACTAATCATTTTAGGAAGAACTGATGTAGATTTGGTATTGTAGGGAAATAGTGGATGTCAATACTTTCGGTGGTTCGATGAAACCATATTTACATCTACCCCATCTACATCATACCTGATGTAGAAAATGAGTGCAACTTGTGCAAGGCTCAAGAGGCAGCTAGTGCCACTGAGATTGCTTCAATGGTGAAAGCAAAAATCATGTTTTTGCGATGCCTTCTTTGTGTAGTTTGTGCACTACTTTTTTGGGACCATATGCGTAAATGTGGTTAACAGAGGGCTATTCTAGATACTGAAACTGTTTTAGAATTTCATGTAGATATGTTGGACATATTTTGATTATCTCATGAACTTTTTGTTGTTTGTGGCTTCGTTATGATTTTTAATATAAAATAAAACAAAATTAAAATTAACCTTATTAAAAAAAATTGAAAAATTTATAACATAAAAAAAATTAAAAATTTATGATTTTCTATATAAAATCAAATAAAATAAAAATAAATAAAAAAACAAAAAATAAATAAAAATAAATTATTATATTAAAAAATATTAAAACAGTTCAAAAAAAAAATTCATATTCAAATTTCAATTCTAGTTTCAAAATGTGGAGCCAAATGGAGGAAAGTAATCTTCTCGCTCATATTCTGAGTCAACCAAATGCTCCAAACTATAATCTGAAAATGAAAAACTGAATTATCAAATCCATAATTTGACCATTTCCAACATTTGATCAAATCCAACATTTCCTAATTCCCCCCGATTATCAAATCCATGATTTGACCATTTCCAACATTTCACTATAATAGGCCCACTCTACCTTTTATTTCAACTGCGCTTGGGCTCTTTGGAATGTTGGTCTGATAGGGAGGGTATGGTTGAACTTTCCTCAACTAGAGTTATACAGAAAATTTAGATACTTTTTGCAGTTACGTGGTGTTAGAAAAAGCTGATCTTTCCTTTGCAGGGGCTTTCAAGATTTTTAACTACCTTTCCTTTCCAAATATGTTAACCGCAAGCTAGGTCATAGTAAATTGACATTTTCTCAAAAACCTTTTCTTTAAATATTTACCAGGCTGCCCCAAACTTTTTATCCCCTTTTGCCACAGTTGCACAAATCTTTATTCCTTAAAAGTAGTTGTTCACATTTCCACAGAGAATACTAACTATTGAATTCCAAATCATTCTCAATTGTAGGTCCTTCTTCAATTCCCACTTTTTAATTTATTTCATCCCTCAGGTTCACACATTTTTCTTTAGCTGCAAGTAATTTGTGTTAGGTTTGAAGCTAGACAATAAAAATCCCCTTTTATATAAAAGAAATACAATTATTTTCTTTTAAGTCTGTTGTTCTATATAGGTGATCACTGGGATTATCTCAAATTGATAGAAGTAGCTATTGCTGCTTCTCTGGTAGACTTAGATTTAAATTATATTACATTTTTATAGTGAATAATTTAATTGTTATTGTTTGTTTGGGGAATAAATTTGTGATCTTTTGTGCTAATATTTTAGATCACATTTTATGATTCTTCTATCCTATCACAGTGATAATATAATTGCTATTATTTATTTTTGTATCAAACTGTATAATTTTTAGTATCAATATTTTGAATCACACTCCATGATTAGTCTATCTGATATGGAGAATTAAAGAATAGACTTGCTGAAGATGGATCTTCACAATTATTTCGTGGCTTCCATATACTATTATGAGACAAATATGATTCTAATTGTTGTTGCTTATTTCTAGAACAAATTGTATTTAATTTTTCATGTTAACATTTTAGATCACACTCTCTAACCCTTCTATCCTCCGCGATCCATTGCCAGAATAGAAGGATCACAAAGTATAATTCAAAAAATTAATACTAAAAATCACATAATTTAATCCAATTGATACTAAAAATCACAGTACACAGTTTAATCTAAAAATAAACAATAATAATTAATCTCATTTAATCTCATATTTATCTCATAATTATGTATAGAAACCATAAAATCACTGTAAAGATCCATCCTTATCTCATAATTATGTATAGAAACCATAGAATCACTCTAAAGATCCATCCTCAAATAGACTATTCCTTAATTCTCCACCATAGAATAACTGTAAAGATCCATTTCCTTAATTCTCCATACTAGTGACACTAGTAGCTAACTAGCGTAGTACTAGCTTAAATCCAAAGAATCCCATGGATTCGGTACCCTGGACATGCACATAATGGATTTCATGAATAGATATTAGAAACTTAAAAGCAAATGCAATTGGCAAGTGCAATGCAAAATTCAACAACCTTCCCTAGTATCCTTGCTTGAAAGGAAGCCAAAGTGCGGAAACGCTTCCAAATGCTAATTCTAATAGGAGAGATGATGCTAAAATTTATCTCACAAAACCTTAGACTATTGCAAGCTAAATAAACACATACAAAAAATGGATTATACACATAAACACATAACACTAGATATACATGGGAAACCCTTATGGGAAAAAACCCACCACTCCAAAGCCAGACTCAATTGTATTATCAACAACAAAGTTACAATACAATCTCTAGAGCCACAAATTTACAAGAGTAATCAACTATGATATCTAAATCTAGAATAATTTTGGTAGCATAACAATGCTCTTCAAACAATTATCTCTCCCTCACATAATTCTCTACAACAATGTCTTGTACTTATAGAGTTTTCATACAAGAGGAAATAGTTTCTAAAGAATCCACATTCAATGCATCTACAAATTATTTTAGAAAATTTCTCTATGCACAACTCTTGCTTTAAAAATAAAGCAAAGAGAATAAATCAGAGAAATAAAGAAACATTCTATTTTCTTCACCAAGTCCATCCTTGTGGAAGATTTCATCTTCATTTAGCATCTTTGCAAAAAGAATAAATAAAACAATAAATCATGATAAGGCTAAGTCACCTTATCCCAACAATCTCCCACTTGATGAAGACTTTATAGGAGTTACTGTATCACAGCATAGGCCCCAAGGCCCATAGAACCAACACACCATCTGAACTTTTCAGTGCTCATTGGCTTTGTCAATGCATCTGCAACATTCTCCAAAGTAGCAACCTTTTCCAACTTCACCTTTCCATCTTCCACCATATCACGAAGAAAATGATACTGTACATTAATGTGCTTTGTTTTGGCATGGAAAGTAGCATTCTTTGCTAAATAGATAGCACTCTGCCTATCACAACATATAGTAATATGTCTTACATCAAAACCAATATTAGAACACAATCTCTTAAGCCAAATGGCCTCTTTGGAAGCATGAGTAGCTGCCATGTACTTTTCTTCCATAGTGGACAAAACAACTACAGCCTGCCACTTGCTCATCCAACTAATTGCACCACCAAACATCATGAAAACATATCCATTGGTGGATCTTCTTGTCTCAATATCACCTGCACAATCTAAATCCACATATCCATGAATGCAAATAGAATGTCGAGATATAGTAGGATTACCATGAAAACATAAGCAATACTTAGATG
This sequence comes from Chamaecyparis obtusa, assembly GCA_027943335.1. Lineage (NCBI taxonomy): Eukaryota > Viridiplantae > Streptophyta > Pinopsida > Cupressales > Cupressaceae > Chamaecyparis > Chamaecyparis obtusa. The sequence continues at coordinate 309,086 of BSBK01006437.1, read as the reverse complement.
TGTCCCTCAAATATCTGAACACTCTCTTAACTGCATCCCAATGCACCTTTCTAGGATTAGCCATATACCGACTAAGGACTCCCATTGCTTGGGAAATGTTTGGCCTTGTACAAACCATAGCATACATCAAGATACCAACAACACTCACATAAGGTAGTCTAGACATGTCCTCCATCTCAGTAGGAGATTTTGGAAAATCCTCCATAGAAAGATTTGTCCCATGTAATATTGGAACAACTAACTACCTACAAGCTGTCATGTTGAATTTCTCCAACACATAATTAACATACTTCCTCTGGCTCATCCAAAGCTTTCTACTAGCTCTATCTCTGATGATTTCAATCCCAAGAATATATCTAGCTGCACCTAGATCTTTCATTTCAAACTGTGTTGCTAACTAAGACTTCAAATCTGAAATAATTCCTTTACCATTCCCAATAAACAACATATCATCTACATACAAGACTATGATAAGAATGTGACCATTTTCAGATTTATAATATACACAATGGTCAGATTTAGATCTTAGAAATCCCAAAGACAACACATAGGTGTCAAACTTTTGATACCACATTCTAGGAGACTATTTCAAACCATATAGAGATTTCTTCAACTTACAAACAATGTTTTCTTTACCTTTCTCAATGAAATGCTCTGGCCGTGACATACAAATTTCCTCCTCCAAATCACCATGAAGGAATGTTGTCTTCACATCCATTTGTTCAACTTCAAAGTCATGAGTTACTGCAAGTGATAACAAGAATCGAATGGATGTTAGCTTAGCTACAAGAGAGAATATTTCACCATAATCAATTCCCTCCACCTGTGAATACCCCTTCGCGACCAACTGTGCCTTATACTTCTCAACACTGCCATCTAGACCCAATTTCTTTTTGAACACCCATTTACATCCAATAGGTTTTCATCCTTTAGGCAAAGGTACCAAATGCCATGTAGCATTCTTCTTCAATGTTTCCATCTCTTCATTCATGGCTTCCATCCAAGAATCTGCATCATGCATACCCATAGCCTCTCTAACAGTCCTAGGCTCATCAGTGTTAGAAATCAAAGCAAATATACAACTAGAATTGAACAAAGAATATCCAAACCTCTCAGGTGAATAACCAAATTTATCAGGTCATTGTCTATCACAAGTAGACCTCCTCAAAGTTTGAGGTTCAGGTTCTTTCTCTTCTTCAGAACTTTCAGAGCTTCTTAGGCTCTCCTCATTATCAAGTCCATTAGGAGCTCATAGTTCTTCTTCCTTATAAGTAGTAGGAATATTAACTACTTCCTTTTTCTACTTCTCTTCCTTCTTTGGCTGCAAATCAACTATGGAAGGTTTCATCTCATGAAATATCACACTTCTACTGTAGAGCACCTTCTCTACAATTGGATCCCAAAGCTTGTAACCTTTCACATTGACACCATAGCCAATGAAGATACACTTAACTACCTTGTTCTCCAACTTTGATCATTTCTCACTTGGCACATGAGCATATGCCTCACAACCAAAGACTTTGATATGTCTCAAAGAGGGCTTCTTGCTAGACCATGCCTCCATGGGCGTCTTCTCAATAAGTGCTGAAGTTGGAGACCTATTAATTAAATAACATGCAGTGGCAATAGCTTCAGCCCAAAACTTTTGTTCAAGGCCAACACCACTCAGCATACTCCTAGCCCTCTCCATCAATGTTCTATTCATCCTCTCTGCAACTCCATTTTGTTGTGGAGTGTATGGAGTTATTTTTTGTCTCTCAATTCCATGATCGTTACAGAACCTGTTAAATTCTACTGAACAAAACTCACCACCATTATCAGTCCTCAAACACTTAATTTTTCTACCAGTCTGATTTTCAACCAAGGATTTAAATTCCTTAAACTGACTAAAAACTTCAGATTTACTTCTGAGGAAATACACAAATGTCCTTCTACTATAATCATCTATGAATGAGACAAAATACACAGATATAGATATGAAAGGAACATTAACTGGACCAAACACATCTGAATGAATATAATCCAAAACTCCAGAAGATTTATGAGAACTGGAATAAAAGGAAACATGGTGATGTTTACCATAAATACGATGTTCACAGAAGTCAAACTCCATATTACAATCATCAAGGCCTTCAACAAGGCTCTTATTTTTCAAAGCTCTAAGGCCCTTCTCACCAACGTGACCAAGTCTTTGGTGCCATAACATTGTCTTCTTAGTAGGGAGCTTCATCTCCAAACTATTAGCACCCTTAGGTACCCAGAAAGCATGACCATCAGATCTAGAAACAATGGTCTTCTTCTTTTCTTGATCTATTGATGAGGATGACAAATCTAAAGCCCTTTTCTTAGACTTCACAGAAGCACTATTGCACTAAATCGTGCATGCATCTAGCTTATACAAGGTGCCCATCCTAACACCCTTAGCAAGCACCATAGAGCCTCTTGTCATCTTGCATCCAATACTCAAGAAAATAACCTGTACACCCACGTCACCAAGCTTGCTGACTGAAAGTAGGTTTCTTGCCAAACTAGGGATATGTAGTACACCATCAATCCCCTTCACTCTACCATAAGGGAATCTAATCTTGACTCTACCACATCCAACAATATTCAGGTGAGAGTTATCACCCAAATACACCTTTCCACCATCAAACTCTTCATACTTTGAAAACTAATCTCTGTGAGATGTCATGTGGGAAGAAGCACCCGAATCTATCAACCACCCATAGTGCAAAATTTCTACCATTAAACTTATCCATCTCTATTCTACTGGATGTGCTTGCCATAACTAACCTACAATAAGATTATGAAAACAACTACTCTACAAAACTCCCACTAAAACTAGATTAGCACAAAAAACTCATCTACCCAACAACAATAAAAAAGTTGGCCATGCTCTGATAACAATTGAAAGGAAGCCAAAGTGTGGAAACGCTTCCAAATGCTAATTCTAACAGGAGAGATGATGCTAAAATTTATCTCACAAAACCTTAGACTATTGCAAGCTAAATAAACACATACAGAAAATGGATTATACACATAAACACATAACACCAGATATATGTGAGAAACCCTTACGGTAAAAAACCCACCACTCCAAAGCTAGACTCAATTGTATTATTAGCAACAAAGTTACAATACAATCTCCAGAGCCACAACTCTACAAGAGTAATCAGCTATGATATCTAAATCCAGAATAATTTTGGCAGCATAACAACGCTCTTCAAACAATTCTCTATCCCTCACACAATTCTCTACAACAATGCCTTGTACTTATAGAGTTTTCATAGAAGAGAATACAATTTCAAAAGCATCTACATTCAACGCATCTACAAATTATTTTAGAAACTTTCTCTATGCACAACTCTTGCTTTAAAAACAAAGCAAATAGAATAAATTAGAGAAATAGGGAAATATTCTGTTTTCTTCTCCAAATCCATCCTTGTGGAAGATTTCATCTTCATTTAGCATCTTTCCAAAAAAATAAAATAAAACAATAAATCATGATAAGGCTGAGTCACCTTATCCCAACATTGCTGACTTTCCCAATGTGGCAACTTAGGAATGAGGTATGCACATCTATCAAAGCATCATGGACAAAGGAAGCTTGTATGAAAAATGTGGGACCATAGGCAAGGTATGTGAACTGTTTAAAGTTGGCATCCCTTAACTAAATATTTGTATGTAATAACTATATCTACTTTTAAGACAATTCTACTTTTCTAGCCATACAAATTGATATCAAATACTAGCTTATCGGATCATAAAAACATGTCCAGTCACACAAACACTGTCCAAGTTATGGTAAGATTAGAAGACTGTTCTCAACATGTCACAATTTTTTAATAATTCCAAAATTTACTCTGTACTTGCATCTTTTTATCAGGGCCTGCAGCTGCAACACAGACCTTGTTACCTTTAAGTTTTAACTGTTATGCAAGCTTAAATATTTGCCAACTCACTTAAATCATCCCAATTCTTGGATATGAAATATTTGTTTCTATAATTTTATAATTTTATAATTGAAAAATAGAAATACAATTTAATTACAGAAAAATTATTGAGTCACATTCTCATGGAAGGGGGCTGCTTAAATTTTCAAAATAATTATAAATGCGTGTGATCTCAGTCTCATGGAAAGGGGCTGCTGAAATTTTCAAACAATATTGTAACGCCTGTGATCTAATGAACTTTCAAGTGCATCTTAAATCTAATTTAATCAGGAGAATTAATGTGGTGTATTTTCTTAGATTCCAACTTTAAAATACATAGACAAAACCTCCAAAACAAACATCTATTTTGTTGGCTATAATGGATAAAATAAAAATCTATAAAATATATTTATTATTGAAATATACAGATGTCAATTTAACATCTTTGTCTATCCTCATTTAAACTAAATTTTATTATTAAAACATAAATATTATAATTTTAAGTTATTATCAAAATATACAGATAATAAATTTAAGAATGATGGGAAAAATTTCTGAATCCAAAAAACCTTTCATGAAACCACACCTTTACTATTCCTCTCAAATTTACTTTAAATCTTTCTCCTAAACTTTATAACTGAAATGAATAAAAAAACATAATTACAATGAATTCATTCCCAGAATGAATGCATCACTTAGGGTTCCAACCAGATATGTTTCCAAGGCACACGCAGCTACTCACATCGATTTTACACTTCTCACGCAGAAAATTCATATCAATTTTTTCAACAAATGTATATTATTTTAAAAAAGCCAAATATCCATTTAAAAATAGTACGTAGATTGGAATCACATCTAGAAAAAGAGAGGCAGGGTTAATTTTAAATAACTAAAATACAAATACAGCTGCACAAAATATTTTCTTGAGTCATAAAATTAACCTCTATCTTGTAATTAATCCTTTTTTTTGTACATCAATTTCACATCAAAATTACGTGCGATGACCAGAGAGCCATAATAAACTTTGATATTTATGCTATCCAAAACCCATTTAACCTATGTGTGAAATAATCTTTGAAAAAGAAATTTCCCTATTTATGATCGAATTACAGGTTTTACACCATTGCTTATGATGTCATTACAAGCCTTGTACCACAATGTGTGCATGTATGGCAACGACACATTTTAAAATAGAAAGGAACAAAGCAAAATCTCCACTGGCTCTGTACATCTGAGGCGGTAATGACACCTCCACGGTAAGGGCATGCTTGAGGGGCCACCTGTGTGTTAGGAAAGGAAAGGAATGTATTTGGGTCTGCATATGGTGACAGTGATATGGGACTACCTCGTACCTCTTGCGGGAGGCACCTAACTGTGCTACAAACAAGGCGTACATACCCTACCCCCTTGTGGGATTTGAACTTATGACCTCTCTTTCAAGAGTACAAGTTCTCCACCACTAGGCCAACTCAAGTTCAAAGTTCTCTCATCCTCATTGCAAGCGAACACCAAACACATCTTACAAAAGGATTTTTACAAAATCCTATAAAATTTCTTTCACAAATATGGGAAAATGGCTACGTAGTATGGCTTTTACAAAATCCTGATGAATTTTCTGGCACAATTATGTGAGAAGGGCTACATAGAAGGGTTGTTTTTCATAGAATCCCAATGAACTTCCTTTCACAATTAGGGAAATTTGTATACAGATAAGGTTTTCCAACGCGATTCTGATCAAATTCCTTTCACAATTACGGGAATCTATTTACACAAAAGGGTTTTCACACAATTCTGAATCTTGATCAACTTTGCTTAAAAAATAAAAATTATGATATTTGATCAAAGAATCCACAATCCTAATCTTATGTAGGAGGGCGAAGATGGAAAAGTTAGAAGGTTCTAGAATTATAAGGAAATTTCTTGCAAAAGTTGTGCTACTGGACGTCTGGCTATTGTGCATGCCCGCTGTGTTGTTTTCACTTTAGGCCCCATTTGTTTGCTGGAATTGGGGTGGAATTGGTGGTAGACTTTCGCTTTATTATGAAATCCACTGTTTGGAACACATATTTGCAATTCTTGTTTTGAAGATCAAAATCTGGTTTAGGCATCAAAATGGGCGGCACTATCTTCCCACCCAATAGGTGAAATTTGAAATCATATTCTAATTTTGGATTTAGCATTTGAAATGGTTGTAGTTTTTCACTCACTTGTGCACATCTGATTCCTAATTAATCACTCCCGTCCTACATGGGTGTCAAGCTCTTGCTGGGCTTTGGGGAACTGTTTTGCAGTCTGAAACTTGGAATGAGCCTAGTGGTAGAGGTAGAGGAGGCAGTCATCCCTGACCAAAGAAGAAATTGTTTTTGAAGCCATTGATGAAAATGCGTTGAAACAGTCCGTTTCACAGTGATTATCTAGCACATAAGTCAGGGCCAAATATTCTATTGGAAATTTTTATTTTCAAAATCCCGCAGATTTGATTTTCCTTCTATAAATCAAATATTATAGTGGAAATTTTATTTCTCAAGAGCTGCAGATCTGATGAAGAATAATCTTCTAGTCCATTTAGATATTTCACTGGATGGTTTGATATGGTCAGATATCTAATCAGTTTCACATATTTGGTAAAATTCCCAATGGCTTCTAACTCAGGGCCATTTTCAAAATTATTTTTTACTTTCCTCATTGCTTCTTTGTAATGTCGGTGCTAACATTGGAACTTATGTATTTAAAGTAGTTACGTTAATAATCTTCTGTACAAACAGATTCATGCCATAAGGAAATCTTGGTTATTGGTTTTAGAAACCCATTCACTTTTACCAGGTTTTTATTTTTTCTATTTCGGCTTCATATTGCTTTCGATTAATTGTTCTGCTTCAATTAAAATCCACATAAATGTTTTTTCTAGGGCAAAATTAAATTTCTAAAATCTTGTTTTTCTTTTGAAATATTTTCAGCACTTGCATTTCAGAATGTTACTACTCGTCATTATGAACTAGCAATACATTTGTCCAAAAACATTCGAGAAAGGAGCCAAGATCTGTGAATGTTGAAAACAGGTCAATTTCGTCTTAATGTGAAAATCTAATTTCTAATTCTAATTTTGAAATTCGCAACCAAACAAAGAAGATGGATTGTCTCAATCATCTTCTGAGTCAACCAAACGGTCCAAACTATCTTCCGAATACACAAAATCAGAATTTCAAAACCTTATTTTGAGATAATCAGGTTTTGAATCAAATTCCAATTTTGCAAACAAATGGGGAAAGGAATGTTCTAGTATTCAATGAAAAAATGCCAGTTGTTTATATATTCGAAGTCCTTCTCCCACGGATTCCAAGGGCAATTTATAACTAATTCTATTTTGAAATTATTTATTTGTAATTTTACTTTTTATTCAGTTTAATTTTTTTTTATTATAGAGTATTTTCATGATATAATTTGAGCTGCCTGTTTTGTTGAAAGTTATAGTCACCAATGCACATGGCATCATCTCAAAAATACTTTAAAACAATAGATAAATTACACAATATTAAAAAAATTATTGCAACAATTTGATATTAAATAATTGTAGTAGGCTCAAAATATCTCCATAGGATGCTAAGAGATAAATATGTTGTGAATATCTATTGGAGTCTATCTAACATGACCTCTTCAAATCATATGACCTAAAATTTTATAGCCATTTATTTGAGAAGTCTTTGTATTTATTAATATTATGAAAATAATATAAGAATGAAAATAATAAAACCCTGTATTCTAATTTTTAATTAATTAATAAATATGGTCAAAGGTGCATCCAGAGTGCCCCATATACAAATGGGCCATACAAAAGGGTCCCCAAAAAATGTTTAGGCCAATAATTGTGCATTAAGCTATAATTATAATTGTGTATTAAATCATGTTCTATTGGTGCATTGATGTGCCATCCCATAATTTATGGTTTTCAAATCAAATGAGTTCATTTAATTGAATTTTTTACTATAAATCACACCTTGGTGTGCAATGGGTATGCCGAAGAACCTTTGATTTGGGGTTTGTTCAAAATTGTTAGCAAAACAATTCAAAATAATTATTGAAAGAAATGTTTTCTCATAGTATGTAATAATTACAACATACACATTGTCTTCCACATACTAAGAAAACAAAAACAAAAATATACAAGCTAAAAATTAAAACATGGTTAGTGGATATAGTGGCTCAATTTGTTTACATTGTACAAAGTTGCACTCACCTAGAAAATTTTAAATTTAAATCTTATTGATTGGTAGAGCATAAAAATGACTTTTTCAATATATCTAGGGAGTTATATCTACCGTCATGAACAACCTAACACTCCATAGCTTATGCCATTATCATTTTGTCAAAAGCTTCTAAAGCCTTTGCAATGCATCCATTTTGTGAATATCCCACAATCATAGCATCCCATTAAGTGACATCTATGTCTAGGCATTTTGTCAAAAAGTTGATGTGCCTTGTCTACACTTCTAGATTATGCATACATGCCTATTAGGATAGTTGTAAATACAAAAAAAAGAAGATGATTTATCCTTCAATGATGTATGTCTATTTCAAAGATCTTTGTCCTAGGTATGGAGGTTGTTGGCAGTTGTAGAGATTGGCTTCACACCTACCAAGTGCAATTTCTTGAATATTTCTAAAGCCTATTTGACAACAAAGTTTTGTGCATAACTTATATTCAAGGGAGTTCATGAATGGAATGTAGATGAAAGATTTTAAAGCCTTTGGAATACACCCATTTTTTGAATACCATAACATCCCATTAGGTTACATCCCTGTCTAGGTATTTTATCAAACATTTAATGTCCCTTGTCTATACTTTCAAATTATGAATGCATGTCTACAAGGGAAATTGAAAATGCAAAAATAAAAATAAAAATTGATGCTTTATCCTTTGATGTATGTCTAATTCAAAGCTCTTTGGCCTATGTAGGGAGGATGTTGGTGAAGGTTACAGAGATAGGCTTCACACCTACCAGTTGTAATTACTTGAACATTTTTAAAATTTATTCAACAACAATATTTTGTGCATAATCCAAAGTCCAGGGATTCCATCAATGGACTATAGATTTATGGGAAGCTAAAATAGGGCCAACAAAAAACATATAGGAGACCTTGTTCTTTATCATTCCACACTACTGTAAATGCATGTCTTTTGTAATTTCAATTTCACAATTGGGGATACCACATGTTCCAAGACAGGAACAACCATGATTGCGTAGTTGTAGTGGAAAATGTCAAAAGATCTAGAAACTTTTTAGATAAATATGATACATGGAGAGCTTTCTAAGAAAATGAACTACATAGCCAAGAAATTGAAAAAACAACTAAATCTGGAGTCTGGTGGCTTACAGACGATAGTTTTAGGGGATTTTTCCAACTTTGTCCAATAGATGTACCAAATTTCCACAAAATTTTTAACTTTTATGTGGATTGTTGTGATACATGCTTTGAGATCTAATCTAAGCTAATAGATATTTATAGGCAATCATATCTCAAATTTAAGCTAATATTGAATGGAATCTAGAGAGGTATTATACGGGGGCCAAGTTCCAACTGAATGGTATCAGTTTCTCCCATTCTTGCTTCATGACGTTGAGATCATCCCTTTTCCTACCATAGGGACTACCCTATTCATTTTCCTTTCACAAAACACATAATTTGCACACTTCTAAATCTCCAAGTATGACCATGTGTTCGCTATTATTTAAAGCAAATTTATAGATAACGAAGTACATGATTGAAACAAAAATCTTGAATTAGAAAGATAATAATAGTCGAGGAGAGAGGAAGATAAATGTAGAGAGGAGAATATTAGATACAAAATACTGAGAGGGGAGTGAGAGGGGGAGGGAGAGATAAATATAGAGATAGGGAGATAAAGGGAGAGGGGGATGGAGAGAGAAAGATATAGTTAGGGATATAAGGAGACAAAGTGAAAGGGGAGAGGGAGAGAAATATAGAGATAAATAAGGAGGCCGACAAATAGATAAAATTTAGAGATAAACACACACACAGAGGGAGGGTGGGGTGGGGGGAGATAAATATAATGAGATATAGTGAAAGTGAATAAGAGAGAGATAGAGTTAATATGATATAGATGGTGAGGGAGATGGAGAGATCCAAAGATATAGATAGAGGGGGAAAGAGTAAGAGATAAAGGAGGTGACAGAGACAAGTAATAGAGAGGGACAAAGAGAAGATAGGTAAATAAAGATAAAGATAAGGAAGGATACTTAAGAGATAGAGAGAGGAGAGGGAGATAGAAATGAAGATAGAGATTGAGAATTAACCTATTATCTATTTGTATGTGTATTAATCTAATTTATATTATATTAAAATACATTATAATTATGTTTATATTCTACTATATTTATATGTTAATTTAATTTATAACTTATATAAAAATATTAATATTAATTATAATAATTATATATTTATAATTAATAATTTAAAACATTAATTTAGCTTATGCTATGTAAAATATATTAACTATTAATTATATAATTTTATGCTTATATTTAATATAATATTATTATATATTATAAAAATAAAATTATATTATATATTAATCATATATTATATTTATTATATTTTTTAATTAAATTAATATAACATATAACATCTATAATCATAATATTATATTCAAATAATGTATAATATAACATTGTATTTAATAATTTGTAATACAATTATTTATAATATAATAATAAATATAATCATAATATTATCCTTTTTTGGTTGAGCCCTCCCTCAAAGACATTTGGCTTTGGATTAAGGAAAAGATTACCATGAAGCTGAATAAATGACATAATAGATCCTTATCTTTAGCTGGTAGAGTTCAAGTTTGCCAAAAGATTCTCTCCTCTTATAATGTCTACTACTCTTCTGCTTGGATGTTTAGTAATTACCAAATCCTAGAAATTCAAAAAGCTATCAGGAATTTTCTTTGGTCTGATGGGAAAGGTAATAAAATGATGCATGCTGTTAAGTGGGATTGGTGCCATAGTGATAAGCTCCTTAGGGGCTTGGGGTTGAAGGATCTTAAAATCCAAAGAACTGCTCTTTTCGTCAAATGGATCTTTCACTCTATGGATGGTAACGATCCATGGAAGGTCCTTGTCCAGCATAATATTGAAAGGGGCTTCCCTAAACATGCTAAATCTTGGAAGAATCTTCCCTTCACTGATTTGATTATTGGTAACTTCCCTCTTGTTGTTCAAGGCTCTGTTGTTTTTAGATCCATATGGAAAGCTTGGGATCATGTCAGGAAGTATATTACCAACAAGGACTTCCATGATGCTAAGCATCTATATGGTGAAAGATCCATCTGGTGGAACTTACACTTGTCCGGGAAACCCCTTGCCCTCTCCCAAGGTTGCTCTGCTCGGCATTGGTCTAAGATGGGCATATCTTAGTTGGCTGACCTCTTTGATCAGAATAAGCTTATCAGTTGGGATGATCTTAGGAATAGGTATGGTATCTTGATCTCTTAGAAGAAGACCTACAATATGATTCTTAAGGCATCTAAGGACTTGCCTACTACTTGTCATGTGGACTCTCATAGATACTTAAAATGTAAATGGCCTGATGGGGTCATTATGTCCAAAATCAAAGCCAAGAATATATACAATATTATTGGGCATAACGAGACCATCATTGATCATGTTAACTCTGTTTGGTACTCCTCCCTTGATAATGCTTCTTGGAAGAAATACTTTGACATTCTTTGGAAAGGTACTATTGAACCTAAAATTAAATGCTTTAAATGGCTGGTCTTGCTTGATAGACTTCTGATTAGAAAAGAGGCTTCCATGAATGATTTTTGTAGCTTGTGCAGACTTCCTGAATGTGGTAGACACATTCTTTTTTACTGTATTTTTGCTAAGGAAATTTGGAGTATGTTTGGTATCACTTATCCTGTAAATGTGATTATTCTTGAAATTATCACTAGTAATATTGATGGGCTTAAAAAAGATTCTAATCTCTTTGGAAATATTCTATCTTCTAACATTCTTTGGCAGATTTGGAAGTGTAGGAATGAGGAGAGGTATCAAAGAAACCCTAGAGTTCTTATTGAGTGTTTTCATAAACTCACTTATTTCAAAATTTTTTTACAGGTTCACATTACTATGATGATGGAAAAGGATAAGCTTAAGAGGTTCTTGAAAGATGGTTATGCCACCTTCTTCGTCTATGAGCTGAAGCATGGCTATGAGTGGAGAAGAAACATTGATTATCTTCAAATGTTTGAAAAGACCTGCAAAAAGCTCAACCAGGAGATTAAAAAGAACATCAAATCTAAAAAGGACCAAATCTTCATGTTGTCTTAAATCCAGGAGCATAAAAATATTGTTTGGATGGAGGGTCCCAATGGGTGGACCGCCTAGGTGGACACCCATGATGATATCTTGCACTAGTCCTTTATTTTCCTTTATTTTTGATAGATAATAAGAAGTCATTTTTACAGTAGGGGAGAATATTTCATTGAAATCTATACCCTTTTTTTGTGCAAAAATTTTTACCACAAGTCTGACCTTATACCTTTTCTTTCCTCCATCTTCCTCCTTCAACCTATAAACCCATTTGTTAGGCAAGGCTCTTTTTCCTTCAGGTAAAGGGACTAAGTCCCACGTCTTATTTTTCAACAAGGAGTCCATCTCCTCTTTCATGCCCAACTTCCACTATTGTTTGGCATCCACCTACATTGCTTCTTCATATTCTTCTGGTTCACCAAAATTAGTCAATAAAATTGAATACAAAGAAGGAGAAAACCTTTCAGGAGGTCTACTTGACCTTGTAGAACGTCTAACACTTACAAGAGTTTGTGAGATAACTTGTTGTTGCTGAGCATCAGGTACTAGTGGCATTTCATTTTTAGGAATCTCATCCAACACCACATATTCTTGATTGACCTGTTCATGCTTCTTTTCCTGCAACTATTCTTTATACATGACCTTCTCATTGAATATAACATCTCTGCTTCTAATTATTTTATGATTTTGAAAATCCCATAACCGATAACCATAGCCATCTACTCCATATCCAATGAAGGTACATTTTAGAGATTTAACATCAAGCTTAGTTCTATTTTTTTATCAACATGGACAAAGGCTTCACAACCAAAAGTTTTTAGAAACAAATAATTTACATTTTTACCAGTCCATGCTTCCTCTGGAATACCACCATCCAAAGGGGCTAAGGGTCCTCTGTTTATCAAATAGACAACAGTGTTTACAGTATCTACCTAGAAATGAAGAGGCAGTCCAACATGCAATCTCATGCTCCTTGCACGTTCCATGATTGTCCTATTCATTCTTTCTGACACACCATTTTCTTGTGGGGTTTTTGGAACTATCTTTTGCCTGCGAATTCCATTGATAGAACAATAATATTCAAAGGCTATGCTGAAATACTCACCTCCATTATCAGATCTAAGACACTTCAACTTCTTTCCTATCTCATTCTCAACCAAAGATTTCCATTTCTTAAATGTTTCAAAAACATCAGATTTTTGTTTCAGGAAATATACCCATGTTTTCTTGGTTGAATCATCTATAAAAATAACATAATAATGAGAGCCACCAAGAGATGATACCTGAGTCGGTCCCCATACATTTGAGTGCACTAGCTCCATCATTATAAAACATTGTTAGCAATAATATGGTAACCCTGCTAACCCTAAGTCATTCAAAGACATTGTTAGCAATAATATGGTAAGTTATCCTCCATTTGCATTTTTCAAATCTAGAGTTTCCGCTTGTGATAGAAATAATGAAGAATGGAATGGTAAGTGCTCTCCTCAACTCTTACATACTCTCAATTTATCCCATTGATGAATTACTTGATGCTATCTATAAACAAAAAGAAGGGCTAACTGTGGCTTTCACTTTGTCAATAGATGTATCCTTTGTAAAAATGATTTTGAGTCAATAGATCACCTCTTTCTACATTGTTATTTCACTAATGAGATTTTGCATCTTATCCTCTTTTCTTTACAAGTGGATTGGATCATGCTCATGACCTTAAAGCAGTTGATTATACATTGGAGTGATAGCCCCTCGAACCACCCTATCCTAAAAAACCTTTGGGCCCAAAATATTCTATTTTTGGCTTGGAATTTGTGGAAGGAGAGAAATAATAGAATCTTTCATGCTCAGGAGACAACAAGATTAACGGTGTTTCGGGTCATAAAACTACAAGTCAAAATGAATGTCAATGCTAAAATATATAAAAAAGGAAAAGTGTTTCAGTCTCTTCAAGATTTAGAATTAAGAAGAGTTGGAATATCAATCAGAACTTGATTAATATTGATTGGATGAGTATATGGAAAAGAAAGTCTACTAGTTGGAGGCCTCCTAAGGAGGGCATGATAAAATTTAATGTGGATGGATGCTCTAAAGGGAGCTTGGGTATCTTTGTTGCTGGGGGAGTCATTAGAACTTGGAAAGGCAAGCTGATTTATGGATTTGGTAGGAACTTAGGAAGAAAAACTAATAATTATGCTGAAGCTTTGGTGGTGTGGTATGGTAATAGCTTCCTTAAAAACCTCATAGTTGATAAAGTTATCATTGAAGGAGGCTCCAAAATGATCATAGATCATCTTAAAAATAAAGCTCATTGTCCTTGGTATATCTCTAGGCTAATGGAAGATTACAAAAGGATGTTGCTCTCCTTCTCTAATGTTAGGATAACTCATACCTTATAGGAAGGGAATAGTGCTGTTAGGCCAATTTTCTGTCAATAGCAAAATCTTCCTAATTGATCTATTTTCCTTGCAAATGTTCTTCATTGCCTCCTGCCCTGTGTTTTCTGTGTTGTCACCTTACTCTGGTCCAAACTGCATTTCCAAATTTGCAAAGCCCAAAAAATAATTCAAATTCTAAAGTTTGTTGGAAATATTGTCAAAATCTGCCACAATGTCGAAAACCCACAGTGTTTTCAAAAAGTCCATGATGTTTTCGACCTGTGTGTTGTTTTCGATCTTGTGCTTCCTATCTGGTTCGCTTATCTTTTGGCATCGAAAACCCGTGTTGTTTTCGGCTCCCTTGTTTGCCTTTTGGTCTGTCAAAAATTCCTGTGTGAAAACCTGTGTGTTTTCGACACCGCGCTTTTGCCCTGATTGATGGTGTTTTTCTCTAACTGCGCAAGTCCGACTGTGTGGTGGGTCCAGCTTCTTCCCTATTGGCTGTCACATGGCCACATGTCAGACTTTTCTGACATGCGATCATGCGACCGCTTGTCACATGGCATTGGGCGGGCCCAGGTGGGGTCTTGGTTTTGGTAGCCTGGATAAAAAGATGGCGGTGCCAATAAAGTGTGGTCTTGTCACGCATTCGCAAGAAGATTTGGCGATTTTCTAGTTTGTCTAGCGACTTGGCGAACAGTGGTCGTGGAGTCATTAGATTTTTAGCGAAAGGTGCAAAGCATTTTGCGAACTGGCGGAGGTTCTTTGGTCGCCAGTTCGCCAGATATGTTGGGTCTATGTTTGCGGTGACTAGGCGAGTGGTGGTGTGACACATGGCAGGTGGGTCCGGGTCTGAGGCTTAGTGGATTGTTTGGGGGCCAAGGCATAGTGTTAGCCGGTTGTCACATGTTCGCATAACCCATTTCCGGGTTATGCGATCATGCGACCAAACATATATTGTAGCCTGATTCTTGTGGCGGTAAGGTTCATGACTGCGCGGTTGCGCGAGTGGGGGAAATAGTTGAAGAACTTAGAGCCCGCGAATTGCAGAGTGACTGTTGCTTTTCAAATTTTGAGTTCCTGAGAGTTGCAGCGGCAGGAGGTACCTGGTTTTAATGCTTTTGGGGTGGATTTTGATTGGTTTGGTGGCGCCAGTGATTGCAAGGTGGTCCAGAGGCTTGTTACTTGATTGCATGGAGACTTTTATGCTGTATGAGGGACTATTTTATGCTCGGCAGGTGTGTTTGCAGGTGGCCAATTTGACTGGCTCTCATGGTTCTACCTGGTGTTTTGTACTGATTGTCATAATTGTAAGATCTGTTTGAGATCTCTTTCTCCAGGTTGCCTTTGTTTCCTGCCCCTGCAGTAAATTTCTTGGCTATCTATGATTGGCTTGGTGGGTGAAGGCTATGCCCTAGTTGTCCGTAGCTTGTTGCATTCTCTTTAAGAATTCCAAGGAAGTTAGGGGTTTATGTAGTCAAATTTTTGACTTAGAGAGGGTTTTGAATTTTGTCAGTTCTAGTGAAAGTTTCTTCTCTGCAGTTTTCCCCTTCTCTCTACATATAGGGTGTTCTATTTCCATTGTTGGTTCAGGGAATATAATGCATACTGCAGCAGATTTGTCTTATGTATGAGGACTCAATTTATTCTTACTATCATCAAGCTGTCTCCATTTGAGCTTTGAATTCATTAATCATGCATTAAGGATGTTTGATTTGTCTACTTGTATTGCCTATGTGTTTGCAAGTGGAGTTATCTTCGTAGAGGTAACTGGTTCAGGGCTAGTGTTTATGCATGTATGAGCTGAGGTGTCAAAGATGTTTCATGCTTGTCTTCCAGTGGATGCTGGTCAATGTATTGTCTGATTTGTAGGTCTCTTCTAAGGGGAGGGTTAAAATCCTTTGAATGGATAATAACATGCTTGAATGCACAGGTGGGTGTTAAGTTAAGGCTTGGTCATGGTGTGTGATTGATGTCAGGCATCAACACATTGGGTATATTGTGTTCTTGTTTCATAGTTGTCTCTTGCAGTAGGGTATTTGACTCTATGGCCCAATGGACAAGGCACTGGTCTATCAGGGACTTAGGGCATCTCAGGGGACCTTTTAGTATTTTTAAAATCATTTCATTTTTGTCCCACCCTTTCCTTTTCAAGTTGTTAGTGTAGGTCTCTGGTTTTCTTACTCACTCCATGCAAGTAGGGCTATTGCATGAGATATTGGCTTCATTGAGGTACAGGATACCTAGGAGTTTGAAAATCATTCCACAGTCAGTTACCTGCAGGCCTGTAGTATGACACAAGGTAATATGTGTGTGCAGATGAGGTACACCTGCCTGAGTGATGTGGAGCTCAAAGTGTAGAAGGATCTCTCTTTGATCCTTGTCAGTTGGCCCTTTTTCTTATCAGTTTTGGAGTGTTGAGTGAATGTGACACTAGCCCTATCAATCCTGATGCCAAGCTGACCTTTGGGGAAAAAGATCACCAACAAGTGTGATAGATTTTATGGCTAACTGGGGTTTGGACAAGCAAGAATGGAGGCATGTGACTTTTGAGATGAGCCCTCAAGGGCTAAAGAAAATCTTAGCTAATGAAGAAAGACAAGTTTAGAAGTGAAGCCCATGATTGGGTGACTATTAGGAGGGTTATGACTATTGTCCACTGGCAGAGTATGGTGCTAATTAACTTAGGTTTGTGGACATGGAAAATTGGCTAGATGAGGAGTTTTTTCCTTGCCTCTAAAATGATTCAAAATTTTGAATGGGTTCAAGGTAACGGCCATAGCTTTAAACTCCCTTTGAACAACGAGAAAAGTTGGCCTAATGGTTTTGACTTAATTTGTTTTGTGGTGGCTACGATAAATTACATTTTCATAAGAACTAAGAGAAAGGAGAAACATTGGGGTAAAGTTGTTGATGTCACCAGAACCATTAAAATGTTTAATAGGTTTGGCAAGTGGCAAATTTTAAATAAGAAATGGCATAATAACTTGATGATCGATGATTTTATTTATCAATTAAATTATTACATCGCCTTTAATAAAATGAGTTGGGGCACGTATTACCACCTAGGGCACATATTACCACCTGATGTTTTATCCTTTGAAATGTAGAATTTGTCTTTTCATATCTAGCTATGATCTCTTATTTAAGTGTCCAGACATAATTACCATTTATTATGCCATCATTAAAAGTAAGTATTTTGGAAAGGATTTTAGTTTCACCCTCAAGAAACTTCTGGATTGGCTTCTTAAAACTTGTTTTTTCGCCTTTTCTATTGATCGTTATTTTAATGGAAAGAGGGCCTACTGGGATGAAGGAGACTTATACACAATGTAGTTTTAAGGAAGTGAAAGTGATGGGTGGCCTAGTAAAGAAGGTAGAACTTTAGGACTGCAAAGAGCTTACACAAAATGGGGAACTGTGGGAGAAATTCAATAATGCTGACTTGATAAACTACTTTCAAGCCATGAAAGGGTTTAACGCCACACCCTCAATGAAATTTGTTAACTCTTGGCAATATGGGCAAGTGTCAATTGGGAGTGTGAAGTTTCTGGTCACGCCAGAGCTCATAGCCAAAGCCATTGGTTTGGATTGTAGTAGAGAGAAATTTGAAAGTAAAAGTGGATGAGACTATAAGAAATTCTAGAGGAAGTTCTTCGAAAAGGGTGAGAAACCCACTATTGTTCTATTGGACAATGAGTATGATAGGTCTTCTATTCCTGCCCACTACTCTCTAGTGTGTTTATATGTGATGAAGTATTTTACTTTAGAGGGTAGGTTTTCTACGTACCATGGCTACTTTTTCCCCTTTTTAATCATATTCACCATGGGGAGAGAATCAATATGCATTTCTTTCTATTTTCCTCTCTAAGAAATATTATTAGTAAAGGTGCTTCCCCTCCTTTACACTAGGGGTTAATTTATGTCCTGTATCAACATGTTTTTAGCTTCTCCCCTTCCACTGGCAGGTGCCTCACTTATCCTCAACCAGCTAAAACCTCAGCTAGCTCAGTGAGAATTGAATTTATCAGAAGTGAACCACTCCCTAAATCCCCCAATCTAAACCCTAAAACCAAGAATTTGAGTAAAAATACCTTTTCTACGACCAAGGAAAAATCCTTATCCTTTGTGTCTATTGAGGAAAGTCTCTTGGATACTGCCCTCCTAAAATAAAAGCCCCTACTAAGAAGCCTATTGCATCGAAGCTTCACAAAACTAACCCTGGAGGGAAGAGCTCCTATATTGATGTTGACAAGGAGGCTTCTGGAGAGGAAACTGACTCTCAAGAGGGAAAAAGGCAACACTTCCAGTAAAAAAAGAATGAATGGGGCTTTGGAAAATGTAGGTCTACTAGGCTCAGAAATAAGAAGGACAATAAGCAGAAGAGTGTGGAGGATGAAGTGGTGTTGAAAATTGAACAAGAGTATGAATCAAAGGAGACAAAAGAAAGTGATAATTCAGATGATGAGCACTATGCGAAGGAGGCCAAAGATCTAGAGGACATAGAGGAGGAAAAGTCTATTTGGCTTATTGTCAATCTGAATGAGTTGGAAGAAATGGTGAACATTACCTTCTCCTCCCCTATTTTGGAGAAAGAAGCCAATGAGAAGAGCAATCCCATAGCTGCTAAAAAGAAGAATCTCAATGAAGAAGCCCTTATGAACTACATCTGGGCCCTATAGAATAGAGTGACTTCTCTAAAAAATGCTATCCCTGACACTGTTTCTATTGATGAGTTCAATTCTTCTTTCACTTCTCTATGAAGAATTATGGAAAGTGTTAAGATGAAGGCAATGTTTGGTATGGTCACGGGAAAAAGCAGACTGGAGATGAGGGCTTGGAAGAGGAAACAAAAAGGCAGAGATGAAGATCAAAGGCTTGAGGATGAGACAAAGGAATGGAGGAAAGAAATCAATTGTCTTACCAGGAATTGGGAGGCTATATCTAAAGATAAATGAGTTTTCTCTTTTATGGTGTTTACAATTGTCTTATTATTTTTGTTTCTTGTTTAAGGATAAACTCTTCAATGTTTCTTTGTGCTGTAATGTTAAGAACTTCTCGTACTTTCATCGTACTGTTAGGAAGAAGAGGTTAGCTAGTTTTAAGTTATGTTATGTTGTTAATTGGGGGGATAGTAGTAGGTTGGTTAGAATTGATACTAGTAAAAGAACTTTTCGTATGGTTTTTCATTATTTTGTTAAGTGACGGTGGTGGTTGTTTCTAGCTGTAATGACTTAAAGTTGTTCTCTTTGGTTGTTGTTGTTATGTGATTGTTGTACCTGGGTTTAGGGCCCTCTCCCTGTCATCTTAATAAAAAACTATCCCTTTTTCATAATCTAAATGCTAGGTTTGAACACACACACACACACACACACATAGTCTTTTTACAAAAATCATGACTAGGTCGGCCAAGGAAACATAGTAGCATGTGGAATAACACCGAACTAGAACATATCCAAACACAAGTTGTGCTAAAAAATAAGAGATAACATGCATAACAGATCCATCAGTAAATTCTGGAATAAGGAGAGAAACCAAAACATAAGCCAAACCAATCACATAATACATCAAGGATAGATTCGACCAAAAAATAGATCTAAACCAAAACACAAAACATTGGATCACCACCTTTTCTCCTCTATAACATTACTAGAACAAGAACTAATTATTTGGACTAGGAACATTCTAGAAAGACTCTAAAATAGATTTTGCATTACCATTTATACCTTAGTATACTTCTGACATATTCTGGATCAACACCTGGATCATCTGAACCATTCTAGATGACTTGGTTTGACATCAATGACAAGCATATATCCAGCAACACCAATAACTACCTTAGAATGTTTTAGAAAGTGCAACTTTCCTATTTTGGTGCCCAACAGTTCATTAGTTTAATTTCCTGCCTAGGTGGATTTTTATCGAAACTTGACTTTTGACGGCACAACTTCTAGAAGCTATACCTTTCGACTCAAGTGTCTGATTTGCTATTAAAACATATCATTGGAAAGCTCGCAAGGAGATCTATGACAACAAAGATATCAAAGATTATTTTCAAGATTTTGAACCTTTCTAGGGCCTCTAAGGTCTTCAATTTTGAATTTTAAGCTTCATCAAGGAAATTATTCAAGATGAAAAACTTTGATATCTTTCAAATCATATCGGATATTGATACGATTCTTTCACCAATCATCTTAGTTTTCAATTTTGCTCATTAAGACCAGTTTTCACGTCCATACAACCACGAATGAGCAAATGTCCTGAAAAAAATACACATGCTTATTTTTAGCTATTTTTAGCTTCTATACCTCTTATATAGTGCAGCTATCAAAATAGGCTTAAAAAAATAGAAAACTACAAAACAAAAAAAAATTACAATATTTCTTTTTGAGTGATGTAAGATTTCTCCTACACTCTCAATAAGCACGCATCAATAAAAGAAGCCTATTGATATCAATATATGAAATAACTTTCTTTAAATTACATATTTGAAATATATAAACTCTAATTAAATCATTTTAACAATTTTTTTTAAGGACATGTTCTACCATATTGATAAGGAAATAGAAATATTACATCAGATATACCATAAAGCCGCAAAAGAAACACCCCAGCTCGACAATCCGACAGACATGTCAAACAAAATTCCTAAAAAAATAAGCCACCCCCTGCTCAGATTCAGGAGCTTCCATGCCATATTAGATGAAAGAGGTGACTTATTTGCATAGACCATCCTGTGAAGTTTTCCGAACTCGTTCTTCCTGACGCTTGTCTTGAACTCCTTCCAAATGGATTTCAAAGTGATCTCCCTTTCTTCCCCTTCCTCCACCGCTTCCTTTGAGTCCTCCTCGTCCTCCAACTCACTGCCAAAGAATATTGACAGGGGCATGCATAAAGAACCCACTTCAATGCCAAAGATTTGGTCAGCGACCTTGAGTCAAAATGGTGGGGCCACAAAGTCATCGCCAACCAGAAATCCCAGCTCATGTGAGCCCATTTTTTGAACGATCGAGTAAAAGAAGGCACTGAAGATGTCTGCATCATGAACATGATCATCACTAGGCAGAAAACTGGCTTCCAGGATCAAAGATAAGGCATTCAAGGTCTGTTCTTCCCCAATCATGAAGAGCCTCCTACACTGGTCCCTCCCTAGACTCCTTCCTGGGCAAAGGCCACGGCACCGTCCATTTTAACTTATTCTTAACAGTTTTAAGCTCCACAATCTATGGAAGCAGATGGTCTTATGAATTTTTTTATTTAACATATACAATTCACTAAGTTCAAACTGGTGGGGCTTTCTAGCTCCTAACTTTTTCCACTGGTTCAAATCTTCAAACTGGTGGGGCAATTTCTAGCCCCCAACTTTTTCCACCCGTTCAAATCTGCAGCCTAAAATGTAGGGGCTGCTACTTTTGAGAAGAAGATTCCAATTAATCCTGTAGAAAACCTTTTTTTGGTTTTATGGGACCACCCCCTCCATAAAAATAGATCCTGAAGCCCCTTCATAAGACCACACCCTAAGTCATCACTTATGTTTGATTTTGATTGGTCTGTAGGGTACCTTAACAGATAAGGCTTTAAAGCTCTTGGGCTGTGAAAATATCAACCAGGTTGTGAAGAACTGTACATATGCTATTGGAGGGCAGCTCTTTCCTCAAGTTCCCAGTTTATTAGAAAAGGTAAAATAAATATTTATATAAAATTATGTTTGTTCTAATTATTTTTAGTTTAAATTGTACATTTTTTATCAATGATCCAGATCATATTTTGTAGATTACATTTTGTAATTGTCTTTTTATCCCATAAACTATTTATCACTCTGCTGATGGATAATATAATTTGAGAAAAAAAAAATTGATGTAAAGAAACACACAATACAAAACAGAAACAACAATTACTACAATAGATTATCCCCAAACTTCTTATCCCCTTTTGCCACAGTCACACAAATCTTTATTCCTTAAAAGTAGCTGTTCACATTTCCACAGAGAATACTAACTACTGAATTCCAAATCATTCTCAATTGCAGGTCCTTCTTCAATTCCCACTTTTTAATATATTTCATCCCTCAGGTTCCAACATTTTTCTTTAGCTGCAAATAACCTGTGCTAGGTTTTAAGCTGGAGAACTAAAATCCCCTTTTATATAAAAGAAATACAATGATTTTCTTTGGAGTCTGCTGTTCTGTATAGGTGATCACTGGGATGATCTCAAATCGATAGAAACAGCTGTTGCTACTTTGCAGGTAGACTTAGATTTAAATTATATCACATTTCTACAGTGAATATTTTAATAATTGGTTATTACTTATTTCTGGATTCACGATCTTTTGTATCAATATTTTAGATCACATTCTATAATTCTTCTATCCTTCTTCTATCCTGCCACAGTGGATAATTTATTGCTCATTTCTGTATCAAACTGTATAATTTATAGTATCAATATTTTGAATCACATTCTACAATTAGTCTATCTGGTATGGAGAAGCAAAGAATAGACTTGCTGAAAATAGATCTTCAAAACAATTATTCTGTGGCTTCCTTATACTATTATGAGATATGATTCTAATTGTTGTTGTTATTTCTGGAATAAATTGTATTTGATTTTTCATGTTAACATTTTTTAATCACACAGTTTAATCCAATTGATACTAAAAACCACACAGAGTTTAATATAAAAATAAACAATAATAATTAATCTCATATTTATCTCCTAATGATGTATAGAAACCATAAAATAACTGTAAAGATCCATCCTCAACTGGACTATTCCTTAATTCTCCACCATAGAATAACTGTTGGTTCCATCCTCAGCTAGACTATTTCTTAATTCTCCATACTGGTCACACTAGTAGCTAACTAGCGTAGTACTAGTTTAAATCCAGAGAATCCCATAGATTCGGAACTATACCCTGGACATGCACAGAATGGATTTCTTGAATAGGTTTTAGAAACTTACAACAAATGCAATTGGCAGGAGCAATGCCAAATTCAACAACCTTCCTCAGTATCCTTGCTGGCTTTCCCAATGTGGGAGCTTAGGAACAGGGTATGCACATCCATCAAAGCATCATGCACAGAGGAAGCTTGTATGCAAAATGTGGAGCCACAGGCAAGGTATGTAAACTGTTTAAAGTTGGCATCCCTTAACTAAATCTTTGTATGCAATAACTATATCTACTTTTAAGACAATTCTATTTTTTTGTAGCCATACAAATTGATATCAAATGCTAGCTTATCGGATCATAAAAACATGTCCAGTCACAAAAACACTGTCCAAGTTATGGTAAGACTAGAAGACTGTTCTCAGCATGTCACAGTTTTAAAATAATTCCAATAAAAACACTGTCCAAGTTATGGTAAGATTGGAAGACTGTTCTCAGCATGTCACAGTTTTTTAATAATTCCAAAATTTACTCTGTACTTGCAGCTTTTTATCAGGGCCTGCAGCTGCAACACAGACCTTGTTACCTTTAAGTTTTAACTGTTACGCAAGTTTAAATATTTGCCAACTCGCTTAATCTCAATTCTTGGATATGAAATATTTGTTTCTATTTTATAATTTTACAATTTTATAATTGAAAACAGAAATACAAATTAATTACAGAAAATTCATTGAATCGCATTCTTCTCATGGAAGGGGGCTGCTGAAATTTTCAAAAAAAAAATATTAATGTGTGTGATCTCAGTCTCATGGAAAGGGGCTGCTGAAAATTTCAAACAGTATTTTAATGCCTGTGATCTCATAAATTTTCAAGTGCATCTTAAATCTAATTTAATCAGGAGAGTTAATGTGGTGTATTTTCTTAGATTCCAGCTTTAAAATACACAGACAACCTCCAAAACAAACCTCTATTCTGTAGGCTATAATGAATAAATAAAAATCTATAAAATATATTTTATTATTGAAATATACAGATGTCAATTTAAGATCTCTGTCTGTCCTCATTTGAAATAAATTTCATGATTAAAACATAAATATTATAATTTTAAGTTATTATCAAAATATACAGATAATAAATTTAAGAATGGCGGGAAAAATTTCTGTCCCCGCGAAAAATAAATCCAAAAAACCTTTCATGAAACCACACCTTTATTGTCCCTCTCAAATTTACTTTTAAATCTTTCTCCTAGACTTTATAACTGAAATGAACAAAAGAAACATAATTACAGTGAATTCATCCGCAGAACGAATGCATCACTTAAGGTTCCAACCAGATATGTTTCCAAGGCACAAGCAGCTGCTCACATCGATTTTATAATTCTCACCCAGAAAATTCACATCAATTTTTTCAATAAATGTATATTATTTAAAAAAAGCCAAATATCCATTTAAAAACAGTACGTAGATTGGAGTCACATCCAGAAAAAGAGAGGCAGGGTTAATTTTAAATAACTAAAATACAAATACAACTGCGCAAAAGTTTTTCTGGAGTCATAAAATTATCCTCTGTCTTGTAATTAATCCTTTATTCTGTACATCAATTTCACATCAAAATTACATACGATGACCAGAGAGCCATCATAAACTCTGATATTTATGCTATCCAAAAGCCATTCAACCTCTACGTGTGAAATAACCTTTGAAAAAGAAATTGCCCTGTTTATGATCAAATCACAAGTTTTACACCATTGCTTATGATGTAATTACAAGCCTTGTACCACAGCGCGTGCATGTATGCCGACGGCGCGTTTTAAAATAGAAAGGAACAAAGCAGAATCTCCATTGGCTCTGTACATCTGAGGCGGTAATGACACCCCCACAGTAAGGGCACGCTCCAGGGGCCACCTGTGTGTTCAAAGTCCTCTCGTCCTCGTCGCAAACAAACACCAAACACATCTTACAGAAGGTTTTTCACAAATCCTGATAAGCTTTCTTTCACAAATATGGGAGAATACCTAGGGTTTTCACAGAATCCTGATGAATCTTCTTTCACAATTAAGGAAGAATGGCTACACAGAAGGGTTTTTACAATAACCTGAAGACTTTTCTTTCACAAATATAGAAGAATGGCTACGCAAAAGGGTTTTCACAAAATCCTGACAAACTTCCTTAAACAAATAGGGAATCCCTTTACAGAACAGGGCTTTCACACAATTCAGATCAACTTTGCTTAAAAAATTGAAATTATGATATTTCATATAAGCAAAATATGAATCAGCAATCCTACTCTTATGTACAAGGGTCGAGATGTAAACATCAGAAGGTTCTGGATTTATAGATAAATTTCTCGCTACTGCACGCCTGGCTATCGCGCGTGCCTGCCGCGTTGTTTTTACTTGAAGGAATGTTCTATTCGGGGAACAAATGCCTCTTGTTTTATATTCCGAGTCCTTCGTAGCAGATTCCAAGAGCAATTTATAACTAATTTTATTTTGAAAATATTTATTTGTAATTTTTTTAATTCAAACTTTTTGGTTAATTTTTCAGTATTATCGTGATATACTGTGAGCAGCCTGTTTTGTTAATATTTATGTGGTCACCAATACACGGGGCATTATCTCAAAATAACTATAAAACAATAGACATATATACAAAATATTTTTAAAAGTATTAAGAAAAATATTAAATAATTGTAGTGGGCCCAAAGTATCTTTTGGAAAAATCTTTATAGGATAAGAGATAAATATGATGTCTACATCTATTGATGTCTATTTAACCGCATACCTCATTTAGAATGGTAATTAGTAATTTCTAATTAGACTAAAATTTTTATGGTTTGAAAATAAAAAAAATGTTGTATTCTAATTTCAATTAATTAATAAATATGGTCAAAGGTGTGTCCAAGGTGTCTCATAGACAAATTAGACATCCAAATGGTTCTAAAAGTGTTTAGGTTAATAATTGTACATTAAACTATAATCGTTGTGTATCAGGTCATGTTCTATTGGCTCATTGTGCATCATCACATGATTTGTGTAAATAAGCTAGAAATTTATGTTAAAAGTAAATAGACATTTCGTACACATAGTTTAGAATTATTCACGGATATTGCATATATTTGAACCCATTGTCAACCCAACACCATCATGAAGTCTGTTGTTCTGTATAGGTGATCACTGGGATGATCTCAAATTGATAGAAACAACTCTTGTTGCTTCTCTGGTAGACTTACATTTAAATTATATCACATTTTTACAGTGAATACTTTAATTGTTATTGTTTGTTTGGGGAGTGAATAATTTAATTGTAGTCTCTTACCGGCTCTGCACTTTGCTAGGGATTTTGCTTTGTGTTGAATTTCTGCATCCCTTGTCCTTCCCTCATTCCGTAGTTATTGCGGGAAATAGTTTAGTATTTATGGCTCCGACCACTTCTCACCAAGCAGTTGATGCTAGTGTTGGTGTGGTTTCAGATAGCAATGGCGCCGCCAAGCAAACGTCCCCACAAATTTGTGCCTAAAGTGTTTCACGAGGTATGTCTCAGCCTGATATTGTTCTACCCATTCATGAGTTTAATGATTCTTGCACTTGGCTTGAAACGCATACCCTTATTGGCTATTTTCTGGGTCGCAACCCTCCTGAACATGTTATCAGGGATTGGGTTGCGAAATCTTGGACCCCTCATGGAATCTGCCTGGATGGCATCTAGAGCCTCACCAAAGGCTTCTTTTTGTTTCACTTCTCCAATCCTTCCCATGTGGATGCCATTTTTGCCAAAGGTCCCTGGAACCTTAGGGTCTCGCTTTTAATTTTCCAACGTTGATCTCATGACTTCTCTGTCTCTGATGACAAGAAGCTGAAAGTCCCCGTGTGGGTAGAGTTTCCTGGTCTTCCCCTACCTTGTTGGCCATTCATGCATACCATAGCGCAAAAGCTAGGTAGGGTTATATGTAGCAAGCATGACTATTTTCTTAATCCTCAGCCTCAAAAGAGGCTCTGCATTGAGGTCGACCTTTCTAGGGACCTCAAAGAATCTATATATTGAGATTTAGGCTGGCGAGACCACCTTCACCCAGAAGGTGCTTTATCTCAACCTTCCCAACACTTGTTATCATTGTCAATCTGCGGAGCACAAGATTAAGGACTACCCTCTCGCAGTACCTCGTACCAAGGCTCCTCCCAAGGATTCTGGCTCTCAGCCAGCTGAAGCTGAAAAAAAAGATGAGGGCAAGAAAGATGAATGGGTCACAGTCGGCTGTCGTAACAAGCCACACAAGTAGCCTGCTTCGACTTTCACTTCCCATCCGCCACCTTCAAATAGTGCGGTTTCTTCAGAAACCCCGGTTATCGAGGTTTCAAACCCTGCTTCACAGGGGAAAGGAGTTATTGACTCTCATGTTACCGTTCCTTCAGCCCGCATGCCTTAGGTGGCCACAGAGATTGCTTCTTCTGCTTCATTACACCATTCTCGCAGCCCTCTTGGGCTTGCTGAGAATGGGTTTGATGGTATGCATGAAAAATGGTGTAATATATCCATGGAGTTTTCCGGGTCTGCTTTTTCCCTAGGTTATCTATCTAATAGTTTTGCTTCCCTTGGGGAAGGTGATGGAATTGACGACACTGTTATTCCAGGGTAAGTGCACAAAGATGGGGGACCAAAAAGGGGGTATAAGATGCCACTTTTTTCCTGAAATCAACAAAATTTGAACTTCAACAAGAAATTGAAGATAGTTAGACTCAAAATTTTAAGATGCGACAAAAAAAAGAGTTGTAATACTCTGAATCTAGTTCCTAAACTACTAACTTATTTTGAAAATGGTGCAGATTAAGGCCCTCAAAAAGGGGGAGCACAAAAAGTGGTCATGTTTTTTTGTCAAAAAACATAACATAGTGTCTGATGTGCTCCCCTTAAAATGTTAACTTTTTTTTTGAATTTTTTATTTGCTCTAGTGAGAAGTTAGCTAACACCATGTAGTTTATCCAGGAATTTTTTGGTAATTTTTTGATGAATGTATAATTTTTGATGAGTTTACGAAGTGCACACATCCTGGAAACATGAAATTTCTGTGTGCTCCCCCTAGAAATCATTTGAATCTAATCAAAAATCAATTTTTATTTTATTTTATAAAGTGTGTAGAATGGAGTCTAGTTTCTAAAAATGTAACTTGTTGCAAAATTCGATGAACGAGCCAAAATCAATGCCCAAAATACTGCATGTTGGTTTTTAACAAAAAACAGACATACACACAAAAGAAATTAGAGTTGAAAAACTTAAAATAATTAGAATTCAAAATAAATTATATGCTTAGATAGCTAATAGAGAGATCTGCAATATCACGTCGTTTGATTTTTACGTTCTTGAGCCACGAGTAAACCTGACAAGGAGCACACAAAAAAAGATGTCATTTTTTCGTATGTTTGCTGGAAAACACGTCTCAGGCCAATTTAATTCATCCAAGCCTTTGGGTTGGATCTCCAAGGAAAATCAAAGCCTTAGGATTGGTAAATTCAAATCCCTTACAAAGCACGCACGCCCTATAGGGCGAGCGCACTATTTAAATCTGACTTTCATAGGGTGTGCACCCTATGAAAGTCAGAGATTTCAATAGGGTGTGCACCCTATTTAAGAAATAGATTTAAATAGTGATGAGAAATAGTCAAAGTGAGAGGAAGAGAGAGAGATAGAGAGACAGAGAGAGAAACAAAGAAACAAAGAGAGATAAGGGGGAGAGAGAGTATGGGAGAGAGAGAGAGAGAGAGAGAGAGCACTCTCTTTGTCTCTTTCTCCCTCCCCATACTCAGAGAGAGAGAGAGGGAGAGAGCACTCTCTCTCTCTCTCTCTCTCTCTCTCTCCCCTTCTCTCTCTCTCTCCCTTATAGGGCGTGCGCCCTATTTAAGATAGATTTAAATAGTGATGAGAAATAGTCAAAGTGAGAGGAAGAGAGAGAGATAGAGGGAGAGAGAGAGAGAGAGAAACAGAGAGAGATAAGGGGGAGAGAGAGTATGGGGGAGCGAGAGAGAGTGCTCTCTCTCTCTGCACATCTCTGTCTCTTTCTCCCTCCCCATACTCTCTCTCTCTCTCTCTCTCTCTCTCTCCCTTCTCTTTGTCCCTTTCCCCTTCTCTGTCTCTCCTTACCCTTCTCTCCTATTCTCTCTCTCTCTCTCTCTCTCTCTCTCTCTCTCTTATAGGGCATGCGCCCTATTTAAGACAGATTTAAATAGTGATGAGAAATTGTCAAAGTGAGAGGAAGAGAGAGATAGAGGGAGAGAGAGAAAGAGAGAAAGAGAGAGAAATAGAGAGAGATAAGGGGGAGAGAGAGAGTATGGGGGAGGGAGAGAGAGATAGAGAGAGAGTGCTCTCTCTCTCTCTCTCTCCCCCATACTCTCTCTCTCTCTCTCTCTCTCTCTCTCTCATAGGGCGTGCGCCCTATTTGAGACATAGATTTAAATAGTGATGAGAAATAGTCAAAGTGAGAGGAAGAGAGAGAGATAGAGGGAGAGAGAGAGAAAGAGAGAAAGAGAGAGAAAGAGAGAGATAAGGAGGAGAGAGAGAGTATGGGGGAGGGAGAGAGAGACAAAGAGAGAGAGTGCTCTCTCTCTATCTCTTTCTCCCTCCCCCATACTCTCTCTCTCTCTCTCTCTCTCTCTCTCTCTCTCTCTCTCTCCCTTTCCCCTTCTCTATCTCTCCTTCCCCCCCCCCTCTCTCTCTCTCCCTCACCCTCCCCCACACCCTTTATATTTTCCCTTTTTCTTGTTTTACATAGGGCGCACGCCCTATTTAAGAGTATTCATAACACTTTTCTAGTTTTGCATAGGGCGCACACGCTATGCAAAACTAAAATAAATGGTCTTCTTTGCCAAGGATCTTGTGAAAGAGGCCCACTTTTTCTGTTGCTGTCTGAGTTCTATGTGTTATCTGACAAGTATTCACTTTTCATGGTGTTGATAGTGATAAAGAAGCATATTCTATCAATTTGCACCATATTTTTATTTAAAAATCAACATCGAATTGTGAAAGTCAATCATTATCATCGAAATGTATCGATTGAGGTAAGTTTTTTAGTTTTTTACACGTCAAATGTGAATAAAGAGTGTTTTGGTTTGTAATTGGTATGATATAGACTTATTCAATACATAATTTGATATAATTGTAATAAATTTATATTATAATTTGTCATATTGTAAGAGGTTTATATTATAATTTGACTTATTGTTTTACATTTAGATTATATTTTTAAAATTGTAATCAATTCATATGTAGAAATCATCATCATGCCAAGGAAATGAGCAAAGAATTTAACACTAGAAGAGCATGAAAGAGCCAAAGAGAAGAAAAGGGAAAGAATGAGACAACTTCGTGAACAAAAAAAATTAGATACCATAGAAGAAGATTTTTCTTTGGATGAGGAACATGAAACATCAATACAAAGTAAGAGAGAATTGGAATTGGAAACAAAAATACAACGAATGAGAAACTAGCGTGCAACGAGACAATTGAATTATGAAGATGCAGGGACATCATCTATGAGTTCACAAGTTCAAGAGATATCATCATCCAATGTTGGAGGCACACCAATGTATCATATTGAAGGCACACCATTGTCTACTTCTGAAGGTGGAGGAACACCATTGTCTACTTCCGAAAGTGTGGGCACACCCTTGTATCATGTTGAAGGCACACCATTGTCTACATCCTAAAGTGGAGGTACACAATTGTATCATGTTGAAGGCACACCATTATCTACATCCCAAGGTGTAGGCACAACATTGTCTCATGTTGAAGGCACACCATTATCTACATCTCAAGGTGTAGGCACAACATCGTCTCATGTTGAAGGCACTCAAGATGGTACGCAATTCACACATAATGTTTTTGATGCTCCTAGAATTATTTATAGAAAGCCAAAATATTTGATTGATATTGATACTAACATTTTGTAAGCAATGCCTGACAAGATTCCCAAGCATACTTGTCAAAGAAATGCTAATCGTATTTGGAGATCATTTTTTGAGAATTTAAACATGACAGGAAGATGTCAACTATTTGCTGAAATGATGAGAAATCTAAAATTTAGGCCCATCATGAAGATTGTTGGGCTAAGAAAGATGGATGAGTCAAGTGAAAAATCTATTGTAAAGAATCTAATGACTGCATATGAGAGTGTGGGTTCTACATCATGCACAAAAGATAGTAATGTCACATGACGTGTACTTACATCAACGATAGTAAGCACTCAAATGAAGAAATCTTGACTCATTAGAAAGACAAGAAAAACATTGAAAATAAGTAGAAAGTCTCTAATGAGAGCCCTGGGAAGGCGTCAAAGAGTGGAAGATCCAAATAGAAATGAATTATGAGAATTTTCTGGTAGACTACCATGAAAAGATAAAGCAATTGTTGAAGCTTTGAAATCCTTGATTGAAGAATTTTGGAAGAATAATACACGGGTATCTCCTAATCAAAGATATGTTGTAAGAAGGAGGATTGGTAGTCGAATTCGTGTTCCACATCCAAAACATTTTTTGGATTCAACTCAGACACAATTCTTTGCAAAATTTATGCACATGTATCCTCAAATTAAAATTAGTCAAAGATATTTTGAAATGTGTAAACCTTTTTATGTGAAGATAAATCACACATGCACAACTTGTTGTTGTAGGGTACATATTGAATTTTTTAACCATTTTGAAGTTTATAGGAATATATGTGTAGATTTGCTATGGGACCGTGTTGCCGAGGCCTACAAAAGCCTATCTTGGTTTTCAGAGATTCAACTTCATTTATATTTGGCAACACATTCTCGGTCAATGTCAGAACACACAGTGTTCCTTAGTTCAAATGGCCAACATTGCGTATCCTTCCAACCACCCATCGTAGCAATGAACCATCTGTTCCAACAGCTCTGAATGGTCGGGTAAATGCTAGTGGCAACCTCATTCACCACACACAACCGTTTGATCCCTGCCGACGTCTCCGGGCCGAAGTGTCCCTCAAGGTCACTTAAGCATAAAATCAGAGATCTTTGTAGGGTCATATCTCGGAGCTCATGTCACATAGCATCGATCCATCAGGTGCTACAGGACTATGTTGTTGAGGCCTACAAAATCCTAGCTCATTTTTTAGAGATTCAAGTTCATTTATATTTGGAAATACATTCTTGGTTGATGTCAGAACACACAGTGTTCCTCAATTCAAATGGCCAACGTTGCATATCCTTCCAACTGTCGGTCGTAGCAATGAACCATTTGCTCCAATAGCTCCAAATGGCTAAGTAAATGCTAGTGGCAACCTCATTCACCATGCATAGCCATTTGATTCCCACTGATGACTCTGAGCTGAAGTGTCCCTCAAGGTCACTTAAGCATGAAATCAATAATGTTTGTGGGGTCATATCTCAGAGCTCATGTGACGTAGCATTGATCTATCAGGTGCTACAAGAACATGTTGCTGAGGCCTACAAAAGCCTATCTCAGTTTTCAGAGATTCAACTTCATTTATATTTGGCAACACATTCTTGGTCGATGTCAGAACTCCTTAGTTCAAATGGCCAACGTTGCATATCTTGCAACACCATGGATCCAAATTGTTGTTGTAGAAATCTCAAGGTACACTATAGTGTTGGTAAGTTGTCTATACTAAAGTATATGACTAGATATAGTGTTGTCATTATGGAAACAAAGTCATATAGTAGTTTGGAGTCAGTGCACTAAGTGTAAAGATCAGAAATTAGTTAAGTGTTGAAGACTAGACAACATACAGAGTTCCTGCAGCTCAGAGCACTTGCGCCCATTCGTACGGATGAATTATGGTATGTGCCCTAGAAGTTAAGGTTGTTAGACTATACTTATGCTTAGTCTAAGAGCGCATAAATAGATATGCAAAGATGTGAAAGTTACAGTTAGTTGAAGTTGCATAGCCAGTGTATGCTAGCAGAGAACATAGCATAGAGCCGACAGTGACTATTTTGGTTTGCGATTGTAAATTAATGTTGTAGAGGCTGTGCGCCCATTGTATTTAGGTTGCTGACATATGTATATGTATAATTGTAAGCACGCTTAAGCCAATTCATTTGGAAGCATTATTTGTAATTAGTTATAGGGCCGACCTAATTGTATAATTAGTATAAGCACATAAATATAAGGCGCACCCATTATATTCGGTATGCAAGTGGAAATTAAGTTGTGAGAAGCAGAGCATAGGTATGCGAAGAGAGCATGTGATGTATTAGAGCTTTGCAAGAGGTCAAAGCATCAGCGCACCAAAGGAACTGATCTGATAAGGAGTGTCATAGTGACAGTTCACCTGTAAATATAGTGTGTATCTGATCTCAGAAGGTTGTAGCCTTCATCATTTGAGTAGTGAGCTCTAGGACAATGAGTCCACTCCCCTAATAGGGATCATTGTAAAATACTTCTAATAGGGTCTGAACCTTAACAAGGTCTACTGTACTAAAAGCATTGTAAAGCTACTCCTAACAGGGTGAAGGATCTTCTAACAAGGATCACAAAACACTAGTGCAGATTATTAGTGGGTATCAAGTCCGACTGGAGTTTTTACCTATTTGGGTTTCCCCGTAACCATATTGGTGTCATGTTTTGATTTCATGTTTCACGTTTATGTGAATGTTTAATTCAGTACTTAAGCATTTATAATTCAGTATTCAGATTAAAGTGAAAAGTTAAAATATAGTGAACACTGATTCACCCCTCCGCTCTTAGTGTTCCCATTCCTAACAATTGGTATTAGAGCTCTGGTCCTCAACAAAGAAGTTTAACCACTTGAGGAGATCATGGACAAAGAAGATTTGAAGAAGAATCTTATAAGCAGCTTTTGAAGACCTGGACAACTCAGAAAGAGAAATTGAAAAACTAAAAGAAAAAGTCAGTGATGCTCAATTAGTTATCAAGAGACTAAGAAAAGATTTGAAGGGATGCTCTAATAGTGATCTTGAAAAAAAGGTCAAGAAGTTGAATGAAGAAAATGCATCCTTAGTGAGTCAGCTTGAAGAACTTGATGAAAAACTGATGAACAATCAAGATGTCTACAATGAACAAGTAAAGGAGAACCTTCAACTCAATGAAGAGTTAAGGGAAGCAGCTTTGGAAATCTTGGATCTAAAGAATTTCAAAGCAAGATTGGAGTTTGAATTGAAAGATGCAAAGAACCACATTGACAAATTGCACACCAGTTTTGATTTGATAGAATCTCAATTGTATGCAAGAAGAGTCAAAGGAGACACTAGCTGCATTGGATATAATGAAGCATAAAATTAGATTGATAAGATGCGAGAAAGAAAGGAGACACAAAAAGAATCTACTGATACTGAGAAGACTGAAGATCAAACCAAAGACAATGGAAGTCCTCCTAAAAATGAGGGCAAGCCTGTTGAACGCACCTGTTTTGTATGTAATAAGCATGGACACATTGCAAGGAACTGTACAGAGGTAAAGCCTTTTGATGGTTATTGTTATGTACATGTAATAGATTTGGTCATAGAGCAATAAATTACAAGACTAGTAAGAAGAATAGGATTCAGCATAATCAAAGAAATTAGAATCAGACCAATGCAAGAAGTTCTCAGAATGTTACATGTAAGATATGTAACTATAATGGTCATACAACAAAACAAATGTAGAATGGTGATTCATGTCAATGCGCCAAGGAATAATAGACCTCTAGTGATTTTTCACACCTGTAACAAGGCTGGACATATCTCAAAATTTTTGTAGATCAAGGACGCAAAGTCAGGAGAGTCCTAAAAAGGCTGAAGAACCAGTTTTGGATCCTGAAGCAGAAGTCAAGTTTGTGAAGGCATCAGAAGATGCGAGCATGATTTGGTCAGATGGAAAGAAAGAAAATTTTGATGGTAATGTATTGGATGCATCCCTAGTGGACACACCCTCTACATCTGCATGAATGGCCCTCAAGGTCATAGGGTAAAAGTACAAAGCTGTGTCACACTTTTATAAAGGAAAAGGTCAACAACACACAAAAATTTTAACTTTAATGACATAAAAATGGCATTTATGTTTAAAATTTGGAGATGATGTAAACTAATGAAATGTGTAAAAGTGGATGAAGTTTATGGCTATAATTTTTTAAACTTTTTTTGAACAAGAATTCACATAGTTTTAAAATTTTTTAAGTTCATTTTTTACTTGCTGAAAAATGCTAAAAAATGAGGGTCTTGTCCGCACCAAAAAAGTATATGCAAATAATCTCTTTTTCCTTTGATTTCAAAATATGTCATAGATAAAATGTATAGCTAGTGCAGAAAAGAAGAAAAATTAGTTTTCAATGTATATTTTCTGTGTTATAACTACTCAAAGTCGAACATACCTGAAATTGACAATTTTCATCACAAGTCAAATTTCCCCTATCAAATCTACACCATTCAAAAAATAAATTACACACTTTTGAAAATAACTCTCCTCTAGTGTTAAATATAAATTTTCAATTTTTTTATAAGCTTTACTATTTTTTTCTATTTTTGAAGCATCTTGCTCTCGAATGTTAAAATACCTACTTGTAGTATTTTGAAATTATAATATATTAGATCTAATTAAAATACTGTAAAAATTATATGATGATAATCTTGACTCTATGCTCTAAAAAAGGGTATTTTTATATTTGTAAAAAAATATCATTAAAAAGAGTAAGAGTTATTGAAACGTCACTTTTCTGAAATAATTTTATTTCTTTAGTAATTGTTATAAAACATGCATTTAATAGATATTTCCAATTAGAAAAGGTAAAGAACTTATCTAACTTAGCTAGAATGAATCTAGCTAGACCATATGTTTGACAAAAAATAATTTTAGTTAGAAATACTCAAACTCAACTGTGCTGATAAGTTGTCCTGAAACATGACACAGCTTTGTGCTTTTACCCCATAGGGGGAGCTAATTTAGCTCTAGACCCGTGCATGGCTGGTATACTCATCCTCAGAGTATGCGCCTTTGGAATTAAGCTATTGGAGTGTATTGGAACCTTTGTGCAAGAGTGCACATGCTGATTGTTAGTAGAACTCAAGTTTGAAAATTTGAAGTGATAGCCTGGTTTACGCGAGTTGCATTAATGGAAAATTTCTTACTTTAAGTACACAAAAAGATGTTTGTTTACTTATTGCATTCATACTCAGA
Source organism: Chamaecyparis obtusa (assembly GCA_027943335.1). NCBI lineage: Eukaryota > Viridiplantae > Streptophyta > Pinopsida > Cupressales > Cupressaceae > Chamaecyparis > Chamaecyparis obtusa. The sequence goes on along the minus strand of BSBK01006437.1, from coordinate 272,421 downwards.
GCGATTGGAGAATAGATTGAGCCTTGGAAGTTCTTGTGAAGAGTTGGAGATTAAGTTATCAGTGATTGTAGTGCATTTGATCGATTGCAAGAAACCCTAGCTCGTTGCACTAGTTTGGAAGCCGTCAGAACACCTCAGAGATCTTTTGGAAAGCAAATATCAAGTAAGTCATGGCCACTCCTATTGTTTTTGATGTTGCTGAGAAGAAGTGGTATGTTTTCAAGAGGCACCCATTTAAATCAACCCTAGATGATTTAGAGGGAGCATTCTCCCACACGCCGATGGGCATCATGCATGTAGAAGACATAAGGGCTTACATCTATTGTAAGAAGGAACCTGTTGGACTGGATAGGTTAAGGGTGCACATGGACACAATGTTGAAACCAGACAAAACATTCAAGGATGAATTCACCAAATGGAATGATCACCCCATTGTTGAGTATGCCACGACATATGAATTCTATGAAACTGAATGGATTAAAACATTGTTGGGTAGAATCCATGATGAATTGTTTTGGATCAGAGATGTACCAGTAAGAATAACAGGAGACCTAGTTCATGAGATGATAGGCCTTTCTAAGACAGGCGCCATCCTTCCTATGGGTAAGGATGTCAGGAAAATGGTGGAGCAAGTGTGTAAATCAAGGAGTGATAAGTGTGGCATGACCATTGAGCCTATAGAGCAGCCAGACATCAAGTTGATATCAATGATATTGGGTTATAGATTTCATCACACCAGTAGGGTGAATAGTGTGTCCATGGGCACTATTCTAGCAGCTATCTATCTTGTGCAAGAAGATGGAGATTTCAAATTGTGTGAGATCTTGCGTGCATAGTTGATAGACAATATCAAAGCTATAAAACATGATAAGACTAAGGTATTCAGGTTTGGGTCCCTAATCATCTATATGTACCTTCATATAGTTGGTAAAGTGTCAGACTTGTATCTAGACAAGTCCATTTCTACCATGCCTCATATATCAAACAAGGCAACCACAGAAAGCACACTTAGAGATTACATTACCCTAGAATTGAAGACTTTCAGAGTAAGAATGCAGATGAGGCACAAGATTCCTAAGAGTATTGTAGAGAAGTATAAGGATACAATATGCTTCATGGTGGAGATTGATACTACATGTATGGAAGCTATGGAACCTAGGACTAAGTGGATTCATCCTCTTGGGTATGAGGTTGAAGAAAAAGTTCTTGAAGCTTATGCATAGGTACTGCTATCAGTCCCTAAGGATGTCAATGAACCTAGGTGGGGAACCTATGAAGAGAAGACTAGAGAAGTTGATGCTAAGCTGAACAGTGCTGTAACAAAGAGAAAGGTTGCAAAGGTCACATCAAATATTCTAAGGATTCATGGTGTATCACAAGCAGACCTTGATAAAGAAAGGGATGAGAAGATTTCTCTAGAATTGAAGAGCACAGTAGAAGAACAAGAAGATCCCAAGGCAAAGAAGATAAAAATTGAGAAAGATGACAGTCAGAAGGATAAGGAAGATAGTACTCCTTTTGTGCCCAAAGATACTCCTTTAGAGTATAAGCCTTTATTCAAGAGAAAGAAAGAAGATAGCACCAGTCATCCATCCTTGTGAGCATTAAGGAGTAGGAAAAACACTCAAGCACCTCCTCAGGTAGGATTCAGACCTAGCCTCAAAGTTCTATATGCAAGAATTGTTAATGAGGGAAGGATTGATCAAATAAGGAAGTTATATGAATCATACAGTGAGATTGATAATTCTAAAATTCATGGTATGATTATCAAACATATGATAAAGTTCAAAAAGATAGTTCTTGAATTGAAAATAGAAATACCAGATAATGTATGAGACATTCTAGAAAACCTTAAAAGACAAGCAAATGAAGAAGAGCTAAGGATCAGGGAAAAAGTGCTAGAAGACACTCTGCCTGTATGTTCTAAAGAAGAAGAGAAACTGATATTGAATTTGGTGAAGCTGCACCTAAGAACTAAAATGAGGACTCTTCACATCATGAATAAAGATTATGAGTTGAATACGAAGGAAATAGAGAAAACCTTTGAAAAGGTGTTATTGGAGCAATAGATCAAACCACCTACTGCACCCATCACTCATGTACCCATCAAGGAAGATAAAGTGGCAAAACCCACTAATGTACCAATGACAGGTCCTCAGGACTCAACACCCATAGCAGAAACTCAAACAGAAGTAGATCAATCTGCGCTTAGGACAGAATCACCCAAAGACAACACAAATATCATAGATAATGTGGAAATAGCCATGGCAGATACTAATAAGGAGTTGGACAAGTTTGAGGAAGCATTTGTCAGCACTGAGAAAGCAAAAATCTTATGCAGCAATACCCCTCCCACTCAGCAAGAAGAAGTAATCATAGAAAATATATTCGATGAGAAAGAAGAAGAAAAGAAAGGAGTAGAGGTAGAAAAGAAAGATGAATCTTCTATTGATTTTCTCAAGGTGAAGCAAGAGGTGATGGATAGCACTCCCATCACTCCCGCCTTAGCATTGTTGTCAAGTTTCACACCTGACACTAGCAGTTTGGACTCCTGGAAGGAAGAAGACCTGATTAAGTTCAACATCCTAGCTATGGAGAAGGTGAAGGAGAAGAAAGTAATGAGGAATACTCTCCTGGTGGAATCATTAAATATTGTGAATAGTTTTCTGCCAGAGGATAAGAAAATGGTAAATATACATTCAGTTGATGATGTGAGCACAGTCATCTCTCAGTTCAAAGTAAAATTTTCAAGCCTAGAAGAATCTGTGACCATAGTGGCAGAGGAGAAATACTTAAATATGAGACTCAATGAACTAATGAGTAATTTTGCACTAGACTTGAACTCTCTTAAGTCTGGTCAGACATCATTGAAGGAGTTTGCAGATCAAGGATGGAAAGTCATTGCAAAATCCATGGATTAGGATAAGTTCATTGATGCCCATCTTAAGAAGATCAAAGATGTTGAGGCAATGATTGAGAAGGTGAAGATTTTAGTGCTAGAAATAGCCATTGATGCAAACATGTGCAACAATATCTATCAAGGTCAGTTGGACATAATTGAGAAGGCAGAAAAAGAAATGGAGAAGATAAGGTCTAGATAGACTCAATTGAGGAATGCTCTTGTGCCCTCACTAGACATTCTTAGTCAAAACATAAAGGAGATTGATGTGACCATGATAACCTATGATCAAGGTCCAAGCACAAAATTGGAGAAGATGGAGAAGCTTCAATATGCATTATGCGCCCATCTACAGATAGTCAATTCTCTGATAACCTTTTGGAAGAAGGAGATCCAGAAGCTCAAGATTGCATATCCGGATGTTTTCCCTTAGTGAGTGTATGTAGATAAAGTTTTTTTGATGCACCTTTGTCATTAATGTCAAAGGGGGAGTTGTATAGAACATGGAGTACATATATGTATAGGGAGATATAAGAGTTTGTATAAAATATATAGAAGACAAAAGTTTTTTGTGTAAAGGAATAGTTAGAGACTTAGCCATATTCCTTTGTTGCCATCAATGAAAAAGGGGGAGATTGTTGGCAAGTTGTCTATACTGAAGTATATGACTAGATATAGTGTTTTCATTATGGCAAAAAAGTCATATAGTAGTTTGGAGTCAGTGCACTAAGTGTAAAGATCAGAAATCAGTTAAGTGTTGAAGAATGGACAACATACAGAGTTCCTACAGCTCAGAGCACTTGCACCCATGTGTACGGATTAATTATGGTATGCACCCTAGAAGTTAAGGTTGTTAGACTATACTTATGCTTAGTCTAAGCGTGCATAAATAGATATGCAAAGATGTGAAAGTTACAGTCAGTTGAAGTTGCATAGCCAGTGTATGCCAGCAGAGAGTAGAGCATAGAGCCGATAGTGACTATTTTGGTTTGCGATTGTAAATTAATGTTGTAGAGGCTATGTGCCCATTGTAAGCACGCTTAAGCCAATTCATTTGGAAGTGTTATTTGTAATTAGTTATAGGGCCGATCTAATTGTATAATTGGTATAAGCACATAAATATAAGGTGCGCCCATTATATTCGGCAAGTGGAAATAAAGTTGTGAGAAGAAGAGCAGAGGTATGGGAAGAGAGCATATGATGTATTAGAGCTTTGAAAGAGGTCAAAGCATCAGCGCACCAAAAGAACTGATCTGACAAGTAGTGTCACAGTGACAGTTCACCTGCAGATATAGTGTGTATTTGATCTCAGAAGGTTGTAGCCTTCATCATTTGAGCAGTGAGCTCTAGGACAGTGAGTCCACTCCCCTAATAGGGATCATTGTAAAATACTCCTAATAGGGTCCGACCCTTAACAAGGTCTACTGTACTAAAAGCATTGTAAAGCTACTCCTAATAGGGTAAAGGATCTTCTAACAAAGATCACAAAATACTAGTGTAGATTATTAGTGGGTATCAAGTCCCACCAGGATTTTTACCTATTTGGGTTTCCCCGTAACCATATTGGTGTCATGTGTTGATTTCATGTTTCATGTTTATGTGAATATTTAATTTAGTACTTAAGCATTTATAATTCAGTATTCATATTAAAGTGAAAAGTTAAAATACAGTGAACACTGATTCACCCCCCCCCCCCCCCACCCCCCACCCCCCCTCTCAGTGTTCCCATTCCTAACATATAGTACAACATGTTAGATGAATGGAAGCCACAGTGCCAAGAAATAAATAGAAAATTTAAAGTGAATCCACTATTTTGTGTCAGAAAATGACTTAGCAAGTCCACTATTTCATTAAGACTAGAAATTGATCTGTCTTCTGTGCAATTTTTGTTAATTTTTTTTCTTATTCATAGTACTTGTTCTTTTTTCACTAAATTTGTAATGGTTTTGAAAGCATTTCATTTTGTTATAGCATAGTATATTGGTTCTTTTATGTTATTTCTTCTTATCATTAATAATTTTTTTTCTCTATCCTTGATTTTAGAATTGATGGGAAAACTTTAGCATCTGAAAGAAAACAACAAATCAAGAACTTTAATAGCACAAGCAACACCATATTTACTTTTCTTATTTCAACTTGGGCTGGTGGTCTTGGGATCAATTTGGTATGTCTTTCTTGATGCAGTCCAAGATTCTAAATATTAATTTGAACTCATTTGATGTGGCTGTATATGATATGTAGGTTGTACTTTACAAAGTGTTTTATGATTATCTAATTTCAACTTATTATATGATTCAGCCGAGTGCCGACACAGTCATTATATATGGTATGTTTTACTATTTTTTTTTGAGAAATAATGCTTCTAGTGAATCTAAATTTAGTTGTTATAAAGATGAGATGTTAGTGAATCACTTCTTGCTAATACTACTCTTCCACCAGATCCAGATTTCAACCCTTTTGTGGATCTACAGGCTCAATCGCGAGCCCACAGGATTGGCCAAGAGAAAATTGTGATTGTATATCAACTGATTACAAAATGTTCAGTTGAGGAGAAAATATTGCGATGATCAAGAAGAAAATTGGCTATGGAAAATCTAGTTATGAATTTTGTTAAGAATGAAACTATTAAGAAATTGCATGATATATTACTCAATGGTGCAAGGAATATTCTTGATGAACATGGGATTGCAGCTACATCTATTCAATATATAGAGGAAGATATAGAAAATCTTCTTAATAGAGATATTAATGTGAGAGAAAAGGACATTTCAGAAGAAAATTGTTATCTTGGTGCCATCCAAGGTATGCCAATTACTCATGATGAAGAGACAAAGCCCAAAGTTAATGGGAAAGAGTTGGAAGAGCTTCTTGGACCCATGATAGAAGTTACAAATAAGGAGGAAGAGCTAGGAAGGGGAAATCGACAAAGGAAAGAAGTAAGATATGCGTGTGAGCCTATGTCAGATGATGATGATGAGTACTCACCATATTCTAGTAGCTCAAGTAGTGACAAAAGCTCTTCAGTGCACATGTACACTAACACAAAAAATTCAGATAAAGAAGTAACAAGTGCTGTGGAATTATCCATAGAGAAATGTGAAATGAAGCCTCAAATTTGTTCATTAGCAGAAAAAGAATTTGGTCATGCACTTCATTCTAGCACCACAAATATTTCTATTAGAAATGCATATTCGTCAATGGCCTTGCATTTATGGGACTTGGGAAACCAGGTTACTCATGTTGGGCATTATCCCTCAAATGTAAGTTCATTGCCACCTTTGGCAAGGCAGTCTCACTCCTCATTTTACAACAAAGGGCAGCCATCTATGGTCCAAGGTTTTAATTTAGCTGACAAGTGGAGAGCTTCTCAAGGTACTGATCTCTTTCATAGAGAAGTTCCTGATTCATCTCAAGGTTCTTGTTTAGGTGACCAACTCCTTGGAGGTCCAAAAATAGACCCATTGATTTCCAAAATTGGTCTCCTGTCAAAACTCATAGTGTTCCTTAGTTCAAAAGGCCAATGTTGCATATCCTTCCAATTGTTGGTCATAGCAACAAACCGTCTATTCCAATAGCTCTAAATGGCTGGGTAAATGTTAGTGGAAACCTCGTTCATCATGCACAACCATTCAATCCCCACCGATGACTCCGAGCCAAAGTGTCCCTCAAGGTTGCTTAAGCATGAAATCAACAATCTTTGTGGGGTCATATCTCAGAGCTCGTGTGAGGTAGCATCAATCCATTAGTTGCTACAGGACCGTATTTCTAGGGTCTACAAAAGCCTATCTTGGTTTTCACAGATTCAACTTCGTTTAAATTTGGCAACACATTCTCGGTCAATGTCAGAACTCATAGTGTTCCTCAGTTCAAACAACCAACATTGCGTATCCTTCTAGCCATCGATCGTAGTATCGATCCATCTATTCCAAAAGCTCCAAATGGCTAGGTAAACACTAGTGGTAACGTTGTTTGCCACACACAGCCGTACGATCCCCACCAACGACTCTGGGTTGAAGTGTCCCTCAAGGTTGCTTAAGCATGAAATCAGTGATCTTTATAGGATCATATCTCAGAGCTCATACAAGATAGTATTGATCTGTCAGTTGCTACAGGACCATGTTGTCGGGGTCTACAAAAGCCTATCTCAGTTTTTAGAGATTCAACTTCATTTATATTTGGCAACACATTCTTGGCCAATGCTAGTGTTAGTCCATTTTCCTGTCATAGCAAAATCTTATGGAAGTGGCCTCCTCCCTGCAAATGTTTCATGGTTAGTGCCCTTAGCCATGTGTTCTTCAATGTGTCACCTTTCTCTAGTCCAAATCACATGTGCTAAATTGGAAAATCCAAAAAGTTGTCCAAGTTTAAGGTCTGCTAGAAATATTTTCAAAATCCGCCTTGGTGTCGAAAACCCACAGTGTTTCTATAAATTCATGATGTTTTCGACCTATGTGTTGTTTTTGACCCTACGCTTCCTACTTTTGTGCGCTTATCCTTCGGCATCGAAAACTCTATGTGTTTTCAGTTTTCCTTTGTGTCAAAAACTTTGTGTGTTTTCGACCTTGGTCTTAATTGCGCAGGTGGGATGGATGGTGGGGCCCAGTCCTTCAAAAGTTTCTTGTCGCTGATTCTCCAGATCTCCTGGTGGTTACATCTTTTATTTAGCGACCTGGTGACTATGTTGTCGTGCATTCTCTTATTTCTGGCGGTTAGGTACCTAACCTTCAGCGACTCAGCGACTGTTAGTCACACAATCTCTTCATTCCTAGTGGTTAGCGGCTGACATCTCACGACTTGGCGAATGGTTAGTCACATGGTTGCTGAATGCTTGGTAGTTAGTTGGTGGGCCCAGTACTTCTCAAAGTGGAATAACAATGCAAATGGGATCTACGGTTGCTGCATGATTGTGAGGAATATTCCTCCCCTTTGCGATCATGCGACCACCATTTGATCTTCCCAAAGGTAAGGCTTTTCTCAGCGGTGGGTCCAGTGTCTGGTGGCTCAGCAATTTCAGCCAATGGCGTGGTGACATGTGGCATCGGGCGGGCCCAGGTGGGGTCTAAGGTTTGGCAGAATGGATAAAGACCTGGCGGTGCCGACAGGATTTCATTGTGTTTGCGCATTTGCGCAATAAAAGGGTGATTCACTAGTTCATTTGGCGATTCAGCGAACAATGGTCACGTGGTCGCTAAGTCTTTTAGCGATGGTGTAAAGTATCTCATGAACTGGTGAGGGTTCTTTGGTCACCAGTTCACCAGATAGGTGGGGCTAGTGTTTGCGGTGATAGGGTGGCAATTTCATGGCTTGTCGTGTGTTCGCATAGCCCAGGTTTTGGCTATGCGATCATGCGACCGCTATTCGGTTGTCGCGGTTGCAGAGTTAGGCGAGTCCATGGTGTCGATGTTGTTGAGGTGTTCTTTATTGATTGGTTGCTGACTGCTGATCGAGTTGTTGAATTTCCAAAGGGGCCCACGACTGTTGTGCATTAAGTCTGATCGCTCGATGTGCCAGGAAGAGAAAAGGATTGACGACCATGTTTTAAATTTTATCGAGTGACCTTTGGGATTTGAATTCAAATTTGTAGAAGTGTTTCCAGTGATAGAGGGTACCATTTTTATGGAATTTAATGCAGAAATGACCTTGTCTGGTAAGAAGTGATTGGTTTGCCGTTTGTAGTGTGGTCCAGGGTGCCATGGGTGTTTGCGAGGGTGTTTTGCTGTGTGGGGGAGGACAGTTTTTGTTGGCTCGAGGTGTTTTGATGGTCTGGTCAGACTATTTTTCATGATGAATTTGTGATCCTGGGTACAAATTTGAAGACTTTATCTTTCTTGTGGATCATTCTTGTTTCTGACAAATTGGTGCTGGTTTTCCCTCCGGCATGTTATTTTTTGAATTTTTCTATGGTTAGCCGTTGTAAACCTATGCCTTAGTTGTCTGTAGCTTGTTGCAACCTATTATGGGTTTCCAAGGTAGCTAGTGGTATAAATTGTCAAAATTTTGACTGTGTAAGGGTTCTAAATTTTGTCAGTTCCAGTGAAGGGTTCTTTTCCTGTAGATTTCTCCTTCTCTCTGCATATAGAGTGTTCTTCTTTCCTTGGTGGTTCTGAGAACATAATGCATATTGTAAGTGACTTGTCTTATGTATGAGAAGTTTATATACTCTTACTGTTACCAAGCTATCTCTATTTGAATTCTGGACTCATTAATCATACATCAAGGGTGTCTGGTTTTTCTATTTGCACTGCCTATGTGCTTGCAAGTGGAGTTGTCTTCGTAGGGATAACTGGTTCAGGGTTGGTGTTTATGTATGTATGAACTGAGGTGTCAAAGATATTTCATGCTTGTCTTCCAGTGGATGCTGGTTAATGTATTGTCTATTTATAGGTCTCTTCTAAGGGGAGAGTTAAAATCCTTTGAGTGGATAATAACATACTTAAATACATAGGTGGGTGCTAAGTTGAGGTTTGGTTATGGTGTGTGATTGATGTAAGGCATCAACACATTGGGTATATTTTTTTCTTGTTTCATAGCTATCTTTTGCAATAGGGTATTTGAATCTGTGGCCTATTGGATAAGGCACTAGTCTATGTGAGACTTAGGGTATCTCAGGGGTCCCTTCTATCCATTCAAATCATTTCCATCTAGTTCCACCCTTTCCCTTTCTTGCTGTTAGTATAGGTCTCTAACTTTCAGTCTCATTCCATGCAAGTAGGGCTATTGCATGATATTTTATATCATTGGGGTACATGATACCTATAGGAGATTGACTGCTATGCCACATTAATCTGTCTGCAGGCATTTGGTTTGTCATGAAGTGTCTTGAGTGTGCAGATAAGGCAATACCCGCCTGAGTGAACATGGAGCTCAAAGGAGAAGGAGGATTTCTCTCTATCCTCATCAATTGGTTTGTTTTCCTTGTCAAGCTTGAGTGCCTAACTTGTGTTTTAAGCCCAACCATTTGATTCAAGTTTGGTCCCGCAAGGAGAAGATCCAACAAAATGACGACTCCATTGGGGAGAACATAAGGAAAACCTATTAAGGAGCTCTGGTTATGGTTACAAATTTTGCAATATCATATCTTTTAACCAGATTGGTTTGGCCCATCTGAGTCACCAACAAAATGGTGACTCTGCTGGGGAGAGTCTAGAATAGAGTCCGAAGTAAAACACACTTATAAAATTTTCTCACCTAGTTGTGAGTGGCGGCTCTGATTTTCTCTGTTTGATCAGTGCATCTTTTGATAAACAGTGCTTGTTATCCTAGTGAGTTTTGTGTTGGTTGGAAGAAGAAACAATGAATTATTTTTCCTCTCAAGGAGGTGGTGACTCTGCATGACAAAGAACTTGATGGAGCTGCATGGTGAGCTCTAGATCTACCTTGCTTTCCAGCCAAAGGTTTCTGCTGTAAAACTTCCAGGTATTCTCTGATTGAAAATGTTTCCCTATCAAGTGTGTAGCACTGATGTAAAGGGATGAATGTTAGTGGGCAGTTCCTCATGGAGGAATATAGGCCCTTTTGTTTTGATGGCATTGAAGGTGCCCCTAATGAGTTATCTGTTGAGGATGGGAAGTGCTTGCCGAGATTCATGGCTGGTGGATCTGTTTCTGCAAGCCAGCATGTTGATGTTGTCATGGGTGTTTTTGGAGATATGGATGTTGAACATGAAGATGTTGCCATGAGGTTATTTGTGCACACTTTTTCTGATGGTGCAAGGAAGTGGTTCTTATCCTTGCCTTCATGTTCAATCCCTTCTTGGGATGTGTTGAGAGCTAAGTTTGTTGAGCATTTTGATAAAGTTGCTGCTCTCAAGAAGGAATTAGTGAGGTTGAAAATGGTGAACTGGTAGTTAGCAGAGGACATAAGATTGCTAAGACTGGTGGCTCCTGATGATGTTCATGAAGAGGCCAGTGTTTCTGATGTTGATTCTCACTATGCAGAGAGTGTTGATTATGAAGCTGATTTTGAGATTAGTGCATATGAGGATGTTGAAGATGAATCTGAGGATGACAATATTTCTTTTTTGTCTACAGATTTTTCTTCTTGTCAACATGAGAGGGCAATTTTCTTGTCCCAGATTGATGATGTTTTGTGTGAAAGGGAAGATATTGAATATGATGCAGATGATGATTCTTGCATTGATTTATTCACACAAGATGATCTAAGGCCAGACGTCTCCATTCTTGTCTCGGATAAGAATGATGTTTGCAATGACAGGGATGTAGTTGATGAAGAAGAAAATGAAGCTCAAAGTCCACTAAGTAGTGAAAGGATTTCAACACTCTTGGCTGAAGAATTTCAGAGGTATGCCCTTGCTTTGGATTTTGATTTGTAGCTCCCCTGTGATATAGTCTTTGACACTGATAATGAGGCCAGTGTTCAAAGTGACCATGAAGACCCGTGTATACAAGAGTTCCCCTCATGTAGTGACCCTATAGAAGAAGAGGTAGAAGGACATGGCAGTGTGTTTTCCTGTCATCAAGATTACAGTGATGAACAAATTTCTTGTTCAAGCCCTTTCCTTGTTTCTGCTAAATATGATGCTGAGTGTGACAGTATTGAAGACTTTGTCTTCAATAGTTGGGACAAAAATTCTTTTGGTGATAATGATGATGCAATGCTCCCCTGTCACCAAAGTTTTGATATAAACCTTCACTTGGTTCATGATCTAGTCAGTGAGGATGCCGTGGAGGAACCAAGTTTCCTAGTGGCTGAAGTAATGTATGAAGATAAATTAGAAGATTCAAGTCCTTCTCAGCCAGGTAATTGTATTGTAATGCATGATGCTCAGTATGTTTTATTTTCTGATGCATTACTAGATCAAATTTTTTCTTCCAGTCAGCAGGATGAAGTAGATGATGTTCCCCATTTCTTGGAGTATGAATGTGAGTATGATGGTTGTGACTGGAAGAGCATGGGTAGTGATTAGCATAGTTTCATTCTTCAGCCCATAAATATTCACATATATTTGCAGCAGGATGATCATAAAATTTTCAAGTGGCTGGTTGCATATGTGGATGAAAATCAGACCTTTGATTCAGGAGGGTTTCTGATTTTCTTTGGGTGGCCCGGGGCCACTTAGTAAAGTTGTAAATCTTGTAAATCTTGTAAATATGTTCTTTCCCTTTCTTGTTGAGTGCTTTTCCTTCCTATTCCATGCATTTTTTTGAGGTTCCCTATTTTTGTCTAGTTGGTGGTCTGCTTCTCCCAGGGATCTGAATTCTTGCCATGCCTACAAGAGACATGCATCCCCAACTAGAGCCACTGTTAGTCCATTTTCCTATCATAGAAAAATCTTATGGAAGTGGCCTCCTCCCTGCAAATGTTTCATGGTTAGTGCCCTTAGCCCTGTGTTCTTCAATGTGTCACCTTGCTCCAGTCCAAATCACATGTGCTGAATCAAAAAATCCAAAAAGTTGTCCAAGTTTAAGGTCTTCTAGAAATATTTTCAAAATCCACCTCGGTGTCGAAAACCCACAGTGTTTCTATAAATTCATGATGTTTTGACCTATGTGTTATTTTTGACCCTGCGCTTCCTGCTTTTGTGCGCTTATCCTTTGGCATCAAAAACTCTGTGTGTTTCCAAGTTTCCTCTGTGTCAAAAACTCTGTGTGTTTTCGACCTTGGTCTTAACTGCGCAGGTGCAATGGATGGTGGGGCCCAGTCCTTCAAAAGTTTCTTATTGTTGATTCTCTAGATCTCGTGGTGGTTACATCTTTTATTCGGTGACTTGGTGACTATGTTGTCGCGCATTCTCTTGTTTCTGGCGGTTAGGTGCCTAACCTTCAACGACTCGGTGACTGTTAGTCGCGCAATCTCTTCATTCCTAGTGGTTAGTGGCTGACATCTCACGACTTGGCGAATAGTTAGTCGCATGGTCGCTGAATGCTTGGCAGTTAGTTGGTGGGCCCAGTACTTCTCAAAGTGGGGTAACAATGCAGATGGGATCTATGGTTGCTGCATGATCATGAGGAATATTCCTCCCCTTTGCAATCATGCGACCACCGTCTGATCTTCCGAAAGGTAAGGCTTTTCTTGGTGGTGGGTCCTGTGTCTGGTGGCTCAGCAGTTTCAGTGAATGGCATGGTGACATGTGGCATTGGGTGGGCCCAGGTGGGGTCTGAGGTTTGGTGGAATGGATAAAGACCTGGTGGTGCCGACAGGATTTCATTGTGTTCGCGCATTCGCACAATAAAAAGGTGATTCACTAGTTCATTTGGCGATTTAGCGAACAATGGTCTCATGGTCGCTAAGTCTTTTGGTGATGGTGTAAAGTATCTCGTGAACTAGCGAGGGTTCTTTGGTTGCTAGCTCACTAGATAGGTGGGACTGGTGTTTGCGGTGACAGGGTGGCAATTTCATGGCTTGTCGTGTGTTCGCATAGCCTAGGTTTTAGCTATGCGATCATGCGACCACTATTTGGTCATCGCAGTTGCGGAGTTAGGTGGGTCCACGGTGCCGGTGTTGCTGAGGTGTTCTTTTTTGATTGGTTGCTGACTGCTGATCGAGTTGTTGACTTTCCAAAGGGGCCCGTGACTGTTGTGCATTAAGTCTGATCGCTCGATGTGTCGGGAAGAGAAAAGGATTGACGGCCATGTTTTAAATTTTATCGAGTGACCGTTGGGATTTGAATTCAAATTTGTAGAAGTGTTTCCAGCAACAGAGGGTACCATTTTTATGGAATTTAATGCAGAAATGACCTTGTCTGGTAAGAAGCGATTGGTTTGTCATTTGTAGTGTGGTCCAGGGTGCCATGGGTGTTTGCGAGGGTGTTTTTCCATGTGGGGGAGGACAGTTTTTGTTGGCTCGAGGTGTTTTGATGGTTTGGTCAGACTATTTTTCATGATGAATTTGTGATCCTGGGTATAGATTTGAAGACTTTATCTTTCTTGTGGATCATTCTTATTTCTGACAGATTGGTGCTGGTTTTCCCTCTGGCATGTTGTTTTTTGAATTTTGCTATGGTTAGCCGTTGTAAACCTATGCCTTAGCTATCCGTAGCTTGTTGCAACCTATTATGGGTTTCCAAGGCAGCTAGTGGTATAAATTGTCAAAATTTTGACTGTGTAAGGGTTCTGAATTTTGTCAGTTCCAGTGAAGGGTTCTTTTCCTGTAGATTTCTCCTTCTCTCTACATATAGAGTGTTCTTCTTTCCGTGGTGGTTCTAAGAACATAATGCATATTGTAAGTGACTTGTCTTATGTATGAGAAGTTAATACACTCTTACTATTACCAAGCTATCTCCATTTGAATTCTGGACTCATTAATCATACATCAAGAGTGTTTGGTTTTTCTGTTTGCACTGCCTATGTGCTTACAAGTGGAGTTATCTTCACAGGGATAACTGGTTCAGGGTTAGTGTTTATGTATGTATGAGCTAAGGTGTCAAAGATATTTCATGCTTGTCTTCCAGTGGATGCTGATTAATCTATTATTTGTTTATAGGTCTCTTCTAAGGGGAGGGTTAAAATCCTTTGAGTGGATAATAACATTCTTAAATACATAGGTGGTTGCTAAGTTGAGGTTTGGTCATGGTGTGTGATTGATGTAAGGCATCAACACATTGGGTATATTGTTTTCTTGTTTCATAGCTATCTTTTGCAATAGGGTATTTGACTTTGTGGCCCATTGGATAAGGCACTGGTCTATGTGAGACTTAGGGTATCTCAGGGGTCCCTTCTATCCATTCAAATCATTTCCATCCAGTTCCACCCTTTCCCTTTCTTGCTGTTAGTATAGGTCTCTAGCTTTCAGTCTCATTCCATGCAAGTAGGGATATTGCATGAGATTTTCTATCATTGGGGTACAGGATACCTATAGGAGATTGACTGCTATTCCACATTAATCTGTCTACAAGCCTTTGGTTTGTCATGAGGTGTCTTGAGTGTGCAGATAAGGCAATACCCACCCAAGTGAACGTGGAGCTCAAAGAAGAAGGAGGATTTCTCTCTATCCTCATCAATTGGTTTGTTTTCCTTGTCAAGCTTGAGTGCCTAACCTATGTTTTAAGCCCAACCATTTGATTCAAGTTTGGTCATGCAAGGAGAAGATCCAACAACTAGAATGCAGAGTGTTCCTTAGTTCAAATGACCAACATTGCGTATCCTTGCAACCGTTGGTCATAGCAATGAACCATCTATTCCAACAGCTTTGAATAGCTGGGTAAACGCTAGTGGTAACCTTGTTCACCACGCACAACTGTTCTATCCCCGCCGACAACTCTGAGCTGAAGTGTCCCTCAAGGTCACTTAAGCATGAAATCAAAGATATTTGCAGGGTCATATCTTAGAGCTTGTGTGAGGTAGCATTGATCCATTAGTTGTTATGAGACCGTGTTTCCGGGGCCTACAAAATCCTGTCTCATTTTTCAGAGATTCAACTTCATTTAAAATCGGTAGCACATTCTCGGTCGATGTCAGAACTCATAATGTTCCTCAGTTCAAATGGCCAACATTGCGTATCCTTCCAACTGTCGCTCGTAGCATTGATCCATCTATTCCAAAAGCTCCAAATGGCTGGGTAAACACTAGTGGGAAACTTTTTCACCATGCACATCCGTTCGATCCCCACCGATGACTCCGGGTCGAAGTGTCCCTCAAGGTCACTTAAGCATGAAATCAGTGATCTTTGCGAGGTCATATCTCAGAGCTTGTGTGAGCTAGCATCGATCCATTAGGTCCTACAAAACCATGTTGTTGAGGCCTATAAAAGCCTGTCTTGATTTTTAGAGATTCAAGTTTGTTTATATTTGGAAACACATCCTTGGTCAATGTTAGATCTCACAGTGTTCCTCAGTTCAAACGGTCAACATTGCATATCTTTCAAACCGTCGGTCATAGCCATGAACCATTTGTTCCAATAGCTCTGAATGGCCAGTCAAACGCTAGTGGCAACCTCATTCACTACGCACAGTCATTCAAACCCCGCCGATGACTCTGAGCCAAAGTGTCCCTCAAGGTCTCTTAAGCATGAAATCAATGATCTTTGCAAAGTCATATCTTAGAGCTCGTGTGAGGTAGAATCAATCCGTCAGGTGCTACGAGACCGTGTTGCCAAGAACTACAATAGCCTATCTTAGTTTTCAGAGATTCAAGTTTGTTTATATTTGGAAACACATTCTCGGTCGATGTTAGAACTCACAATGTTCCTTAGTTCAAATGGCCAACATTGCGTATCTTTCAAACTATTGGTCATAGCATCGAATCATTTGTTCCAACAACTTTGAATGGCTGGATAAATGCTACTAACAACCTTTTTTGGCACATACAGTCATTCAAATGCCGCCGCTGACTCCGAGGCGAGCAATAGGATGACTGTAAATATGTATTCTAGTGTTTGTCATCAACAATCAGTCAGTTAGGGGACAATTAGAAGCTAGTTTGTAAAAGCATAAGGTTGCACATCCACATCTGGCGTAGTAATATTATTAATAAAAGAACTCTTTCCAACATACTGGTACCCATAGATCAAAATAGGCTTGGTATTAGGGTCAATAGATGACAACCTTTCCATATGTTGCCTCACCTGTTTGAGGTCATGTCTTTATGTTGTGACTATCCCATGGAACAGGGAACACACCAATGAATATAAATGTTTGATTCCACGTTATCTTGGATAGGTTGTGATGTAGAAATATTGCCTTATATTATATTTATACATTTATGCATTCATTTCATTACTTTTGTTATTATTACAGTCCTGGAATAGACTGTTATTGAGGACAGTGACTGGCATTTGTAGTACAGTCAACAAGTTAAACATACATCGATAAACATACAAGCATAAATATAAGGCATGGGAAATTTACAAAGCATAAGACATTCACATAAACATAAATTAGTATACATCAATACACAAAACACATGAATTGCATACCTAAAACATAAAAAATATATATTCGTAGGGCATGAAGCCAAATATATATGTCCAATAATGTCAAACATTGAATAT
Source organism: Chamaecyparis obtusa (assembly GCA_027943335.1). Classification (NCBI taxonomy): domain Eukaryota; kingdom Viridiplantae; phylum Streptophyta; class Pinopsida; order Cupressales; family Cupressaceae; genus Chamaecyparis; species Chamaecyparis obtusa. The sequence goes on along the minus strand of BSBK01006437.1, from coordinate 255,575 downwards.
ATTCAATACAGTTAAATTGGCTTCCTCAAAGCCAATTGGATGTACAATGTATCACTTATACAATATACAAAAAATATGTCCATTGATGCCATATAGGCATACAATCCATATCCCTAATCTAGTCCTTTCCCGCTAGGGGAAGAAAACAAATCCTAAGCTGTCTTCGATCGTCATGTCGATGGAGATGTAGTGGATGCTGTAGTCTTCCAAGTGCGCTCACTTGTCCTCCTATCTAGACTCCTCTGTAGCTTGAGCTAATAATTTTTTTTTAAAGCATCAATAACTAATATACATCAAAATTGAATTATACAATGACATAAAATTGAATATTCGCTTACCACTAGCAAATAGTCACTATGTTCATCCACTGAAGGCACATGCTGGTGATTTGGAGTAATAAGTTCCTACAACAATGATCAAAATAATAATTAAAATACATACATGAATATCATAATAAGATTCAATACAAACTATTATGATAACAATTAAAGTAAAGTGATCTCTTTCATACCTCAGTCAGTGCTTCAGAACTAGCTACTACTGCAGCTACTCCATGATCCAAAGTATCACGGACAAAAGGAGGAGTCTCTGATGTCAAAAGCTGAAAATGAAACAAAAAAAGTATTATGTAGTTATCAAGATTACATGTATATTTTTTACAACACTACTAATGAGTAAATGATACCTCCGTGAAGGTTCCACCGCATTCTCCAATGTGCGGTATTGAAGTCAAAGCTCCAACATTCAACTAGTGAACATGTACATGAAAAATTATAAGATAACCATTCATATAAGAACATGTAACTACTGACATGTTAATTATAATGAATTATTACATATATACCTGTGGACTCAATGGTGACCTCACAAACCCAGGTGAAAGAATGTGATCATCGTGCCTCTGGATTTTGATCATAATTTGTCTAGTAATTTAGTCATTCATTCATTTATTAATTAAATATAATCAAGTAAATCAAATTAACATGCAAATAAAAGATACCTCAAGGAAAGTGGCACGATGCCCTTCACTGTCTGTTGTGAATGTCAATGGTCCACCAGTGAATGTCTAATGCACATGCACAATAAGTTATGATACAATTATTCTTATAATTACATAATAATCAAATATGTTAATTAAAATGTTTTATTCGATACATACTTGTGGAACTGACGACAATGTGTAGAAGGGGACATCAGGATCATTGCCACTTCTACTACCACCGCCACTAACACTCTTGCCCTGAATTTTCATCATAATCAATAGATACTACATTAAATGGTTATTTTTTTATAAATGAAATATGATCAAAGAAATTTAATGAACTTCAAAATATTTAACTGTGTGTCAATGCCAAATGTCATATTTAGAAAGCTATCAGTCATCATTCTAGGATCCTCTTCCTCTCTCTCGCCAGTACCAAATGTGAAGATGCATCCACATGACCAAAAAATATGCCCCCTCGAGGATTGACCATGGTCACCCTCAACTAAAGGAGTGGCACACTGAATGAGAGTCTGTGTCAGAGCATTAATTGTGCCTAGTGTGTCTGCCTCTACATGTTCCTTCACAACGGAAGGAATAGTAACATGATCCACCTGTGGCTTGCCAATAGGAGCCCTAGGTGTGTTAGGGTCATGATGTGCCCCCGCTCGATCAAATGATGACCCCCCTCCTCTACCCTGAGAATCTAGAATGTCAAAATAATTTGGCACCTCCTTGAGTACAAACTCGCAATATAGTTTCCTCAAGAAATATATAGGAACCTCGTGATTGTTACAAGGAGGCAAATCAAAGATGATCCACCATCTCTCCCAAATTTTTTTTTTAATGTCTTCATTTAAGCACCAATGAATTGAAAACCCCCTTGTTGTAGTTCTAAGAGTATCTGTGTCCCCTGGTTTTTTTAATAGCTTGCAAATGTCATCTTTTGTGATTTTTTTCTTTTTATGTCCGGATAAGATAATTTATTTGCATAATATTATTTTTGTTCTTCTCTTTTATCTTGCCATAAATTAATTTTCCCACTAACCAATCTTACATGGGTCAAGATTTCTTCCAATTATTTTTCAAGTCTTTCCCTTTCGGGATTTGTACCACTAGAATCTTTTAACCTATTAATTAAAGATTCTAATTCTTTTTGCCCTCTTTCAATCTGGCTCATCAAATTTTGTTGTGTTCCAGGAGGAGGTTTCTCGATTCGTGGAGGCAATTGAGGTTGATTTTCTTCATTTGTTTCTTCATTTGGTTCTTCATGAGGAGAAAAAGGGTTTGGTGGAGGGTTTGGTGGAGAGTTTGGTTGAGGGAGATTATTTCTTCCTGGCAATTAAAAAAACTAGATTTTGAAATCTTCATTACATAACAAATTTAAACAAAAACAAATTTAACAAAAAAAATTACAACAAAACTAAAATTTTAAAACAAATAAGAGGCATGGGCTGTAAAAACACTTACCTCTTCTTCTGGATCAAACTTGATGACGTTGTGGAGCCATTTGATGGATGAATGAACAAAAATAATGGATTTACAAGCCAAAAGAATAGTGTGTGCGTGCTTGGGAAGCCCTTCTTAGCTGAAAATGCAGGTTTGAGGAAAGCAAAATGAGCTTTCCAACCTACAACTTTAGCTAAATAGGGTTTTTCAAAGCGCGTGCGCCAAATAGGGCGCACCCACTTTGAAAAACACTAAAAAAGTGTTTTACAAAGCGCGTGCACCCTATTTGGTGCATGCGCTTTATTTTGGATTGCCTAAGCCATAGGGTGTGTGCCCTATAGGGCACACACCCTTTAGTGCGTACATACTATGTGTGATGGGGGACCGAAAAGAAAAGTGGCATCTTTTTGGTCCCCCATCTTTGTGTACTTACCCTCCATGAAGTACATCTCATGGAATGTTCGTGGGTTGATAGACCTACCGAAAATTTTTTCTGTTAGGGATTTGCATCATCGTATTAGTCATCTGGATGTTTTATACCTCTAGGAAGTTAAGATTTTTAGTTTCATGCTTGATGCCGCTTGTAAAGTTATTTGGCCTACAAGCCTTGCTCTTTGTTCTCAGCACAAGGCTGGTCAAGGTGGAGTAGCTACTCTCCTTTCCCCTTGTTGGCATTCCTTTTTGGTTAGTCATGGTTCTGACCCCATACAAAGAGTTTTTTGGGCCACTTTCATTATTGAAAATCATTCTTTTGGCATAGCTAATGTTTATGCTCCCAATGATGTTGTTGAGAGATCTCACCTTTGGCGTTGGCTTGTGGATTCTCTGCCACCTGCTACTTGGCTTACTTGTGTTGATTTTAATATGATGGAGATGGTGTTTGACAAGGATGGCCTTTTTCCTTTTTGATGGGCAGTTGGGGAAAGAGAAGCCTGGTACTACATGCGTAATAAATTAGGGCTTTTCGATCCCAATGTTGGCCGCCGCCATTCTGATGGGGTCTGACACACTTGGTCTAGTTACAGGGCCTCATCTAATAGAATTCATAAAAGGCTTGATCATGCTATGATCTTGACACAATATTTTTTCTCTTTTTCCAAAAAGCAAGCTTTACCAGTCACTCCTCTTGTTGATGTGACCTTGTTAGATCATTTTCCCATCCAATTTAATATTGTTTGGCAGACAGCTAAGGCTAGGCCTCCCACCACACAATTTTTATTTAATACTTCTATCCTTCACCATCCGTCCACTATGGCCCACATTCATCGGGTTTGGAACCTCAAGCCTAGGCCCACTCAGTCAACTAGCTAGATCCAATGGTGGAATGATGTCATCAAGCGTACAACTCATTTTTTGTGCATTTATGGTAGATAGTTGGCCAAGTGTCACCGTAGATCCTATGATGTCAACACCACAGCCTTACGTGTTGCTGCCAAGGCCTTAGGCCAAGACCCTTTCAATCAGAATCTACAACTTAATCTTGCCAAGTTACGTCATCAGAAACAAGTGGCTGACAACTATGTTGCCAGAGGAGCCCAGATCAAAGCTCGTCTCCACTGATTAAAAGTTGGAGACCAAGCTTCTAAAGAATTTTTTGCTACCCTCATCCTTGTCATACCAGTATGGGCATAACCAGAATCAGAGAAGGCCTCAACCTCCTCACGGAGCTTCCTGATGTTTTGTAAGCCTTTGTTCGCCATTGTGAATAGGTTTTTGCTACTCAGGGATACTCTCCTGCCAGTGAGAAAAGTCTTGCTGAGTGCACCGCGATTGTTCCGCAGTGTGTCTCCCCTGCTCAACATGTCTTATGTGATCAACTACTTTCCTTGCAGGATCTTTCTGAAGTAGTATTTTCCATGGCTGATGATAAAGCCCTTGGATGCGATGGCTTCCCTTGTGAGTTTTACAAAGCCCTCTGGGATGCCATTGGTCCTGATCTTCACCAAGTCTACTTGGAAGCGTATCATACCCAATCTCTTGTGGGTATCATTAACCAGGGCAATATCAAGTTTATTCCCAAGTCTGGGGATTTAGCAGACATTTGCAACTAGTGGCCTATTACCTTGCTCAATGTCTCCTACAAGATCATTACCAAGGTGCTGGCTCTCAAGCTCCGTCACTTGCTTCCATAGATTATTCGGCCTGAGAAAACAAGATTTATTAGGTCAAGATTTATTTTTGATAATCTCATTTCCATTTGGGAAGGTATGGAATGGGCTCGTAAGACTCACTAGAAAGCCCTCTTTCTTAAGATTGATTTTGGTAAAGGTTATGATCGCATTGAATGGCCTTTTATCCTTGCTATGCTTCACGCTATGGGTTTTGGACCTAGATTTCTTCAATCTATGCAGATGCTCTTCAGTGATGCCTTTGCCTACATTACCATTAATGGCCGATATTCTTCTACCTTTGGGCTCTTTCAATCCATTCGGCAAGGTTTCCCTCTGTCTTTGGCCTTGTATGTTCTTGCCACTGAGGGTTTCGGCTACCTACTTTCTCACTCCATTTCTATGGGTAATGTTTGGGGAATCTACTTGCCAAATTCATCTCAACAGCTGTTCAATGGCCATTTTGTGGATGATTCCTTCCTCACTTTGGAAGAAGATGAAGAGAATATCAAGGCAACCCTTCAGTGTTTAGACACTTTTTGTCTAGCCTCTGATTCGGTCATTCAATGGAATAAAACCCTCTGATATAGACAGTCGGCTCTTCCCGAGCCTCCTTGGTTTTCTTAGTTTGGTTGGACCAGGATCTAGTATGGGGAAATTTTCCACTTTCTTGGCATTCCCTTTGCTTTTCAAGCCCACCCTACGGATACTTGGAATGCAGTTCTTGCCAAAATTGAAAAAAAACTTACTTACTGGATCATGAACCCACTCTCTCTCTCAGGAAAGTTCCAGATTTGCTCCAAGATCCTGGAGGCCACACATGTGTATTACTCCTCTTGTCGGGCTCCTTCCAAAGCCTCCTACAAGAAGCTCGAGAAATTATTGTGTGATTTCCTTTGGGCTTCCGGTACTGACCATTAGGGTTTTCACAGAGTTTCCTAGATTTCTGTTGCCTTCCTAAGGTCTCAGGTGGGCTTGGTTTACTTGATACCTAGAAACAAGGACACACCCTTTGTGCCAAATGGGTTGTGCGGTGTCTCATAGGCAATGAGGCCTAGAAAATTTTGCTTCGACACTGCATTTCCTTAGGATATTCTCTTCACAAGCCTGTCTGGAAGGGGATTGGATTTCAAACCATTTTGGTTATGAAGGAACCCATTTAGATCCAAGGTACTTTTGTCGCCAAAAGTATTTGGAGAGCTTGGGAGTCTGTCAAGCCTTGGCTCTGTTGGGCTGGGAATGCTTTCCACGACATGGTCTTTCTTTCAACCAGTAGAACATTTGGTGGTCCCCTTTATTTGCTCAATAAGGGATTCCTCTTACTAGAGTTCAAGGGGTTAGTGCTCTTTGGTTTCACAAATCTGGCATTCAAACCTTGAAAGATCTTTTCTCCAGAGCCACTATGAATCTCAGATCTTGGGATGATCTCCAGGTTCAGTTCCGGTTCATCCGCCCAGATCATCAGACTTTTGATTTGCTGGTTTCGGCCATCCCACCTCATCTCCTGCACATGTTGGGAATTCAATCTGTTAGACCCTGGTGGATGGACTGGAAATGATATCTTGCTATGCCCTTCACCAATTACAAACCCAAGCTTGGGTATTCTTGGCTTGTACCCCACTTGCCCATGATTGATTCACTCAACCAATGATGACATATCTCTTCTTCTCAGAAGAGTTGGAGCTAGCGATTTCATACGATTTGGGATTCTTTCACTGAGCCTAAAATTTCTCATTTTGTCTGGTGTTTGTTGTACCAGGGCTTGCCTTTGGGAGCTAGACTCAGGCATTTGGGGGTTCCTGATCCTAAATGCCCTTTTTGTGGTCATTCTGAGACACTCATGCACATTTTTTGGTTTTGTCATTGTGCCTAGAATTATTGGGTCTGGATTAATGACCTCTTTGCTCCTTTTAGGCCTAAACCTTTTTCATGGCATATGGTGCTTCTTGGTGATTCCCCTAGAATGCCTTCCCAGTACACCTAGATATGGCATGCTTTCAAGATGGAGATTTTGTTTACCTTATGGAAAGAATGAAATGCTGTTCTTTTTTCTCACAGTTCTTTGGATATTCATGTCTCTCTTTATGCTAAGGCATGTATTTGTAATAATGTCATGATGCAGATTTAGGTGCAAGCAGATAAGGTGGCCTTAGAGGTTGCCTATTTGTAGGAGCTGCTCCAGCACCAAGGCAATGCCCCTTGTACTATGGCTCAGGTGCCTCTAGATTCTCTCTTGGCTGACCTCACACTGTCCAGGGGCCGCTATCGTAGCCGGAGTTCCTCTGCCAAACACTCTAGGACTCCGCATCAATGGCGTCATCGCTCGGCCTCTCCTCCTCCTCGGAGGGATGCGGGTTCTGGTTGGCCTCTTGTGCTTGTTTCCACTACTGCTGCTTGGCCCTCAGCCTTTGTTCCTGCCAATCAAGACAAGGTCCCTCACCTGGCACTTGGAATTTTGCCCAGGCGGGAGGAAGGAGAGTTGAAAAATGAAGATCCAGATGACGATTGGGCCGTTCCTGATCAGACTCCTAGGCCTAATGTTTGGGGCAATCCCGATGACAAAGATCCTCCTCCCTCTTCTGCTACTACCCTTGCAGCTTGAGGGTTTCTTCATTTATATGCTTTTTTGATGAATAGTTGTATGATTCTAGCCTAAGTTGCTGAGTGACTTGCGGGGTGATTTTTTTCCCTGACCCCTTTTTTGTGAATACTGTACTTTTATATTATTAATAGAAAAGACCTCTATTCATCAAAAATAATTTAATTGTTATTGTTTGTTTTGGGATTAAATTTATGATCTTTTGTGTCAATATTTTAGATCACATTCTATGATTCTTCTATCATGTTACAGTGGATAAACTAGCAATCGCAGGCTTTTGTGCATGCAATGATGAGCTGATGGGTTTTCTTTTTTCAATTTAAAATAAGAAATTTTAAAATGAATATGTTTTCACATTAATTTTTAATTTGATTTTTATGTAGAAAGTAAATTTATTGTAGGTGAATGAAACGACTTTATAAGTACATACATAAAAAATTAAAAAGAACAATTAATTCTTAAAATAAACTATGTTAAAAAAGAAAAAAAGAAAAAAGAAAGTATAGTTAATCTTTAAAAAAATCTCTTAATCTAAGTAACAAAAATTGAAAAAAAAAACACATTTGATGGTGGATATGAATACTTCAAAAATCTTAAAAGAAAACATATGTGATAGGTAAGCCTAATCACAGCGTCAAAACATGAATTTTAGAAGGGATTGCAACTACCACCAAAAGTATCTGAAAGACTAGAAAAATTAAAAATTATTTAGGACCTTCTAAACAATTTTTTTTTTGAAATACTAAAAACGTGATTTGCAATTAAAAATGTAAATTAGGAATAATTAAAATTAAAAATATTTGAAATTTGTATATGTTATTATTTTAACTTTTTATGAAATACTAAAATTTTTCTAAAAAATACTCTAATTATAATTGAAAATCTAAATTCAGAATAATAAAAGATTAAAAATATTTGAAACTTCTATATGTTATTATTTTAACTTTTTATGAAATACTAAAAGTTTTCTAAAAAATAGTCTATTTATAATTGAAAATTTGAATCCTTAATAATAAAAAATTAAAAATATTTGAAACTTCTATATGTTATTATTTTAACTTTTTATGAAATACTAAAAGTTTTCTTAAAAATAGTCTATTTATAATTGAAAATCTGAATTTTTAATAATAAAAAATTAAAAATATTTGAAACTTCTATATGTTATTATTTTAACCTTTTATGAAATACTAAAAGTATTCTAAATATAAAATTAAAAAATATTCCTACAAATATTTCTAGTTGGAACTCTATATTATTCCTCAATATATCATCTTATTTTATTTCGGATGAAGATAGTTTTAATTAATATGTGGGCATTTTAAATAAATTGATATGTAGACATTTCAAATAAATTGATCACCTCAACAGAAACTTTCATTTCAAAAAGTACTCTATTTATAATTGAAATCTGAATCTGTAATTTGGAACAATATAATTTGTATGCACTCTTACCTCACCTCTCAAAAACCCTCACTCGGTTCTTTATTTGCAGATTACTCTATTGTTACAAATCTGGTAATTTGCTTATCCTAAACCTCAAACTCGTCATTTGCATTTGCCAACCGTCGACAATGTCTTGGCACTCAGTCCAGTGTGAACCAGAAGTTCTAACACAAGTCATTCGAGAAATGGAAGTGAGGGAAGTTCGAGTAGAAGAATTATATTCTCTGGACATTCAGTGCCTAAATGATCTTCTACCCATTTATGGCTTAATCTTCCTGCCTAAGTTGAGACTACCAGAGAATGATGACAGACCCGTATTGGATCTCCGACAATGTAGCCCGAATCTCTTCTTTGCACAGCAACAGCTCAACAATGGGTGTCCAACTCAGGCAATTATTTCCATTCTCATGAACTGCCCATCTGTGGAAATTGGTCCACAGCTCTCAAATTTGAAGCACTACAGTAGAGATTTCAGTACACCACTGCTCAATATTTCTCTTTGTATTAGCAATAAGGATGCACTTCGGAATGCCCACAATAGTTTTGCCAAAGAAGAGGCTGCTGCTTCTACGTCTGCAGATGATGTGTATACTTTCATTATCTATATGCCAATTAATAACATTAGATATGAATTAGATGGGTTGAAGGAAGGGTCCATATGTCTTGGCCAGTTCAGATGGTTTGGATTGGTTGAATGTTGTTCGGCCAATACTTCAAAATAGAGTGGATAAATATATGGAAAGTAGAGTTTAGCGTGTTGGGTGTTATAAAAGATTGGAAAGAAGAGTATGCTGCCCGTCTGGAGAATCTCCAGAATAGGAAAGATCAGGTTGTGAAGGAATTGACAGCGAAGACGGATGTAGGAAACCTCCTGAGTATTTTGACGTAGACAGATTCTGAGATCGAAACTGTCCAGCAGAAGATATCAATGGAGGATGACAAGATCAGGAGGTGGAGGAGAGAAAATGAAATTCGGAAGCATAACTATGCACCTTTTTGTTCAAATTTCTTAAGATTTTGTGTGAAAAGGGTAAACTCAACGATATGATTAAGAAAGCCCAGTCCGTGCAAAAGAAATAAAAATTGTGTACCAGTTGTGGGGCTGAAGCGTCCATTGATTGAATTAAATATGATTATTACTTTGCCCAATTATATTCAATGTATTTAATTTTCTTTCCAAAATTACATTTATTAGTGAGAGAATAAGGATTTGACATTATTTAATAGTTATAAAATATACAAATTATAATATTTTTCTGAGATTTAGTATACATATATGTTTATAATATTTTGTAAAAAGCTTTAAAAAATTATAAACAAATTTAGCTTTATTGGTAGGTAGTGATGTCATGCATAGTATAGGAAGCATACAAATTTAAATTCTGAAAACACAAAATGACAAGATCACCAAAGGTTCATGGTTATATTACATTCAAATGATTCTGGTTATATCAAATGATTATATTAATTCAAATGATTATGCAATATCAAATGGTTCATTCTCCTGTGCATGCAAAATTATTTTATTGTTTGTAAGAGCATTTAGATTGTAACCAGCAATCCTTTGTGCTCAGTATATTGAGTGAAAAAAGTAGACATATGATGAATTTAAAATAGATTTACTCGTTGAAAAGAAGGTACTATCAGTCTATTGCAAATAAAATAAGATAAGTTGGTATAAAAATCTAAAGTGCTTTTTATTGTTGGAAAAGAAAAATCTTTCCGGATGAGGGCTGACAACTTCCCAGGAGAAAAAAGTCTAAAGCCTATCGGCTTAATAATTTAATTGCTATTGTGTGAGGCCCACCTTCGGCCCACATAGTGATCCTGTGTTATACATATTAGCTATCATTTTGATTATGTTCTTTCAGAGATATTTGGACTCTGTCGACTACTGTTATATTATGTTTGACTTGTTAAACTATTCTTTTGATGATTCTGCATATGGAATCCATGATGTGTAGAGTTGGTTTATGTTATTATATGATGTTTTGTGAACCTGATGATCTTGATGATATTTAAATTACGTTATGGAATTTCATTTGAAATATGCAATCAAATCATGAATATTACATGCAATTGAAGTATGAGTTGAATTATGCAATTTAATGATTAAATTTCGCTATATCATATATGTTTATTTTAATGGTTTTCTTCCTTGAATTACTGATGCTGCATTTAGGTATTGCAGGTGGAAGGACCATGGAAACACATTCGGGGAAATCACATTGAACGTAGGGTAACCAGTTAAACCAAGGCCCCATCTATTAAGAGACCTGAGGCCTCGTTGTTAAGTAATTTATTTCGTAACAGTAATTTGAATGTTTGTATGTTATGTGTTGTTATTCTGGATGTACCTTTCGTGAAATGTTATTTTGTTAAGTGTCGCTTGACACCTATGTTCAATGTTATTAAGGTACATCATGTGTTGTGTGAGAGCACTTGCTAGGAGTTTTAGGGATATCTTAGCACTCCTTTCTGCCATAGGAATCTTTATGCAATCTCATTCCCCATTTTCGATGTTATTTCTCGACATGGGTTTAGAGGGTTAATAATGGCCTTAGGAGATAGTTTTATGCTTAATTTGTTAACCCATTCCATGTATCCATGGGTTAGGGGTATTTTCACCTCTTTAGAAGCCTAAAAGTGACTTTAGGACCCTTTTAAAAATTCATTTTCCTTCTTGAGCGAAAATTGCAACTTGCATGTTGGAACCTCATTTATGAGGTTAGGTGTAGAAGCCCTATTTAGAGGAAATTTTGGCTTAGGGTGATTCATTCACCCATTCTCTATTTTTAGAGAGCTTTCAGAAAGTTAGAGGAAAAAAGGCTAGTTTAGTAAAGTTAGTTTAGTTAGTAGTTAATTTAGATGTTTAGATAGTTATTAAGTTAGTTTAGTGGATAATAAAGTTATGAATTATTTTATGATATTTTGTTATTTTTGCATATATGGATTTATTATTAGTGTAGAAAGATAATATGTTATGCAATGTAATTTTTATAGTAATTGGTTATTCCATTTTGTTCAATATTGTTAATTTTAAGCATGTATTATTTATTAGTTAATATATTATAATTTATTAATTAAATAATAACTATATTACTTAATTAATATTTTATAATTATTAATTAATATTATATAATAATTAAATATAATTATTGATTCAGATCTATAGTTTATATTTCCCAATTTATTAATTCATTTAATAAATAAATTCATGTATATCCTATAATTTCGGAAACGGACAGTTTAAACTCCTTTATCGAATTGGACTTAATTTAATTATTTTGAAAGTTGATTGACCTATTAATGGAATGACGTAAACTTTAGTCAACCATTTCCTCTTAGTCAACTTATGAATTTTCTAGTTCGTCAAACGACAATCTCGATCGACAAGTTGTTCGTCGATCTTCTCCTTATTGATTCTCAGCTAGTATCTTATGGAAACAACATTGTTGAGGTTATTCACCTGATTCTTTTGAAGCCTCGTCATAGACTTTCTTAACCGCATCATGAACGTAGGAAACTTTATCACCTTTTTAAAAAAAAATTTGTTGGTTGTGTTTTGACCCTACTTTTGGGCATCACATATTGTTTGTTTGTTTCTGTATCAAACTGTATGATTTTTAGTATCAATATTTTGAATCACACTCCATATACTATTTTGAGACAAATATGATTCTAATTGTCACTTATTCTAGAATAAACTGTATTTGATTTTTCATGTTAACCTTTTAGATCACACTCTGATCCTTCTATCCTCTGTGATCCATCACCAGAATAGAAGGATTACAAAGTGTAATCCAAAAAATTAATACTAAAAATCACACACAGTTTAATCTAAAAATAAACAATAATAATTAATCTCATGTTTATCTCATAATGATATATAAAAACCATAGAATCACTATAAAGATCTATCCTCAAATAGACTATTCCTTAATTCTCCACTATAGAATAACTGTAAAGATCCATTTCCTTCCATTTCCTTACTGGCCACACTAGTAGCTAACTAGCGTAGTACTAGGTTAAATCCAGAGAATCCCATGAATTCAGAACTATCATATACCCTGGACATGTACAGAATGGATTTCTTGAATAGGTTTTAGAAACTTACAAGCAAATGCAATTGGCAGGTGCAATGCCAAATTCAACAACCTTCCCCAGTATCCTTGCTGGCTTTCCCAATGTGGGAGCTTAGGAGTTAGGAACAGGGTATGCACATCCATCAAAGCATCATGCACAGAGGAAGCTTGTATGCAAAATGTGGGACCATAGGCAAGGTATGTGAACTGTTTAAAGTTGGCATCCCTTAACTAAATCTTTGTATGTAATAACTATATCTACTTTTAAGACAATTCTATTTTTCTAGCCATACAAATTGATATCAAATACTAGCTTATCGGATCATAAAAACATGTCCAGTCACAAAAACACTGTCCAAGTTATGGTAAGATTAGAAGACTGTTCTCAACATGTTACAGTTTTTTAATAATTCCAAAATTTACTCTGTACTCGCAGCATTTTATCAGGGCCTGCAGCTGCAACACAGACCTTGTTACCTTTAAGTTTTAACTGTTATGCAAGCTTAAATATTTCCCAACTCGCTTAAATCATCTCAATTCTTGGATATGAAATATTTGTTTCTATTTTATAATTTTATAATTATATAATTGAAAAATAGAAATACAATTTAATTACAGAAAATTCATTGAATCACATTCTCATGGAAGGGGGCTGCTGAAATATTCAAAAGAATTATAAATGCGTGTGATCTCAGTCTCATGGAAAGGGGCTGCTGAAATTTTCAAACAGTATTTTAATGCCTGTGATCTCATGAATTTTCAAGTGCATCTTAAATCTAATTTAATCAGGAGAGTTAATGTGGTGTATTTTCTTAGATTCCAGCTGTGAAATACACAGAAAAAACCTCCAAAACAAACCTCTATTCTGTAGGCTATAATGAATAAAATAAAAATCTATAAAATATATTTATTATTGAAAAATACATATGTCAATTTAAGATCTCTGTCTGTCTTCATTTAAAATAAATTTCATTATTAAAACATAAATATTATAATTTTAAGTTATTATCGAAATATACAGATAATAAATTTAAGAATGGTGGGAACAATTTCTGATCCCGCGAAAAATAAATCCAAAAAATCTTTCATGAAACCACACCTTTATTGGCCCCCTCAAATTTACTTAAAATCTTTCTCCTAAACTTTATAATTGAAATGAATAAAAAAACATAATTACAGTGAATTCATCCCCAGAACGAATGCATCACTTAGGGTTCCAGCCAGATAAGTTTCCAAGGCAGAGGCAGCTGCTCACATCGATTTTATAATTCTCACCCAGAAAATTCACATCAAATTTTTCAACAAATGTTATATTATTTTAAAAAAGCCAAATATCCATTTAAAAACAGTACGTAGATTGGAATCACATCGACAAAAAGAGAGGCAGGCTTAATTTTAAATAACTAAAATACAAATACAACTGCGCAGAAGATTTTCTCGAGTCATAAAATTAGCCTCTATCTTGTAATTAATCCTTTATTCTGTACAATTTCACATCAAAATTACATGCGATGACCAGAGAGCCATCATAAACTCTGATATTTATGCTATCCAAAAGCCATTTAACCTCTATGCGTGAAATAACCTTTGAAAAAGAAATTGTCCTGTTTATGATCGAATTACAAGTTTTACATTGCTTATGATGTCATTACAAGCCTTGTACCACAGCGCGTGCATGTATGCCGACGGCGCGTTTTAAAATAGAAAGGAACAAAGCAGAATCTCCATTGGCTCTGTACATCTGAGGCAGTAATGACACCTCCACAGTAAGGGCACGCTCCAGGGGCCACCTGTGTGTTTAAAGTCCTCTCGTCCTCGTCGCAAACGAACACCAAACACATCTTACAGAAGGCTTTTTTACAAAATCCTGACAAAATTTCTTTCACAAATATGGGAAAATGGCTACGCAGTACGGCTTTTACAAAATCCTGATGAATTTTCTGGCACAATTATGTGAGAAGGGCTACACAGAAGGGTTTTTTTCACAGAATCCCGATGAACTTCCTTTCACAATTAGGAAAATCTGTATACAGATAAGGTTTTTCAACGCAATTGGGATCAACTTCCTTTCACAATTACAGGAATCTGTTTACAGAAAAGGGTTTTCACGCAATTCTGATCAACTTTGCTTAAAAAAATAAAATTGTGATATTTGATCAAAGAATCGGCAATCCTAATCTTATGTAGGAGGGCGAAGATGGAAACATTAGGAGGTTCTAGAATTATAAAGAAATTTCTCGCAAAAGTTCCGCTACTGGACGTCTGGCTATTGCGCGTGCCCGCCGCGTTGTTTTCACTCTAACGAATGTTCTGGTATTCAATGAACAAATGCCGGTTGTTTATATATTCGATTCTTCGAAGTCCTTACCCGCAGATTCCAAGGGCAATTTATAACTAATTCTATTTTGAAAATATGTATTTGTAATTTTACTTTTTATTCAGTTTAATTTTTTTTTATTATAGAGTATTTTCATGATATAATTTGAGCTGCCTGTTTCGTTGAAAGTTATAGTCACCAACACACATGGCATCGTTTCAAAAATACTTTAAAACAATAGATAAATTACACAAAATATTAAAAAAATTATTGCAACATTATTAAATAATTGGAGTAGGCTCAAAATATCTCCATAGGATGCTAAGAGATAAATATGATGTCAATATCTATTGGAGTCTATCTAATGTGACCTCTTCAAATCATACTACATAAATTTTTATAGCAATTTATTTGAGAAGTCTTTGTATTTATTAAATAATTGAAAATAATAAAAGATTGAAAATAATAAAAGGCTGTATTCTACTTTTCAATTAATTAATAAATATGGTCAAAGGTGCATCTATAGAGAAATGGGCCATCCAAAAGGGTCCCCCATAAATGTTTAGTCCAATAATTATGCATTAAGCTATAATTATAATTGTGTATTAAGTCATGTTCTATTGGTGCATTCATGTGTCATCCCACGATTTATGGTTTTTAGATCAAATGAGTTCATTTAATTGATTTTTTACCAGAAATCACACTTGGTGTGCAATGGGTACCCCGAAGAACCTTTGATTTGGGGTTTGCTCAAAATTGTTAGCAAAACAATTCAAAATAATTAGTGAAAGAATTGTTTTCTCATAGTATATAATAATTACAAGATACACATTGTCTTCCACATACTAAGAAAACAAAAACAAAAATATACAAGATAAATGGTTAGTGGATATAGTGGCTCAATTTGTTTACATTGTACAAAGTTGCACAAGTTGATGTTCACCTAGAAACATTTAAATTTAAATCTTATTGATTGGTAGAACACAAAAATGACCTTTTGAATATATGTAGGGAATTATATCCATCGTCACGAACAACCTAACACTCTATAGCTTATGCCATTAGCATTTTGTCAAAAGCTTCTACAACCTTTGCAATACATCCAATTTGTGTATATCCTACAATCATAGCATCCCATCAGGTGACATCAAAATCTAGGCATTTTGTCAAATAGTTGATGTGCATTGTCTATACTACCAGATTGTGCATACATGCCTATTAGGATAGTTGCAAATACCCCCCCAAAAAATGAAGCTTTATAAATCCTTTGATGTATGTCTATTTCAAAGATCTTTTTCCTAGGTAAGGAGGTTGTTGGCAATTGTAGAGAGTGGCTTCACACCTACCAAGTGCAATTTCTTGAACATTTCTAAAGCCTATTTGACAACAAAATTTTGTGCATAACCTATATTCAAGGGATTTTGTGAATGGAATGTAGATGAAAGCTTCTAACTTAAGCTTTGGAATACATCCATTTTGTGATAAACTACAACCATAGCATCCCATTAGGTTACATTTATGTCTAGGCATTTTATCAAATATTTGATGTCCCTTGTCTATACTTTTAGATTTTGAATGTATGTCTACCATGACAATTGAAAATACACAAATAAAAAATAAAAATAAAAATTGATGCTTTATCCTTTGATGTATGTCTATTTCAAAGCTCTTTGGCCTATGCAACAAGGATGTTAGCGAAGGTTGGAGAGATAGGCTTCACACCTACCAATTGTAATTACTTGAACATTTTTAAAATCTATTCAACAACAACATTTTGTGCATAACCCATAGTCAAGGGATTCCATCAATGGACTATAGATTTATGGAAAGCTAAAATAGGGCCAACAAAAACATATAGGAGACATTGTTCTTTACCATTCCACACTGCTACAAATGCATGTCTTTTGTAATTTTAGTTTCACAATTGGGGATGTCACACGTTCCAAGATAGGAACAACCATGTTGGTGTCCATGCAGTGGAAAATGTCAAAAGCTCTAGTAATTTAAGAGATAAATATGATACATGGAGAGCTTTCTGAGAAAATGAACTACATAGCCAAGAAATTGAGGAAACAACCAGATCTGGAGTTTTTTTGGTGGCTTACAGATGGTAGTTTTAGGGGATTTTTTGAACTTTGTCCCATAGATGTACCAAATTTCCATAATTTTTTTGACTTTTAGGCAAATTGTTGGGATACATGGTTTGAGATCTAAACTAAGCTAATAGAGATTTATAGGTAGTCATATCTCAAATTTAAGCTAACATTGAATGGAATCTGGAGAGGTATTAAATGGAGGTCAAGTTCCAACTAAATGGTATTAGTTTCTCCCATTCTTGCTTCATGATATCGAGATCATTCCCTTTGCCTACCATAGGGACTACCCTATTCATTTGCCTTGTAGAAAACACACAATTTGCACACTTATAAATCTCCAACTATGAGCACTCATTTCCTATTGTTTAAAGAAAATCTATATATAATGGAGTACATGAGGATCCAAACATGATTGAAACAAAACTTTTGAATTAGAAAGATAATAATAGTCAAGGAGAGAGAAAGATAGATGTATAGAGAATAAAATTAGATACAAAATAGTGAGAGGAGGAGGGAGAGATAAATATAGGGATAGGGAGATTAAGGGAGAGGGATATATATATATATATATATATATATATATATATATATATATATATATATATATATATATATATATATATATATATATATATATATATATATATATATATATATATATATATATATATATATATATATATATATATATATATATATATATATATATATATATATATATATATATATATATATATATATATATATATATATATATATATATATATATATATATATATATATATATATATATAGACACACACACAGACACACACAGACACACAGACACACACACACACACACACACACACACACACACACACACACACACACACACAGAGAGAGAGAGAGAGATAAATAATGAGGCCAACAAATAGAGAAAATTAGAGATTAAAAAACATAGAGAGGGAGGGTAGGGCATTGGGGGGGGGGGGGTGCGGGAGATAAATATAATGAGATATAGTCAAAGTGAATAAGAGAGAGATAGACTTAGTATGATATAGATGGAGAGGGAGAGGGAGAGATGCAAAGATAGAGATAGAGGGGGAAAGAGTGAGAGATAAAGGAGGTGAGAGAGACAAGTAATAGAGAGGGACATAGAGAAGACAAGTCCATAAAGATAGGGAATGATACTTAAGAGATAGAGAGGGACATAGAGAAGAGAGGTAAATAAAGATAAAGATAAAGATACATAATGATACTTAAGAGATAGAGAGGGAGGGGAGATAGAAAGGAAGATAGAGATGTAAATTAAACTATTAGATTTGTACAAGTTTTAATCTCATTTATATTGTATTAAAATATATTAGAATCATATTTATATGTTAATTTAATTTATAACTTATATACAAAATATTAATATTAATTATAATAATTATATATTTATAATTAATAATTTAAAACATTAACTAAGCTTATACTATGTAAAATATATTAACTATTAATTATATAATTTTATTCTTATATTTAATAGAATATTATAAAATAAAATAATATTATATATTATATTTTTAAATTAACTTAATATAACATATATTATCTATAATCTTAATATTATATTCAAGTAATATATAATATAACATTGTATTTAATAATTTGTAAAACAAATATAATTTATAAAATAATAATAAATATAATCATAATATCATATTTAAATTATGTTTGAAATAACATATAATTAAGCTGATAGGCTTTCTCCCAGGGAGATGCCCGTTGGCAAATTTAGACTTTCCAGCAGTCTTACGTCATGAAAAACATTCAAGTGCAGTTAAGACAGTTGTTGAGAATTAATGTCAGCTTCCAAATGTCATTTCTAGTGGCTCACACATGCCTGCGTTTAGTGAAGAATTCTGAGGTGTCCCTATTTACGTGGAGTGAGTTTTTCGGATGCTGTGATCCATGTGTTGAATACACAATGCCATTGTTGCATGATCTACAACTGTTGGAGGAATGAGGTTCTTAGTTGAGTCCATATATGACATCATGGGTGGTTTAGGAGGCTGTATGAAGCTGAGGGAGGCAAAATTCTGGTGCACACACAATTTTCTAAATGCCGCTTCAGGTTGCGGTGCTCTATTTATGGGTATGTTTTTGCACGCTATGGAGAAGGTGAAGGGAGTTGCCTAGGGAGTAGAAGAAACTATGAAGAAACCCTTCTCTAGAGGCAATGATGACCAGCGTGACCAGTAGAAGATATTTAACATCTTGTTTTAGTGTAGCTCATCTTCTTGTCTAAGAGGGGAGGGATGGAATGGGAGGGTCATAAAGAGGAACAAAATAAATGGAGGACCAAAGTGCTTGTGATTGCAATTTGGGGGAAGAAGCAGTGGTGGTGAGGAAGGTGACAGTGAGGCCTTGAGATGTAAGCATCTTAACCATCTTATAAATTAGTGCAGATATTTGCTAAATACATATGTTTAAAATAGGGGAGTGATATATTTATATAATTTGAGTGCATACATGTACTGTTTCACATATTACCCCAAATAGATGCTTATCTGCTAATCGTCTCCCCTCCAGTGAAAATATTTAGGTTCTAAAATGATTTTATTTCCCATGAATGGTGATGACACATCTGCTTGGTGTTGCATATAATTCTTTGTTTTCTTTGTCACCATGTCTTTTGTTTGGTACTATTTTTAGCATTGTCCTAAGCACTGGTTAACTCTCAGCTTAAAAAAAAATCCAACTTCTCTTTCACCCATCTTTGTAGATGCTATTTTAGCATTGGTCACGATTATTATAAATAAATCTTTTTGTATTGACTGCCAAAATATGTATTAGTTAAATCTTTCTGTATTGACTCCCAAAATCTGTATTAGTGGGACACTCTTTTGTTTTAGACAATGTTCTCTTTCTCCATGGTTGAGACGTCCACATGCATCCCTCCTATTTGAGTCAAATGTGGAATGATATCCAATGCACATGAATTATTTGACAAAATGTCCCAAAGGAATGTGGTCTTAGGCATGTCATGGTTGTAAGACACCAAAGAGTAGGCTTTATAAAATTTAATTAAAACATAGAAGCTTAAGGATTTGAATGCTCGGGCAAGCCTGCATGTAAGTGTGGAAGCATGGACAACACCGTGAACTATTTTTTACATTTTCTCCAGGGCCTCATAGAATGCTACATTTTTTTTGTAGGATATGCCTGCAAATGATTTAAAAAGGATTTAGAAACCCTCAAGAAGACACACTTTACAGGTGTGGAGTCATTTTCCTTCACGTTTGCTAGACACTTCTCTACCAATGCGTGAATTAGAACTTTGGAACATGTTATGGGCATTCATCATTGCATAAAAGATGAAGAGGGGTTTTAATGTATTTTCAGCAGACATGGCAATGATTTATACAATGTGTGGAAGTGTATACAGGATTTGTATAAAATTTAATTTGCAAGGAATCTCTTCAAACCTTTGGGGTAATACTGCACTCTAAAACATAGCAGAACATGGATAGCTTTTAAAGCATAAAACATCTTCTCTGCCTATGTTTGAATGGGAACCGTAGGACATGGTATGAAAATCATCCAAGAATAATCTCTAGTAAATTCATTTGCAAATGTGAAAGCATAGAGTGGGTATGTGTACTGTTTCACATATTGCATCAAATAGATGTTGTCGAAGGAAATGAACATACATCAAAGTATAAAGACAAAGGAGATTTTTGCCAAGTGTTATAGTTGGAAATGCCCATATAGATATGCATATAAAGTGTGGAAGCTAAGGAACAAGGCATGGCTCTATTTGAATGATTTGCAAAAGGTGAAGCTCTATTTGAACGATTTGCAAAATGTGAAGCTGAAGCAAAACATGTTAAATGCCTCAAAGACATCATTGCATGAGATGTTTGCATGATTTGCAAATAGATCGATTTGTTAAAAGCTATAGGAACTTTCAAGTAATAACAATGGGCAGGTATCGCAAACAATTTAACAACCTTTGCTATATTTTATCTGCCGATGTGATTGGGAGGTTGGGGGTAGGGGATGGATTTTCATTAAAGAATTTTACTAGATATTTAACTGTCTATGGTAGAGATGAATGCAGAGTTTGAAAGCATGGACAAGGAAAATGAATTGTTATCATAGTATACCTCAAAGAAATGACTTCTCTTGTGGGCCCACTAACTTATTTTTGTGGCTAACTATACACATATTCAAAGTATTCTGATTGATCCATTGGAGATTATGCCAGGTTGAAGTGCATGATCAAGCCCCTAAATCAAAAGGGTAAGTCTAGAAGACAAACCTATCTCTAAGAAGGCTCTAATTGTTAAATGTTGTCCATGAGATGTTCTTCCATTTAATGTAAATTTCTTGACTGTAATAGTGTAAAAGAGAACATACAGTGGTTAGTGTGTGACACATTATGATTAGTCAAGGGTTTATGTTCTTTTTGACATAGTGAAGAAATTACAGATTTAGAAAAGCTTGTTATAGGTATAGTTTGTCATGGAATGGACTATGATAAAAAGATAATGTATGATCTATGTGAACCATCAAATGATCGTGAAAAACATGATGTATAATTGATAAATTTATCAATATTTTTTAGATGGGGGTGGTGAAATATTATTATAATAAAAGCCTAAAGAAGAATGTAAGGCATTAACATAGAATACACATGAGCCATTTGACTATATTCCTCAAAGAAATATCATCTCTTAAAAGAACTTTCCCACTGTACAGATTGTAGATGCACATGAATACTTACAAATTTCAAGGTATTTTCTTTGATACAAATTGCAAGGTCTGAGTGGTTTTGGGGATATCTAACCTGACATAAGTATTAAATAATGGTGATAGTTGTTGGCAAATTTGTTTACATAGTTGAATTTTTATGCCTAAAGGTTGGATACATTTGCCAATTTAAAGCATGACTAAACAGTTCCAGCTTTTATGGAGCTATGATTTATCTCATGTGCCCCTTTTGAGTAATGAACATGTGAATTTAGTAAAAAATAAAAATAAAAAAAATGAATACAAACGAAGTATCACCGTAAAATTCAACTGACAATAAATTATATAGTCTTGAATGATTTTTTATTATTGAACCTTATGATAATTAATTTTGTCTTATAAAGTAATAAGAAAATGATAATTAATTTATTTTTAAAATAAATCAAAATTTCAAATAGAACATTAAGTTATATAGTCAATAAGAGAAAAAGGAATTATATATATTATGTTCTATCTACATATGTAGAAATTTAGTAATTTTAGTATTGCATCAATTATTTTAATATTTCCAAGTAAACAATTTTGTGATAAGGTTTTCTATCAAAGGATACTTACACTTTCTTTTAAATATATGAATAATAATTAATAATTATTAATCCATGTCAGAACAACTTTTTATTTTTGGATCAATCAGATTTCTTTGTCATGGTCAATTCTTAAGAATCATGTATGACTGGAACTCAAAGTTTATGAGAATTGGTTTTATGGAGGAGTTTTTTTTTCCAGTTGGTTTGCATTTTGTTTCAATCTTGACCCGTTTTGGGCCTTTAATATGTTGAAAGACAGTATGAGCAGATGTAAATGACTAGTCTGTGACGTAAATGGTTATTTTCTCAGCACATCATAAATTCATGAAGAAGTATTGACAAATATAATCTCATTTTTTAAGATATGGGTTTTATGATTAAGGCTATGTGTTAATGACTCATTCATTGTGTTTGACTGTGGTGGTTTTACATAACAGCACTCAAAAATTATAGTCGGAATGGATGTTGAAAAAAATAGTTCAACACCAAAAAAATCAATGGACCGTTGGTAAAATTAAGAATTAGGTACTTCCTCGCCCAAATAAAAAAAAAATATTATGATGAAACATTCTATGCCAACAATATAGTGTCATCATTTAATATATATAATACTATCGGTGTAACCCTAAACCCTTCAAAGGTGCAAGTGCTAGTAATAATATTTCACTAATACGGTTTTGTTTTTCACATAGACATACATGTTAGAACTATTCACAAATCCACCGATTAACTTTCCCTACACTATAAAAGTGGTTTCATTGGCTCTCGCGTGTGAATTAGGCCCAACACCCACATCTACACATGAGATTGACATTTTGAGCATGTTGATTCCTAGTAAAAGAAATATTGTTCTGAACATTATGCCCACTTCGAACAAGTTGCTTGCGTTCATTTGCATGTTCATAACTAATGTCATGAAGGGTTTTTTGGTGACCTATTTGCAATTCAAGCAAGGCATCCCATTGATGAAATTTACAGAGGATTTTTAATCCATTGTGCAGAAATCATATAGTGCTTCTAGGTCTATAGTAATGGTTAGGATTATGAGTATGGAAAGGAGAGGAATGGAAGAGAAAAAGCCATTGAATCTTTGGGTTACTATCACTTGGCTAGTACAAAACTTTGCAGAGGATTCATTTTTGACTATTTATAGAGGATCTAAACCTCCAACCACTGAAGTCAACACTTTCCTCTGTATATCTACATCATCTGATTTTGATAGGAGGGTAGTGGTACAATGAGAAGATGGTCTGTCAAATGAAAAATACAAGTCATTCAAGAAAACCATTTATCGAGTGGTCTGGAGGAAAATATCTCGTCATTTGCCAAAGTAATTGAGTTTTATAAAATTTGATGCAGACAAGGCTTCAATGGTCGTCCACACCTCTCTTGTGTTGCAGACTATTAGTATTTTGAAAATTGGATCCTCCATCTCCAATAAACAAATGCTTTCGACATAATAATAATGATCAACATGGTCAACCATGTAAAACTAGTAGTACTATACTATTAAAAATATTAAGATTCACAATTTTGAATTCAAAGAAAAATAAAGAATTAGGGTCTTTACCATAGGAATGAGCCCTGACTCATTCTATTTTTTCTCTGCGAACTTGAATTCAAAGAAAAATTAAGGATTAGGGTTTTTACTAGAGGCGCAAGGGTGAGGCATGAAATAAATCAAGAAATCCCAACTTTTAGAAGTGAAAGAGATATTTGATAGGAGGTATTTCACAAAGTGTTTTGAGAGATGACAAAACTAGCTTTACAATTTCTCTCACAATGCAACTAAGGTTTTGATCCCTAGGATTTGACAACCTTTCAACTCGATCAACTGCAAATAGCATCCATTTTGACATTTTCAATAGTATATGTGCTTCCATATCTAGGAGTTTCGGCCATGTAAGTGGCTCCTCATCATGTGATCATTTTTTCCTTTCATAAATTTCTATGTTTGTTATAGTTCATCTCCTTCATTTTTAAGCTTTTCCCATGTAGGTTGTTTTGTTGTTTCCTTCTTCATACTTTCTCTTTGCCTGATTCATGTTTTTTGTGATAGAAGATGTGATTGAAGGCTTTCTTGGGAATTCAGGCACATACCTACCCATTTCCTCTGCTAACCCTAAGTCATTCAAAGACATTGTTAGCAATAATGTGGTAAGTTACCCTTGATCGACATTTTTCAAATCTAGAGTTTCCACTTGTGATAGAAATAATGAAGAATGGAATGGTAAGTGCTCTCCTCAACTCTTACATACTCCCAATTTCTCCCACTGATGAATTACTTGATACTATCTATAAATAAAAAAGAAAGCTTATAAAACATCACTATGTTGAACAAGCTGAATAACTGAGACGGGGAGGGCGTAAATCAGTTATTCCCACACACTTTAAAACACTTTTTCTCTATCAGTAAACTACTAATAAACAATAATAACCACTTCTGATTTATCAGTTAAGCACATAAAACATCCACATAAAAAGTAAACATGTAAATATAGGAACACCAATACAGAGAACACCAAAATTTACATAGAAAAACCAAACTGGGAAAAAAACATGAAGACACTAATTCTCATGAAATGAAAACACCTATAAGGGTGACATCAGTTAAAGTGATTTGTACAAAGGCTGGCTTCTAGTAAGGCTCACTATCAGTTGGGCTAGACTTAAATTTGAGTAGGCTCACTACTAGTACAAAAAGGCTCACCACCAATACAAAGAGGCTCACTGCCAAAGCATATGAGAAGAGATTGAATCCACCATTGAAATCACTGTCAAACACTCTGCCCTGCACACAATAAAAAACACATAGATATTTACTTGAATAAATTTACAATCACTTTGCATAAAAGAAAATGCATAAGCCACACAAACAATATAAATAATTTCTCTTCTATACTGCTTGATGCCATCAACCATGTGGGCCAATTTTTTTTTTGAAATAGGTCACACTAAGACATCCCCATGGTGGTAAGGAATGAAACATGGAATACCTTGACCAATAAAACTTTCTTCACACATGCAAATGTACATAATGCCATCTCCAAATTTATCGGTACTAATAGACATGGGGAGTACATTACACAACAACAACTTGGATCGAAACTCAAATGAACACACTCCAAAAGGATCAACCCTAAATAACTAATCCATCACATGTTGCATATAGAGTAGAACCAAAACCAAAAGGAATAAGGATAAACATATGAGGCTCATGTATTTTAGTGAACACTTCTACCAAGACACACAAACTATCAATACAACTACCGATATTGCCAAGATTATCGATACACATCAATTGATAAAACCAAAATATGGAAATGCATAGGATATGTTGACATAAATGACAAAAATTAATCACAACAAAAAGAATAGCATGAACTCCACATTCAAACAATATCCCCCTTTGTCATTGATGGAAACATTCATTAATAACAAAGTGAACAACTTCAAATAATATCATCAACAAAGTCCACAACTCTCCAAATTTCTCTAACTTTCTCTCCCTTTCACAAAATTGACAAAGGGCCAAAGTCCCCCTCAAAAATTTATCTTCTCCCCCTAAGAGGAATCCACTAGGCATTGATCTAGAAAAGAATAATCATGCAACATGATGGACCAATGCACACACCGGTGCGTTTAAGAAACACTAGGAAGGGAATAATTCCCAACATCCCTCTTAAATACTCAAAAGTATCATTGCACAAAGGTTTTGTAAATATGTTTTCTATCATCTCCTTTGTAGGCACATACTCAAGCTTCACTTCACTATACAACACCTTCTCTCTGATAAAATGATATTTGATAGATATATGCTTTTTTTTGCATTGTTGTACTGGATTCTTGGAGATACTTATAGCACTAGTATTATCATGCATGTTCAAAATTGGATCTTCAAAATTAATTCCTATATCCTTCAAAGTTTGTTTCATCCATAATACTTGAGTAAACACGAGGATGATGCAATATTGTATACACCTAAAATTAGTCAACACAAATCAAAATGGCTAAAGAAAGTCAAAATCAAGGATTAGTTAAACACAAAAATCAAACAACTATGTAATTGATTTAATCAATTAATTATATAATTCAATCAAATAATTAAATCCAACCACTTTAATTTGCATACATGGCTAAATTAATTAATTGTTTGAATTAAATAAATCCTATTTTTTCTCAACAACCACATGGAGACAAAAATCAATTCAATCAATGAGGAAAGATGATTTGGAGCACATAGATTGATACGAGGCTTTTCTATCATATCCCTTCATTTGATGATCTTGTCTCTTCATTTGAAACATTATTCAACCTTGTCTCTAACCTTGGGTTAACCTAACTCACATAAAACTCAGCCCCCTAACATTTGGAAATCCTATAAATTGGATGCACAATTAGAAAAAAAACATCCACCTTCATTTGCATCCATACTATACTCAAATTGCATTAGCATTTAGCATAGTTGAGTTCATTTTTAGTTTCATATCTTAGAATTGCATCATAATAATGGAGAATTGTGATCAAATTGAGCATTTAGATTAGGTCATTTGACTTAATTTGCATTGTATTTGTATTTTAGCTTAGTTTTCATTCATCATTTGCACTCTCATTCTAAGAATTGTCACTTTAGGATTCCTTGCATAGCTAAGAACATGAATTTAGTCTTTTTTGATAGTGAAACATGAGATGTTCCTGAGTATTTTGATTTCAAATAGCCTAATTAGTTAATTTGAGTTAAAATATTTGAATTAAGGTATGATGAATGTATATTTTTATACACAAAATGGTGCCCATTATGGGGGCTAATGCCTCAATCTAACGTTTTCATGTGATTTTAGTTGAATTTTGGATGCAAATTTATCTTTTGCAGGTATAGGAGTACGTGTGAAGGAAATTGTAGTGCCCATAGGAAAAAGATTAGTAGTTATCCACAATAGTTTGGCATCTATCAGCAAAAGTTCAATGCTCGGACAGATTCATGCATCACCTACAATAATTGCCTATGCACTTCTATTTTAGTGCTTGGAATGATTTTTCTTTTCTTTGTCTACTATTCTTATAGCACATGTAGTGTTAATTTGTAGTGCTTACAATTTTTTCATTGGAAATTTAAAGTTTTGCGCTTAGAATTAAAATAGTTGCACATAGTACACTTAAAAGTTCAGCACTTGTTAGATTTGAAATAGTGTTTGCTTTCTGTATTTTAGAAATTCAAAATTAATGCTTTGATTTTCTTGAAATGTGTGTAGATGGAGAAACATAAGAAAGTAAGAAAGCCTACATCTAAACTACCTGATCATTATAAGGAAAAAGAAGAGAAAATATTAAATAAAAGTTGGAGAAAGGCACAATCCATCATTAAATCCAGAAAAATTGGTGGGGGAAAGAGAAGCTCAAATTAGGTATTGGAAGATTGTAGATCATTATAAAGCTTTGTATAACGCTTCATTTATCCATTTAGATGATTCTCCTTTTGATGCTCTTTTTTAATTATTAAATACTTTTGGATTTTCTTGACTTTGGCTTGTATTGTGTTGAACTAATGTTTGTGAAGGGGATGCTTAGGAACTAGAATGATAGAATGATCACCAAGGTGATGAACTACAACTGATTTAGAACACTGAATGAAGAATCTATGATTTAAGATCACTGAGGAGTTGCTGATTAGATATGCAAGATGATTAAATCAGTATTATGTTGTCATTGATGTCAACTAGCTTGATAGTACTTATCTTGTAAGTTACTATACCGACACATCTAAAGAAAGGTGAAAGAGATGAAGAACAAAAATATCTACATGAGGAAGATTTATATATCAGATGAGGATAAGGAATACATTGAGTAGCTTGTTGATGAGTCTATGACTTGATGATATTGACTTTATTATGTTGCATTCATCTATGATGAAGAATAGAGTAGAAAGACACAAAGCAGTGTTGTCAGTAAATAAAGCATTCCAATATACACCAATGGAGTGTAGTGTATACCAAGCGCAGTGTTAACCAAGCTTATGTTCACTGACACATTTCTTTGTTAACTGAGAAAAATAGAAAGGAATTAAATGATTAGTTTAGCCGATAAAGCGATGACCTGTAAAGTGTATGAAATCGAGGTAACAGATAGGGTTTGTTATGAAGATCGACAACTAACATAATTCAAGAAAGATCTAATGGAGCAGATTGAAACATGTTATTGACACATCAGCCGAAGAAGGTTAGAGTGGCAAAATCAATGAATAAGATTAAGCGGCAAAATTTGATGGATAAAAAAAAAATGATTTACTCACCTATATAAGAGACATTGGTTTCATTGTTGAAGACATTAGAAGAATAAGATACTGCAAAATTATCACGTGAAGGAGTTTTCATGCATTCTGATCATATTGGTTAGTGAGAACTGAACTGCAGAACAATTACCGAGCTATAGAGAGTAATTACTGATGAGCAATAAGTTGATATAGTATTGAAACTGAAGTGATATATTGATCAGAAAGATTTGAATGAGCTGAATATTGATCTGTAAACTATAATTGAAGTTGTTTCAAGGTAGATCATCTACTATTACATATTTAACCATTGTACATAGTCAAATTTGTTAACCGCATGGACTAAGAAAGTCATTTTGATGTTTCATTCATAGAGTGAACATTGTTATCCTATTTTCCCTAGAGTGACTACTGGTTGGACAATAAATTCTGGTCTAAAATCCTCTAATAAGGTCGCACCTAACAGTGTGTTTGTAAACGTTAAATAAGGTTGGGTCTTCACCGACCTCACTTCAGAAGAGTGAACATTTTTGGGTTGCCAGTCCAAGGTGGTTTTTCCCTTCATAGGGTTTCCATGTTAAATCTCTTGTGTTATGTGTTGATTGTGATATTTGTTTGTTATCATACTTTGCATATTACATGTTAGATTTGATCAGTAACTACTATAAGTTTTAACTGAAAATCGGTAAAAACATAGATAGTGAAAGTATTATATGTTTACCGAGTAGCAGAAGTTGAAGAATTTGTTTTAGATCATACATTTTGTTTTGGGACACTAGATAACTGATTCACCCCCCTCTCAATTATTCCAACACAAGGTATCAGAGCCATGGTTTCTTAGAATAGAGTTTTAAGGACTCCAACAAAAAGGTCTCAGGATGTATAAGAGGGAAGTGCCAAAGCTAAACAAAGAGAACTTCACAGTATGGTAGAGCCAGATGAAGTTGCACATATTTGGAATTGGGAATTCTGCACTAGAACTGATGGAGAATGGCTACATTGGACCAACACCAGGTCCCTTGACACTTGATCAACTAAAGGATAGACATGAACACAATATTACTATGATGGAACTTGCTACTGCCTATATTGATGCTGAATTTGAAGACATTAAGGGATGCACAACAGCCAAAGCCATGTGGGATAAACTGACTCTAATATACAGTGGAGATGCAAATGTTAAGAGAGCCAGAGTAGAAAGCCTATGAGGTCGATTTGATGATATGAAGATGAAAGAAGGTGAGAACATTGTGCAATACACAAATAGACTAAAAGAGGTAGTACATGCTATTAGAGCATCCAATGGAGTTATTGATGATGAAATAGTGATAAGCAAGATTTTCAAAACCTTGCTTCCAGTTTATGTGATCAGGATCTCTGCAATTCATGAAACAAGGGCTACATCCAACCTTACTCTTGACACACTAATCGATAAGCTTACAACCTTTGAATTAAATAACTTTGACAATAGTTTTGTACCTTCTATTGAATCCACTTTCATGTCCTCTTTGAAGATTGGCAAGTCTAGTAGTAGGAATCGTAAGAATAATGATAGTGATAGTGGTACCGACGATGAGCTTGATGAGCTTGAAGCTCTTATGGCCAAAAGATTACCCAAAGGTAAAGGAAGGTATAGAGGTAAGCTAACTTTGGCATGCTTTAATTGTAAAGAAGTTGGCCACATCGCTGCTAGATGTCCAAATAAGAAAGATGATCATAGATCCAAAGATCGATCTGAAGGACGCTATGGGAGAAGAGTCAACAGAGGCTACCAACACAATAACAGAGATAACCGAGATAGCTATGACAAAGGGAAAAAGGTATGTTACATAGCTGAAGAATTTGAATTTGAATCTGACACTGATGATGATGTAGAAGTAGTATTTGTTTCTATGAAAGATGATTCAGAGGAAGAAGAGAAACATGAAGAAACAACACTAATCTCTAAAGTAAGAAGAAATGATACATGGATTATAGACAGTGGTTGTACACATCATATGATTGGTGATATAGAGAAATTTGATCTACTTGATGAATATGATGGAGGATCTATAAGGATGGGAAATTATTCACCCTATATGGTAAGAGGTAAAGGATCACTGATGATTAATGATAGATTAAAATGTGAAAATGCATACTAGGTAGATGGACTGAACTATAATTTGTTAAGTGTGGCACAGTTGAATAAATCAGGCCACCAACTTTCCTTTGAGAGCAAAAAAGTAAGAATTTATGATGATGGAGGAAGACTTGTCAAAACCAGTACACAATCCAAAGCTAATCTATTTTATCTTGATATTGATCGGTCTTCTTGTTTATTAATGAAGGATGAAGATACATGGTTGTGGCATAAACGGTTATGCCATGTGAATTTTGATAACATGATCAAGATTAGTAAGAGGAAAAGAGTTAGAGGGTTGCCTAACTTATCAAAATCAAATCATGCTATGTGTCATGAATGTCAGAAAGCTAAGATGACTAAGTATAGTTTTAAAAGCAAAGACTACTCAACAAAGAAGATAGTTGAGTTGGTTCATACCGACCTATGTGGTCCTATGAGAACTCAGAGTTATTATGGTGAGAGATACTTTATTCTTTTTGTTGATGACTATACTAGACTGATGACAGTTATGTTCTTAAAAGAAAAATCTGAAGCATTTAAGATGTTTAAGTGGTATAAGGCAAAGGTAGAAAAAGAGACTGGAAAAGAGTTAAAATGCTTAAGATCTGATAGAGGAGGTGAATTTATCTTTGATGAATTTACTAATTTATGTAATGAGCATGGTATCAAAAGACAGGTCTCTGCACCGAGAACACCTCAGCAGAATCGGATTGCTGAAAGAAGGAACAGGTCAATCATTGACTATGCAAGGACACTAATGCTGCAAAAGAATATTTCTCAGACATACTGGAGGGAAGCTATCAGTACAACTGTATATGTGCTTAATTGAGTACAACTGAAGAAGGACACCAACCAGACACCCTCTGAGCTATGGTTTGGACACAAGCCTACTATAAGTTATTTCAGGATTTTTGGAAGCAAATGTTTTATTCTGAAAGATGAGAGAAATGGGAAATTTGATTCTAAAGGTGATGAATGAATATTCCTAGGATATTCTACTAAGAGTAAAGCATACAAATGCCTGAATAAGGTTACAAATAAGATAATTGAAAGTACTAATGTTTGTGTTGATGAGTTTGATGACAAGAACACAGAGGAAAGAAAGGAACCATAAGACTATGGTAGATTCACTTACATTGAACTTCCTAACTATCTATTGAAGTCACAACTTGTGATAACCGGTCAATAGGAAAATAACCCCGAGGAAAAGGAAAGGGAAACCGACGAACAAGATGGAGCTACTGAGAAAGCACATGAACTTGAACAAGATGAACAAGAAAGGAGAAACTGAATACTGGCTAGTTTTGTTAGAAGACATCATCCTGAGATACAAATTATTGGAGACAGACAAGCTGGCATGTAGACAAGAAGCAAAGCAAGACAAGGTACATGTCTAGTTTGTGAATTTGAACCAAAAAATGTGAAAGTTGCATTAGAGAATGAAGAATGGGTTAATGCAATGAAAGAGGAAATAGAACAAATAGAGAAGAACAAAACTTGGTCCTTAGTATCCAGACTTAAAGATAAAAATGTTATTGGTACTAAGTGGATATTCAGGAATAAACTGACTGAAAATGGTGAAGTGACAAGAAATAAAGTGAGATTGGTATGCAAGGGATATGCATATGAAGAAGGCATTGACTATGGTGAGACATTTGCAGCTATTGCTAGATTGGAAGGAGTTAGAATGCTACTTGCATATGCTGTACACAAGAAATTTAAGGTTTATCAAATGAATGTGAAGTCAACATTTTTGAATGGTATAATTGAAGAAGAGGTCCTCAGAGAACAACTTGAAGGATTCATTGATCCAGACAATAGAGACATGGTATGTAGATTACACAAAGCTTTATTGTTGGACTACAACTAATTTGGAATATGATTGAAGGATCTGTGATTGCAAGATCATTGAGAAGATGCTAATTAGATATGTAATATGATTAAATTAGTATTATGTTGTCATTGATGTCAACTAGTTTGACAACACTTACCTTGTAAGTTACTACACCGAGACATCTAAAGAAAAATGGAAAAGAGATGAAGAACATAGAAATCTACATGAGGAAAGATGTACATGAAAAATGAGGATAAGGAACACATTGAGTAAATTTTTGATGAGTCTATGACTTGATGATATTGACTTTATTATGTTGCATTCATCTATAATGAAGTATAGAGATGAAAGACACAAAGCAGTGTTGTTAGTAAATGAAGCATTTCTAGTATACACCGACGGAGTGTAGTGTATACAGACCATAGTATTAATCAAGAAGTGTTCACCAACACATTCTTTGTTAACCGAGGAAGACAGAATGAATTAAATGATTAGTTCAGCCGATAAGATTGATGAGCTGGCATGAGTATAACATCGATGTAATAGATAATGTTTGTTACGCAGATCGACGGCTGATAAAATTCAAAGAAGATCTAACGGAGTAGATTGAAATGTGTTATTGACACAAGTACCGATAAAGTTTTAAGCGGCAAAATCTATGAATGTGATTAAGTGGAAAAATCTGATGGTGGAGAAGAAAATGATTTACTCGTCTATATAAGAAAACATAATTTCTTTAGTAAACTGCCAGGGAAGAAGAAGAAGCTATAGAATTATCATGTGAATAAGGTTTTCATGCATTTTGATCATACTGGTTAGTGAGAACCGAGCTACAGAAAAATTACCGAGCTACAAAGAGCTATTACTGATAGACAATAAGTTGATACAGTATTAAATCTGAAGTGAATTATTGATCAGAAGGATTTGTATGGACTGAATGTTGATCTGTAATTTGCAAATAAAGTTGTATTAAGGTAGGTCATTTTACTGTTACATATTTAACCATTGTATACAGTCTAAATCTCTTAACCGAGTGGACTCTGAAAGTCTAATGATGTATCATTCATAGAATGAACATTGTCATCCTGTCAACCCCATAGTGAATGCTGGTTTGATGATAACTTCTAGTCTAAAATCCTCTAACAAGGTCACACTTGATAGTGTTTTTGTAACCTTTAACAGGGTTGGGTCTTAACTGACCTCACTTCAAAAGAGTGAACAATTTTGGGTTGCCGGTCCCAGGTGGTTTTTCCCTTTACAGGGTTTCCACGTTAAATCTCTCATGTTATGTGTTGATTGTGATATTTGTTTGTTATCATTCTTTACATGTTACATGTTAGATTTGATCGGTAAACTATTATAAGTATTAGACTGATAATTGGTAAAAGCACAGACAGTGAGAGTTATTATTGAATGAAATTGTTTTGAATTATACATTTTGATTTGGGACAATGGATAACTGATTCACCACCCTCTCAGTTATTCTAACATTTATATGGTTTTAAGAAAGTACTGAGAGCCTGGTATGAAAGGATGCATACTTACTTGTTAAGTATTGGATTTGTAAGAACTAGTGAAAACAACAATTTATACATGAAAGATGATACTGATGACACTATTCTTATTGCTGAAATTTTTGTTGATGATATTATTTTTGGAGGTCAAGATCATGTATGTAAATCTTTTGCTGATGACATGAGGAATGAGTTTGAAATGTCTATGTTTGGAGAGATTAAATTCTTTCTAGGATTACTTGTGATTCAGCAAAGTGATGGGATATTCATCACACAGTCCAAGTACATAAAGGAAGTCTTGAAGACATTTGGCATGGAAGCTACTAAACCTGTGGGAACATCGATGGCTTCTAGATGTAAATTGACAAAGGAAGATGAAATTATAGAGGTAAACCAGACACTTTACTGATCCATGATTGGTAAGCTAATGTATGTAGTTCATAGTAGACTAGATATAGCACATGCTGTGGGAATTGTTGCTAGATTTTTTGCTAATCCTAGAGAATCACACATGATTTCTACTAAAAGGATCTTAAGATACTTGAAAAAGATAGAGGATTATGGTTTATGGTATCCTAAGGAAGGTAAGTTTGAACTGATCATCTATACTGATGCTGATTGGGCTGGAAATGTGGATGATAGAAAAAGCACCACCAGAGGAGCATTCTTCTTTGGTGAAAGACTTGTAACCTAAACAAGTAAAAAGAAGACTTGTATTTCTTGGTCTACAGCTAAAGTAGAGTATGTTGCTATTGCTACTAATTGCTCAAACATTGCATATATCAAGCAAGTATTGGATGAAATGAATGAGGTGATCACTGACCCGGTGATTATATACTATGACAACACTAGTGTTATCAATATTTCAAAGAATCTAGTGATGCACTCTAAGACAAAGCATATATCAATTAAGTATCACTACTTAAGAGAACAAGTGCAAGAGAAGCAAGTGAAGTTAGAATTTGTTACATCTAAAGAACAACTTGCAGATATCTTTACAAAGCCTCTACTGAAGGACACATTTGAATATTTGAGGAGTAGACTTGGGGTTCATCCCCTATCTACTGGTCACTAATGTGATCTAGATGTTGCATCAGATTAAACTTATTAGAAGATCACACATGTTGATGCAGCATAGTTCACACTTTGGATAATATTCAAGGTTGTGATCAAGTTTGAAGAACTAAAATAGATTGGGATATCAATATACAAAGATACAAATAATGTATTGGACAATAGAGAGTTACTTAGCTACTATAGAGCTGATTATTTATTTTTTTCTTTGGAATTGTTGTCAAAGGGAGAGATAAATAATATGAAACAATATGCACCAATGAGAACTATCTAAGGGAGAGATAATCTGAAAGAAATAGAACACTGAAGATCAGTTCTTGAGAACAGAAGAAGGAATCTGAGAGTTGAAAAGATCATATTTGTAGAATGTCAAAGCTATATTTTATAATGTTATTTAGTAACGTAGCGATTAAACATATTAATGCTGTATGAGCTTAGCAAATAATTTGTTTACAAATTTGTAGAATACATGTTTGGTATGTGTATGGTACACTTCATATTACTTGAGTTCCCATCAATGCCAATGGGAGAGATTGATGAACTACAACTGATTTAGAACACTGAATGAAGAATCTGTGATTTAAGATCACTGAGGAGTTGCTAATTAGATATGCAAGATGATTAAATTAGTATTATGTTGTCATTGATGTCAACTAACTTGATAGCATTTATCTTGTAAGTTACTATACCAACACATCTGAAGAAAGGTGAAAGAGATGAAGAACAAAAATATCTACATGAGGAAGATGTATATATTAGATGAGGATAAGGAATACATTGAGTAAATTTTTGATGAGTCTATGAGTTGATGATATCGACTTTATTATGTTGCATTCATCTATGATGAAGAATAGAGCAGAAAGACACAAAGTAGTGTTGTCGGTAAATAAAGCATTCCAGTATACATCGACGAAGTGTAGTGTATACCGAGCACAGTGTTAATCAAGCTTGTGTTCACTTATGCATTTATTTGTTAACTGAGAAAAATAGAAAGGAATTAGATGATCAGTTTAGTCGATAAAGTGATGAGCTGTAAAGTGTATGAAATCGAGGTAATAGATAGGGTTTGTTATGAAGATCAATGGCTAACATTATTCAAGAAAGATCTAATGGAGTAGATTGAAATGTGTTACTGACACATCAGCCGAAGAAGGTTAGAGTGGCAAAATCAATGAATAAGATTAAGCGGCAAAATATGATGGACAAAAAGAAAATGATTTACTTGCCTATATAAGAGACATTGGTTTCATTGTTGAAGACACCGAAAGAAGAAGATACTATAGAATTATCATGTGAAGGAGTTTTCATGCATTCTGATCATACTGGTTAGTGAGAACTGAGATGCAGAACAATTGCCGAGCTACAGAGAGTAATTACCGATGGACAGTAAGTTGATATAGTATTGAAACTGAAGTGATATATTGATCATAAAGATTTGAATGAGCTGAATATTGATCTGTAAATTGAAATTGAAGTTCTTTCAAGGCAGATCATCTATTGTTACGTATTTAACCATTGTACACAGTCAAATCTATTAACCGAGTGGACTAAGAAAGTCTTTTGATGTTTCATTCATAGAGTGAACACTGTTATCTTGTCAACCCCAGAGTGACTGCTGGTTGGATGATAACTTCTGGTCTAAAATCCTCTAACAAGGTCTCACCTAACAATGTGTTTGTAAACTTTTAACAGGGTTGGGTCTTCACCGACCTCACTTCAAAAGAGTGAATATTTTTGGGTTGCCAGTCCTAGGTGGTTTCTCCCTTCATAGGGTTTACACATTAAATCTCTTGTGTTATGTGTTGATTATGATATTTGTTTGTTATCATACTTTTCATATTACATGTTAGATTTGATCGGTAACTATAGACATGTAAAATTGGACAAGTACTTTTCAAAATGCAACAAAATCAATAAATGGATCAAAAATCAATAAAATGGACATAATTAAATAAAGTTGAACAAAATCAATAAAGACAAAGGAATTATTAAATAATGATGTTAAATGGTTAAATTGAAGTTTAAAAGGGACAAAAACAATATATAATTGATTTTAATCAATTAATTGTATAGTTGTTTAATAAAAAATCAAAATGAACCTATTACCCTTCCATGGCTAAATTTATTTAATTAATTGAATTAATATTCCTCTTTTCTTTCAACAAAGTGATCAACCAATGAGATTTGAGAACAAAAGGACATAAATCACTCAAACCATTTAAATTGTCCAAAGATTTGAAACCATTTAAAGGCTTGTCCCCTCATTTGTCCCCCCATTTATGAACAAAGCAAAGCTTTTGACTCAACCATGGGATAACCATGATTACTTCATTCCACCCCCTACCCTTGGGAAATTACTATAAGTATGGGGCATTTTGGAGAGCATTTCCATCTTGGAATTTCATTTGCATAGCATTGTTACTATAGGCAATTGAGATAATTTCTAAGAGCAATTTGAGCAATTTGAGCATTTTTAAGCATTTAGTATCATAATTTCATCATTCTTGAGCTAGAATCATCATAGAAGCATAGCATAAGCATAGTAGCATCATCATTTCTCATTTTAGAGGTGTCACTAGTGAGGATTGTAGCTGAGAGCTTCACTTACCACTTCTATCTAGAGATCCATGGGATAATATAGATTATAATTTCAATTCTAGTTAAATTTGCATTGTATTTGATTAAATTGATGTTAGTAGATCTTAATTTCATGCAAGTGAGTAACTTTATCACACAAATGGTGCCCAACATGGGGCTCTAAACCTCACTTCATCATTTTCATCTTTATTTGCATGCTTGGATATTCTATTTTCCATGAATTGCTTGTAGGAAACTGGAAAAGTCACGCTTACAGGAGGTTGAATCATTCTTACAGTAGGTTCTCTGTCGCCTAAGAGCTCTATATTAACACCTACTAGCTAGAGATCTGTGCTTCTGACAACAAAGCCTTCAGCCTTTACAACTCACAGTCACGCTTGTGACTCAGGGAGTATCGCCTTGCTTTAATTTGCTATCACCTAAGTTGACGCTTTGCTTCGCATGTTATAGTTTTAGTCACGCTTTTGTAATGAAATTTATCACGTAGAACTATTAACATGTTGCTTAGCATTAAATATTTTTCATAATTTTAAGCTTTGTTCACACCTTTGAATAAACTGTTCACACTCATATAACTTTGAGTAACACTTGAGCCACTGCAAAGTGACGCTCGCTATTATCAAAGTTACGTTGGTAAATAGTTTAATCACACCTATTAGCTGGATGATGTCACCTGGTGTCTGGTATCTATTTTGGTGTTTAAATTGATAAATTTCAATATATAACTCTTTTTTTATACTTTTTAACAGTAAATGAGCAGGCATTCGAAAGTGAAAAAGCCAGAAACTAGGTTCAATAAAGAGGGAAAAGCGTTGGCTAAAAGAATCAAGAAGGAAAATCAAGCACATACCAAGGCCATTCTTGAATCAACATTGGATGAAGATGTTAAGGTACATGAAAAATACATTACTGTGATTGATGCTTACAAGCATAAATTTGTTTCATTAAATTGGATTTTTGATCCTTAAGCTCAAATTGTTAAAAATGCAAACAAAGTGCTCCAAAGTTTCATTTACTTAAAATCTTTGTGTTGTTAAATTCAAATTTTGGTTTCCCCTTATTGTGAATTGGTTGTGTTGGACTAATTTGTTGGAGGAGGGAGCTGGAATGATCGCCACTAGGTGAGTGGAAATAAGATAAAAATCAATGATTCAAAAATGCCTCTAGCCTTTTGCTAGCTACAAGGAAAGGTATTTTACTTGATCAAGCTTGCATTCCCTTAAATTGCGACATTTCATTTGAATCTAGCTTTAATAAGGAGGGAATTTATCCAAAGATTCCAATTTTAAGAACCTCCTTGTCAAGAGGTTGAAAAAGAACAATAAATTGCTTGAAGTGTTTGGGAAGAAAAGGGAAAGTTAGGGATATGCTCTTCACCTTTTAGGTGAACCAAATTTCCAAACACTTAACCTTGATTCCATTTCATTGCTTTCCATGAACATTTATTTAAAGTAGAGATTTAGTGGGCTCACCTCCTGAGTTTTCCTTAACGAGGCCGGTGAGAGGGACAACCTGAAGTGGGATACACTCACTTTTGCAGCAGGAATCCGACCCACTATAAAATGAAATGCATGTATCGCTAATGGGGTGCATGACAAACGGATTTTGATTTTTCAACCTTCCTCTAGTATTCTTAATGGATTGTGCAAAATTGTACTTCAGTGCATGTGGGAAGCCTCCTTGGAGGATTGAGAGATTAAAGTCTATTTGAATGGAATATTTATTAAAACCTGGTAAAATAGCAAAGCCACCTTGTAGAGCCATGTTTACAAGCCAAAATTGACTTTTGGTAGGCTGTTTGGAATTCTTTATTGTGATATACTTGTGAAAAACATCAGAGAACATACACATTAGAGTGTTTTTAGGGACATGATGATAAAGTGATGTGTGTTTTGCGCTTGTTTTTCTATTTTCAAACGCATAAATTTCCAAAAACTGATCTTACACATTTTAAAAATTCAAAATCTTATACCCTGGTCAGAGAAGTGTCGCCTGTGCATGAAACACACTCACCTATCAGAGGTTCAGTCATGCTTGTGACTTGTTTAAACATGCGTAGACATATTGAAGTCATGCTTAGAAAATTTTCAAACACACTTGGAAAATCTGAAAACCCGCCTGGAATTAACAAAGTCTCACCTGGTAACCTACAATGTATCGCTTAATAAGAAACTAGTGCACGCCTACAGAAGTTTCAGTCACACCTATGCTTGGTTCAATGACACCCAAAAATCAAAAAGGGAAAATAGAGAGTACTTGTAGGGGGAGTCAAAAAATTTTAAGAACATATTCGAGTACTATTTTTCGTGTTCTTACTGCTCAGGCTTTCAGTTTGGTCAAAAATCCTATTCTATATATTTTTTTAAAATTTGGCAAAGGATTAGACCTCAAGTGATATTAAATTTCATTCTTCAAGGTTCATGCCTACATTTACTAGATCTTATTATATCAAACAAACCTTGTAAGTTGACGGAACGTACTTAAGCCAAGAACTCCCTTACCTAGGAGAAGAATCTACCACTCCTAGAATACCACAAAAGTCACCCGAACAAGAAGTAGAAGACAACATGATGTATTATGGTGGTTTGGGTGGAAAAAATAATAGTGGTATTGATCTTACTAACCAAGGTGATGCCAATAACGGGGGAAATGATATAAATAACCAGGGCAACACTAACCAAGGCAATACCAACAATGGAGGAGTAGATCAAAATGCTCAAGG
Organism: Chamaecyparis obtusa; assembly: GCA_027943335.1. Classification (NCBI taxonomy): domain Eukaryota; kingdom Viridiplantae; phylum Streptophyta; class Pinopsida; order Cupressales; family Cupressaceae; genus Chamaecyparis; species Chamaecyparis obtusa. Next base: position 215,055 of record BSBK01006437.1, on the reverse strand, counting down.
TATTGACCAAACTCACACTAGAACTCACACCAAAGCAACGAAAGAAGATGCCACAGATGAAAAAGTTAGTGAGGCTATCCAATGTCCTTATTTCTGAAAGCTCATGGAAAAGGCAATGGACAGAGATAGAGAAAAACACTTCATGGACTTAGCACAAAAAGGTCTCAAACTACCCTGTGACTATGATGTCAACCAACTCAAAGCACTAGAAGTTGAGGAAAGTACCTTAGACATCATGAACAAGAAATTCAGGATGTTTCAAATGCAATTGAACAACATTAAGCAAAGTAGGGCTCCTAAGCCTTTTTCCATAGAAGCATTGTGTCCGTTCCCATTTGATAAAAGCTTGGTTATGGTGCCATTCCCAATCAATGTTGTGTTCCCCAAGTATGATAAGTATGAAGGAATGACAGATCCCCAAGATCACTTATGGGAGTTTTGTGCATTGAGCTTAGAGTTCATGCATGATACAACATATTTAATGGGATTATTTCCATGGAGCTTAGGAGGCATGGCTATGGAGTGGTTTTCTAAGTTACCCTCTGACATTAAGACCTTCGAAGAGCTAGCTTCAAAATTCATGGCCCATTACTCATATAATACTAAACATGAGGTCATGATGATAACATTATGCAACACTAAACAAAAGGATGGAGAGGCATTTCTCACTTTTCTACAAAGGTGGAGGATAGTTTTTGCAAGATATCCTAGAAGTGTGCCTGAAAAAGAGAAGATGGTTATCTTCATAAATAGTTTAAGCAATGAGTTGAACTATCGATTACGAATGCAATGTCCAAAGAACTTTCAAGATCTAATTGAAAATGGAGTAACAACAGAGGAAGTGCTGGTCAAAAGTGGAGAACTCAAACTGTACAAAGATAACAAGAACAACTCCAACAATGGCAACAATGGTAACAATGGCAACAATCAAAAGAATAATTGGTTCAATAGTAACAGTCATTATAAGAACAATAATAAGGGAATTGTGAATGATGGAGTAGTTGAATCTAGCAACTTGAAGGTGGTCCCCTTTGCTCTTACAAGGACACCTAATTAGGTGAATAATACCAATCAACTTCCCAATGCCCCATCCAACAACAACCATACCAATAATGGAAATCAAGGAGATAATTCAAGGAGTACTAAATTTGATAAATATTTGAGGCCAACCCCTCAAAAGAACTTCACACCCTTGGGTGAACCCCTTGAAAAGGCATTAAAGATTCTCATGGCTAATAATGTCATTACTTTACACAGAATTCAGCCTTATGAGCCAAATAATAAGCCTAGTTGGTGGAGTGCCAATAGCCATTGTGAGTACCACATAATTTGAGGACACACAACAAATGAATGTCTACAACTAAAGAATGTAGTGCAAGATTTAATTGATAATGGCATGATCACCATTGACAGACCTCCAAACAATGAAGATCATACATCATTCAATCAACCTTTCTACAAACATGATCAAGGGGAGTCATCTAATGGCAAGAAACAAAGTGCCAATAATCTTAACTTTGTGCCACCTTATGCTAACATTGTGAATGCTATAATAATTAATGAACAACCACAAAAAGAGGCATCAAATGTCATTACAAGAGGGTAGAATTCTAGAATGACTCTACAAGGAGCTGCTCCTAAAGTCATTAGCACTCCACAGTCCAACATCGTGGTTAAGCAACCTTCTACAGCAGCAAAACCTTATAGTTTGGTTGATCAATTGCAAAGAACTCTAGCACAAATATCTATCTTAGAATTGTTGAAGTTATCCCCGAATCATAAGGATATTTTGGAAAAATCTCTAGTAGAGACAAATGTTCCTACTAACTTAGAAGAAGAAAAGTTCCAAAATATGGTAGGTCATCTTGTGGCACCTCATTGTCTCTCATTTTCCGATCAAGATGACATGTCTATAACCCATCCTCAAAATCTGCCATTGCATATAGAGGTCCTAATAGAAAGGCATAGAGTCAAAGGAGTCCTCATTGATGGAGGAGCTAGCCTTAATATTTGTACACTAAGTCTCATCAAATCCTTAGGGTTGTCCGAGTCTTGCATTGAACCTATGAAAAAAATCACGATTAAAGATTATGATGAAGCTGAAAGGGCCTCTAAAGGCATGATCGTGTTGCCCATCCAAGTAGGACCAGTCAAGAAAGACACCAATTGCCAAGTATTGGACATGAAGTTAACTTATAATATTTTGTTAGGGAGACCATGGATTCACAAGATGCAAGTAGTCCCATCCACGTACCACCAATGCATCAAATTCCTATACATGGGTGAAGAAATCACAGTGGGAGGGGACTCAAACCCATTCCAATGTTGTAATGCACTCAAACCCCTTCATGAGATATTTATTCCACATAACCGGGAAGGAATCATTCAAAGAGTCACCATTGAAAAGACAAAAATGGATAATCTGGTCATAACATTAAATGCTACTCAAAATCCTCCTCAAGCTAACTCAATGACATCAACTAAGGGAAAGGAAAAGGTGAGCTATGAGGGTCCAATTATTAATGAGGGTTCATATCAAACTCCTAAGTCAGAGATAGTATGCTATAAACCTACTAGAGAAGAAAAAGATGAAGCTAAAAAGGAAAATTATAAGAAAATGGATAAGATGATGGAGGCATTTGATAAACAGTGCAAAATTAGTTCAAAAGGAGTAAGGGAATACTCCGTTTCCCTATTTGACATGCCCATGTCTCCAAGGACACATGGAAAACCATCTAAAGAATACTTGCCTCACAAGTACAACTCTTACTTTGTAAGAGAAAGTGATAAAGCAACATTTGACAAGGAAGAAAAATAAGTACTTCAATGGCTCTATCACGATGAAGAAGATACCTCAAACACTCCCATGGAACGAATTCAACATGTTAATATACGAACCGAGCAATATGGGAAAGGTTTTGAGATTATGCAAAAGATGGGATAAAAGGGAAGAGGACCCTTAGGCCAAAGGAATAGAGGGTTATTAGAACCCATTGAACCTACTTGGAGGGAAAAACTAGAAAAATCTGGTGTAGGATACCAATACAAAGGCAAAAGTTCTAGCCCAATGCAAGATTTTTATCCTCAAATAAATGCCTTAGAATCCGATAGAGATAGTGATGACTCTCAAGATTATGAATGGGATACCCTATCGAATTAATCATGTCAAGATAAGGAGGTGATTGCAATACATAATTATGCAAAAATGCCAAGGCAAGAAGTTCAAATCAATGAAGAACCTAATATCCAAGATATTAACATAGGGCATGCACCTACCGATCAAGCATGGATAGAGACATTTTGGATGCCTTTGGAGGAGAGAGATTTGAACATTAGGTTTAATCCACTCATGGATTTTCCCATGTTGTTTCCCATAGAAGTTGAAGAGGACTCAAGTGAAGGGGATTTTGACCCTTCTTCCTTGGACCATCTCGAGGAAGCTCACATCATAGATCTAAATGATACAATGTATGAACCCTCAAATGAAGTCATGTCCATAAAACCTATTAATGAAATTTTAACCAATGAATCCTTACTTTTGATACATCCGGATCTCATTGATTGGGACCAAACTGAGGCAAATGACCTACTTGACTTTCCAAACGACCAAGCAGCAAACCAATACCTTAATGCGGTTGAACCCTCTTTCACCAACGAATTTGATATGGACATGATGAGCATAGTGGGGGTCCATTCTCTTAATCAAAAGAAAAAAAAGAAAAAAAAAAGAAAAAGAAAAGTCCTAGTGTTGAAAACCATTATGTGGCACCACTAGAACCAAAAAAAATGAAAATAAAAGATGTTTCCTTTGGTGAAAACCCAACTGTGGCACCAAAGAAAGAGAGATTAGATACCTTTCTTGAGAATCAGGAAGAAAGGTCACCTATACTTATAGAACTAACAGAAAAGGTCAACATTGGTACAAAAGTGGATCCAAAGTTTATACACTTGGCTGCATCACTCACACCTCTAAAAAGAGAGGACTTCATAAAATTTTTCAAAGAGCACCAAATAAACTTTGCATGGTCATATGCCAATAGGCCCAGCTTAGATCCTGACTTTATAATGCATCATTTGAATGTTAGACCAGGGGTTAAGCCCATAAAGAAATTTTTTAGAAAGATGCACCCACACATAGCTCTTTTGGTCAAGGTAGAACTAGAAAAATTGTTGAAAGTAGGCTTCATAAGGGAAATAGATTATGCTGAATGGATCTTGAACATTGTGCTAGTTACAAAACATGACAAATCTATTCGAGTATGCACAAATTTTCAAGATCTAAATATTGCTTTTCCTAAGGATGATTTCCCACTTCCGAGTATTGATGCAATAGTTGACTTGATAGCGGGTCATTCCATGTATTCCCTAATGGATGGTTTCAGCGGGTATAATTAGATTAAAATTGCACCTAAAGACTAGGAGAAGACTACCTTTACTTGCCCTTGGGGCACTTTTTGTTGGAATGTCATGCCCTTCAGCCTTAAGAACACCAGAGCTACATATCAAAGGGCCATGACAACTATCTTCCACGACATGATGCACACATTCTTAGAAGACTATGTGGATGATATCCTAGCAAAATCCCACAAAAGAGAAGAACATCTCCAAATTTTGAAAAAGATATTTGTTAGGTTGGAGCAATTCAAGGTCAGATTAAACCCAAAGAAATGTGCCTTTGAAGTCCAATCTGGCAAGTTACTAGGCTATATAGTTTTCACCAAAGGAATTGAAGTGGACCTAGAGAAAGTACAAGCCATAATTGACATGGAGATACCTAAGAACATCAGCCAAATGAGATCTTTACAAGGAAAAATTCAATCTATATAGAGATTTATCTCTCAATTGGTTGAAAAATGTCATTCTTTCACCAGGTTGCTACATAAGGATACTATATTCATGTGGGATGAGGAATGTGATCAAGCTTTTACATTGTTGAAGACTTATTTGATAAATCCACCCATTCTCATGCCACCAATTAAGGGCAAAGCATTGCTTCTATACATATCCGCTATTGAAAGATCACTAGGAGTGCTTTTAGCACAAGAAGATGAACAAGGAAAGGAAAGAGCTAGCTACTATTTAAGTAGGACTTTGATCAAATATGAGCTTAATTACACATTTATGGAAAGAGCTTGCTTAGTAGTGGTGTTTGCATCTCAAAAGTTGAGACATTATATGTTGCTGCATAAGGTCAAACTAATTGCCAAAATTGATCCTCTCAAGTACTTGCTAAGTAAAACTGCCCTAACGGGTAGAATAGCTAAGTGGGTTATGATTTTGAGTGAATTTGACATTGAGTATGTCGATAGAAAGGCAATAAAAGGGCAAGTAATAGCGGATCATTTAGCTGAGAATCCCATAAATTCTATACAAACTATTCAAGTGGAATTTTTGGATTCTGCCATTATCAACATAGAAGAAAAAACATGGAAGTTATTCTTTGATGGCTCTTATACTCAAGGAGGTTCTGGTGCTGGCATACTATTGGTCACTCCTCAAGGTTACACTATTCCAAAGTCCTACAAGCTTATGTTTCCATGTACAAACAATATACTAGAATATGAGGCACTTGTCATAGGCATCAAAATGGCCTTAGAGTGGAACATCAAAGAGCTACAAATTTATGGAGATTCTCAACTTATCATTAATCAAGTCAACAATGAGTATAGCACCAAAGATGAAAAGTTGATGCCATATAAGACTATGATTGATGGATGGAAGAAATACTTTGCCTTGATCACTTTTGAGTAGATTCCTAGAGAGAAAAATAGAGCAACTGACGCCATGGCCACCTTGGCTTCCTTGTTACAAAAACTGGATCAAAATGAGAAGTATGAGTTCTTGGTGGAAGAGTTGGTGAAACCGGCATTCAACCTTCCTGAAACCCAAATTTTTTCCCTATTACATGGACATTACTTCCCTTGGTACGAACCTATATACACATACCTCAAAGACCAAGTACTACCCTTAGACCAAACCCGAGCTAAAAAATGCAACTTCATATGCCAATCAGCCCGTTACCTAATCCTTTCCAAAACATTGTATCGTAAGGGTTTTGATGGGATGTTACTTAGATGTCTAGAGGAAGAAGAGTCTAAGCTAGCTTTACATGAGGTTCACGAAGGCATTTGTGGGTCACACTCAAGTGGTCTAAACCTAGCTAAGAAAATCCTTTTCTTAGGGTATTTTTGGAAGACATTAGAAAAGGATGTTTGCCACTTTGTGAAGACATGTAGTAAATGTCAATACCATGGTGACATAATACATGCACCGGCATAGGAATTACACCCATTTGTCACACCATGGCCTTTCTATCAATGGGGGTTTGATCTAATTGGCGTCATACATCCATCTTCTTCAAATGGGCACAAACACATCATAACTACAATAGAATATTTCACTAAGTGGGTTGAAGCGGTTCCTTTGATAATGACAATGGGTAAACAAATTTCCATGTTTATATTAAATCACATCATTTGCTGATATGGTATTCCTCATGCCATAATAATAGATAATGGAAAATAGTTCAAGAATAAGGATGTTGATGAACTTTGTGCTACATTTCATATCACTCACCATTCTTCATCAATTTATTACCCTTAGGGAAATGGGCAAGCTGAAGCCATGAATAAGAATATCTTGAAGATTTTGAAAAGGTCGGTCAATAAATTAGGAAGGGATTGGCATATGCAAATTAATCCAACATTATGGGCCTATAGAACTAGCATAAGAACAACCACAGGAGCCACACCATTCTCATTAGTCTATGGGGCTGAAGTAGTTCTACCATTAGAGGTTGAAATCCCATCTCTATGAGTATCATTACATGGATTGATCATAGATGAAGACTATAGAGTAGCTAGGCTTCAACAGTTGGAGTTACTTGAAGAACATCAAACACAAGCTTATGAGCACTTGAAAGTGTATCAGAATAGAATCTCGAAGAACTATAATAAACATATTAAACCGAGAGTCTTTCAGGTAGGCGACTTAGTATTGAGGGACAACCCAAAGAATCAGGTTGAAAGAGAGAAGAAAGGAAAATGGGAAGCTAATTAGCTTGGCCCATTCATCATAGTATCTTCATTTGGCACAGGAACCTATAAATTATCAGATTGTGAAGGATAGGAGCTCCAAGAACCCATCAACGGTATTCATCTCAAAAGGTTCTACACATGAGTTAGATGAAAGAGTATAAAGAGTATTAGGTGAGAGAGCATCATATTTATTGTACATAGTTCAAAAGAGATTTTGAAAATACCAAAAACATTTGAAAAGCACAAAAAATAAAAAACATTGAAAAATTGAGCATGAAGAAAGGAAAAACATTCAAAAAAGATGTTGTCTTGGTGAAAACCTAGCAAATAGGTGCCTTGATGATATGACAAAAAAAATAAAAAATAAAAAAAAATAGAAAAAAGAGCTTGACCCATCCAAAGGGTGAAAACTTGGTAAACAAGCGCCTTTTGTTCCCTTAAGTTTGTCTTTCCTAGTCACATATGTCCATATTGCATTTCCATCATCTCATTTGTACAACCACCATTGCATCCATCATTTGTACATAGTTATAATAAAGCCGGTCAGTCACATTGTTGCATTGTCTATTAGCCCTAATTTTGTCAAACGATCACATTTATCCTCTAGGGGCAAAAGAAGATTGCAAATTTGGTATCAAAGGGATTCAATAAGTGCTACAATTAGGCACGTCAGAGAGAGATTTATCAGAATTTTGGAAGCGAGGAAAGTTTATTGAGCCTAAGTATTCGACCCTACAACATGATCCTTGAGCCTTCATTGACTTTATTATTTGGGATTAAAATGGACAAAAACACCTTAAAGATCATAATACTTGGAAATACTTTTTGGAAAATCCTAAAACATGGCAAAACATTCAAAAGCTTTCTTTCTTGGCAAAATAATGAAACATGGTAAAACACTTAAAATCTTCTTGTTGAAAAATCTTGATGAAATTGACTTTTCATCATATCTTTTGAGCTATTCGATGATGTTTCAACTAGATTAGCCATGATAAAGAGGTGATATTTTTCTTTCTTTTGAGTGACTATTTTGAGGAAGATTCATCCACTTATGAGAGTTCATCTAACGACATGGCCCTCAAAGAACCATCGAGGACTATCTCATAAGAGGAAGGATTAACCTTTGCTTGTTTACGCAAACTGATCCCTTGGCTATTTAGATTTTCTATATCATAATACCAAAAATCCACTTGCAACATTGAATCTATTGACACCGGTATTCAAACTCCCATAGTTTGGTCATCCAACTAGTGAGGGTTGTACCCATTTCAAAATGAGGTTACCAAAATGTGATAAAAAGTGGTATTCATATCATCATGATGTGATGAGTGATGATTGTACTAGCTTTCCAGTCCCAAAAATGGTCAATGATGAAAATTTATCCTCATGGAATTTATTTGCTAAAAGTTGGTGACACTTAGGTTGCATTATCATGTTAGGTTAATTGCATGACACTATCATGTTTAGATTAATTGCATTGCATTAGCATGGAAAGTTAATTGCATTTATTTATGGTAAATTTCCAAGGATAAAAGGAGGGGCACATCAATAAATACTTGAGTTGTTCAAACATCAAGAAATGGGGGGAAGATTACAAATTCAAGCATTCATTCTAATCCGTGATTTTAAAAAACAACGCAAGTTAGATTATCTTTGCATTCATGTATAGCATTAAATCATTATTCATTTCTCATATATCAAAAGAAAAGAAAAAAAATCATTCCATATATCATGCATTCATATAAAGTAAGACTTCGCATTGCATTCATCTAAATACTTGAAAAAATAAAAAAATATAGGAACATACATATGCATTTCCATCAAACATTTTGCATCCATACATTGACAAAATAGAAAAGCATATCATCAAAATTCATACATCATTGCACTCATTTATCTATATCATAAAATAAGATAACTGCATCCATAGCATAAATCGTAAATGCCTAACACATCATATAGCTGCATAAAAGATAATCTCATAAAAAATCATCAAGAGGAACCATAGAGTATATCATATATCATCAACAGAGTGCTCATCATATGATCATCAAATCAAGTATCAAGGTACAATATCATCAAAAGGGGTACACCAAATGTGTCGATTAGTCAAATATCATGACATATGAAATAAAGAGGACATCATCAATGAGTCACTAGATCAATCAAGAGCCTGCAACACCAGATCCATCTGGACCTCTACCATCCTGTAGGGGAGGAGCCTGTGAAGTACTCGCTCCATCCTGTCTCAAAATAGCCATGGATGATACAAATTGTTGTAATAAAGAGGCAACCTGATCCAACCAACCCACAATAGTGGACATATCTGTCCTCAATACCTACATATCTTGAGATAATCCATCAATACGATCACCCTGTGCACCCTGTGGCTATGGAGCTGGGGGAGGCATCTATGGAGCACCATCATCCTGCTGTGCCTGATCCTGCTAAGCTGCATCATCATCATGCTAAGCTAAGGCTACTCTCTATAACTATACCAAGGGATCCAATCCCCTAGGAATCTACCTAGCTACATCAATCTGTGCCTATCTCTGAGCTCTCTGATGTCTATGAGCTCTATCATGTCTATCTGCTCTAGGATGTCTATCAACTACATCATCCTGCACTTTAGCTGGCCTATCTCTAGCATCCCCATGATCATGACCCCATCTCAGATGTCCTCTACCTAGTTCAACCTGAGGATGTATATGTCCTCATCCTCTCTGATGTCTATCATCCCTATCACCATCATGATGTCCAAGAATAGGCTCAGCTAGATCAGTGAAACAAGGAAACCTATTGTGAGCCCACCAATCTGCATACTCATGTGACATCCCTACATCTGCAATACCTGTCAGCATCTCCCATCTGCAAATAGTCATACCCGCAATCTGATCTAAAGAAAATTGATAATCAATACATGAACCCCATAGAGAGATTTCTACCTGTACTCGAGCATGTAGTGCATTGCCCTGAGGCATATCCTGTGTCTGACTATACTGTCTCAAAAATCTACCGAAGCAGAAGTGCTCAATAGTGGTGGTAGTATGCCCAATCATCCAATGAGGGGTGAACATGTATGGTAACTCATCCTCATCCTCTCTCCATCTATCACAATTGAGGAAGGGACACCATGTAACCTGATCAAGATCATCAATCTGACATCTCTAGTAATCCAAGTGACCTAAGTGGTGCTGAATCACCATACCAGTGTACAAGAAAGCATAAGGAAATCCCCAATGTCAAACCCTATCAGAAATGGGCCTAGTAATGGGAAGATGCTCCCATATCCACAACTAAAGAACAATTGCACCCACTAATAATGAGGCACTCCCCCGATACACCACTTCATGTAAATCATGATATAACTGCGCCAAAACATAGGAACCCCAATCAAACCATCAAGGATGAGAAAGTAAATCCTCCATGATCCTACCCCAACCGACTAAAAAACCATGACCTCATCGGTCGGGAAGTAGTAAACCACCAATCACTATTGGTAGTGTAGGAAAAGATGCAAACTAAGGCCATGTAATAGTATCCCCATCTCCTATAGTGTTGTCCCTGAATACTCATCGGCAAACAGAAGAATCATAAACAGAATCATAATATACTATCTCTCCTTTGCACAAGATTCGAAGCAATCTATACATGTCCTCGGGCGTGATAGTCATCTCTCCATATGGTAAATGAAAGGTGTTGTGGTCGGAGTGCCATCACTCCGCCACTGCAGTTAGTAACCCATGGTTTAGCTGAAACTATTGGAGGTCAAGCAAAAATCTCAATCCACATCACTTGATAACATGAAACTTAGCTGCTGTGAGTCCCTGACTCAAGTCAATAACCCAAGAGGCAACTAATCGGATGTACAAGGTAGGACTGTGATCTTGTTGGAAAAGTAAAAGGAATCATATCAGTAGATCATATCAAGGAATTATCTCAAGTCAATCTTCTCAAAGTCTCAAGTCATCACACCAATTACCCTCATTCATTTCTCTGTATCCTGAGAATGAAGCGGCAGTATCAAAATCATATCAGTTTTCACACTGATTGATTTATCCTATTAATCACTATCCTAAATGGGATTGACAAATCATATTCCAAAGTACCACTATCTAGATATCCTAAACCAATTGTTTTGTTGACAATAATAGACCTACACTTATCATCCGAATCTATCATCAAGAGTTATCAAATTTTAATCAGATGCAATCAAGTACATGTGTGAAAAGTACAAAAAATTTCCAAATAGTCAGTAGGTGTGATTTTTATTATGCCAGGCAACATTTAACCTTAGGCGATAGTGGAAGCATGTCAAGTGATATTTTTTTTTTTTTCAGGTGAAGTTTTCTTGCTAAGCAATAGTGAATTAGGCTATGCAATAGTGAATGCTAGCCTAGGCAATAGTAAATCCGTTAGGGTTCTCGTAAGCGACAACCTATCAAAAAAGGGGCAGATTAACCTACCTGTAGGTGAGAGTTGTTCTAGCACTAGGTGAGAGTAAAAGATTCCTAAGAGAGGATAAAATACATGGAAGCAGAAGTAAAAACCACAGACAGTAAAATCCCCTAAGCGACAGTAAAATCATTCCTAGGTGAGAGTTCTTAAATTCAAGGCAATGATGAAACATGAAATTGTAATAAATGATCATAAATGCACCATAAATGCTTAATCAAGGTTTATAGTGACTTACTGGAGCTCCATACTTAGGTGGCCTCGCATATCTCTGGCACCTCTCGAATCTATACTCCCGAATCAGCACAACCATCTTGAAAATCACTAGAGGATCAGAGAAAAATCACCAAGATGAAAAGTAAAAATGAATGGTAAAACAAGGTTTCTCAACCTATTTAAGGTATTTTGACCTAATTTTGGAGGTGAAACTAGCTGTTGACCTATCTTAACTACTCAAACCAAATCAGGGCATAATCATACATCATGACATCTCATCAAATAGTCAGAAATGAAAACATATTTGATAAATCAAACATCAAATCAATTTTTTTTCGAAAGCAAGGAATTAATATGTTTTAATTTCTGAGGGGGCATAAGGGTATCAAATCGAAGTTGCAATGAAACATCATGAAATTAGTGGGGCATCATAATTTTTTTTATCAAGAGGCAGCAATCAATCACATCAGGAACCAGCAATCATGACTTAAAGGATCTTTGAACCAATGTTCTTCGCACATTGATTCAAAGAGGGGCATTTGTAGATATGTAAAATTGGACAAGTACTTTTCAAAATGCAACAAAATCAATAAATGGATCAAAAATCAATAAAATGGACATAATTAAATAAAGTTGAACAAAATCAATAAAGACAAAGGAATTATTAAATAATGATGTTAAATGGTTAAATTGAAGTTTAAAAGGGACAAAAATAATATATAATTGATTTTAATCAATTAATTGTATAGTTGTTTAATAAAAAATCAAAATGAACCTATTACCCTTCCATGGCTAGATTTAATTAATTAATTGAATTAATATTTCTATTTTCTTTCAACAAAGTGATCAACCAATGAGAATTGAGAACAAAAGGACATAAATCACTCAGAACATTTAAATTGTCCAAAGATTTAAAACCATTGAAAGGCTTGTCCCCTCATTTGTCCCCCCATTTATGAACAAAGCAAAGCTTTTGACTCAATCATGGGATAACCATGATTACTTCACTCCACCCCCTACCCTTGGGAAATTACTATAAGTATGAGGCATTTTGGAGAGCATTTCCATCTTGGAATTTCATTTGCATAGCATTGTTACTATAGGCAATTGAGATAATTTCTAAGAGCAATTTGAGCAATTTGAGCATTTTTAAGCATTTAGTATCATAATTTCATCATTCTTGAGCTAGAATCATCATAGAAGCATAGCATAAGCATAGTAGAAGCATCATTTCTCATTTTAGAGGTGTCACTAGTGAGGATTGTAGCTGAGAGCTTCACTTACCACTTCTATCTAGAGATCCATGGGATACTATAGATTATAATTTCAATTCTAGTTAAATTTGCATTGTATTTGATTAAATTGATGTTAGTAGATCTTAATTTCATGCAGGTGAGTAACTTCATCACACAGTAACTACTATAAGTTTTAAATGACAATTGGTAAAAACATAGATAGTGAAAGTATTATATGTTTACCGAGTAGCAGAAGTTAAAGAATTTGTTTTGGATTATACATTTTGTTTTGGGACACTAGATAACTGATTCACCCCCCTCTCAGTTATTCTAACACAAGGTATGTATCAAAAAGAACAATAATCTATAAAATGCACATTAACTTTGAATAAGGTACAATTATCAAACCTTTTCTTTCAAGTTAATTTCTTAAATTGTGGCATTTCAAAGTTTCAAATCTAGACTAAGAAATAATCTTATTATTGTTTGTTAATGAAGGTATTAGGGCTATTCTCTCACCTTTTAAGGTGATCAAAATGCCAAACATGTTGGATTTGTCAATAGAAAGAAAGGTTAAGGAATGAACAAATACATAATTTGAAAGCCTCATTTTTTGTGAACAATAGTATTAGGCCTATGCTCTTGCCTTTTTAAGGTGATCAAAATGGAAAAAGTACCTTGGTTCCATTATATTAAAGGTTCAGAAATGGAAAAATCATGTCTATTGTGTTTGGAAGATAAAAGGTAGTATGGATATGATCTCACTCTTTTATGGAGATCAAACTCCTAGACTTATCTTTTTCTTCAATTTTATCTCAAGTAGTGCAAGTGATTTTGAACCTTAGAGGGCTCGCATCCTAAGAACTTGCCTTAATGAGGCTGGTGAGAGGGATAGTCCAAAGTGGGATAAAAATTTCTTTATCCATAGTGATTCAACCACTATAATATAAATACCATCATCCTTAATGTGGTGAAGGAAAAAGAGAATTTCATAATATCTTCTTCTAGTAGTTCTCATGGATTTCACAAAACATTCTTGGCATGCAGTGAGAATCTCTTGAAAGAGAGAAAATAAAAGCTTTGTGGAAGGAAATAATTAAGAATGAAATGGTAAATTCTCTCCTCAACTCTTACATACTCCCAATTTCTCCCACTGATGAATTACTTGATGATATCAATAAATAAAAAAGAAAGGTTATAAAACATCACTATGTTGAACAAGCTGAATAACTGAGAGGGGGAGGGGGTGAATCAGTTATTCCCACACACTTTAAAACACTTTTTCTATGTCGATAAACTATTAATAAACAACAATAACCACTTCTAATCTATCGTTTAAGCACATAAAACATCCACATAAAAAGTACACATGTAAATATAGGAACACTGATATAGAGAACACCAAAATTTACATAGAAAAACCAAACTAGGAAAAAAACATGAAGAAGCTAATTATCATGAAATGAAAACACCTATAAGGGTGACACTGGTTAAAGTGATTTGTACAAAGGTTAGCTTCTAGTAAGGCTCACTATCAATTGGGCTAACTAACCTTAAATGTGAGTAGGCTCATTGCTAGTACAAAAAGGCTCACTACCAATACAAAGAGGCTCACTGCCAAAGCATATGAGAAGAGATTGAATCCACCACTAAGATCACTATCAAGAACTCTGACCCACATAGAACCAAAAACACATAGATATCTACTTGAATAAATTTACAATCACTTCGCATAAAAGAAAATGCATAAGCAACACAAACAATATAAATCATTTCTCTTCTATACTGATTGATGCCACCAACCATGTTGGCCAATTTTTTTTTGAAATAGGTCACACTAAGACATACCCATGGTGGTAAGGAATGAAACATGGACCACCTTGACCAATACAACTTTCTTCACACATGTCAACACATAATGCCATCTCCAAATTCATCGGTACCAACGAACATGGGGAATACATTACACAACAACAACTTGGACTGAAACTCAAACGAACACACTCCAAAAAGGATCAACTGAAAACAAATGATCCATCACATGTTGCATACAAAGTATAATCAAAACCAAAAATAATAAGGATACACATATGAGGCTGATGTATTTTATTGAACACTTCTACAGAGACACACAAACTAGTAGTACAACTACTGATACTGCCAAGATTATCGATACACACCAATCGATAAAACCAAAACATGGAAATGCATAGGATATGTTGACATAAATGAAAAATATTAATCAAAACAAAAAGAATAACATGAACTTCACATTCTAGGATGAACCCACAATAGTGGGTTAAAATCTTTCGGAGGAAGGAATTTGTCCCAAAAATCATGAGAGTGCATATTTACTCAAATACTTTCGATAGAAAGTACTTTTGATATAGAAAGTACTTTCTATAGAAATTAAGTACTTTCGATAGAAAGTACTTTCTATCGAAAGTACTTTATATCAAAATTCTTTGAGAATGGGTAAATTACATTATTTTATGTAAAGTACTGTCGATAGAAAGTACTTTCTATCAAAACTAGGTACTTTCGATTGAAAGTAGTTTTAATAGAAAGTACTTTCTATTGAAAGTACCTAATTAGGTCATGTTTGCAAACTTTGAAGAAATTTTGAGAATTTCATGGATTCGGGGCTCAAGTGCAAGGATCAAATAGAATAATAAGGAGACATCCTTTTTCATAGCACAAGTACTTGGAATGAGCTTTCCAACGATTATAGATTTGACAATTTTTGAAATTATTATGTATATGGTTTTTGGCGTTAATTGAATGTAGGTTTTTTATCAAATATAAACCTTTGAGTTTGATGTTCAACGAAAAATAGTAGAAAAGGGAATTTTTTTTTGAAAAATAATAGTGCCCTCCATCTTCGAGTCTACTTTCTATCAAAAAAAAAAATCTTTGAAATTCGATAAACACACAAGTTATAAGCTATGTAGTTAAGGTATGTGAAAATTATGGTTTAGTCAACTTCAAATGTTAATAAAATATGCAATAATTGTGATAATGTCATCAAACCAATTGCATTCCCTCCTTACGGATGTTACAAAACTAAATTTGAAAGAATCACATTCATATCTATTTTAGAAAAAAAATTATGCTCTATGAAAACAATGTTACTCTTTGAAAATAACATTTTCAGCACCATACCAGTTTTTCGTGGGAGAAAGAAAAAACTATTCAAATCAATTCAAAATAAAAAAAATATATATATATTTAGAATCTAGATAGAAAATACTAAAAGACTAATGTACTTCATCCTTTGATTTCAAATGGTTCAACGACAATATGCATTTGAATCTGAATGTTTTTTTCAAAACATAGAGTTCAGTGTCCATTCAGGAAAAAAAGTGTAACCCACTATTGTGGGTTCATCCTCTTGGAAACAATACCCCCCTTTTTCATTGATGGAAACATTCTTTAATAACAAAGAAAACAACTACAAATGATATCATCAAGAAAGTCCACAACTCTCCAACTTTCTCTAACTTTCTCTCCCTTTGACAAAAATGACAAAGAGCCAATCTCCCCCTCAAAAAATTATCTTCTCCCCCTAAGAGGAATCCAGAAGACATTGATCTAGAAAAGATTAATCATGCAAAATGATGAACCAATTCACACACCGGTACATTTAAGAAACACTAGGAAGGAAAGAATGCCCAACATCCCCCTTAAATACTCAAAATTATCCTTAAACAAAGGTTTTATAAATATGTTTTCTATCTGCTCCTTTGTAGGCACATACTCAAGCTTCACTTCACTATCCAACACCTTCTCTCTAATAAAATGATGTCTGATAGATATATGCTTTGTTTTGCACTATTGTACTAGATTCTTGGAGATACTTATAGCACTAGTATTCTCACACATTATCAAAATTAGATCTTCAAAAGTAATTCCTATATCCTTCAAAGTTTGTTTCATCCATAATACTTGAGTAAACATGAGGATGATGCAATATTCTATACACCTAAAATTAGTCAGCAAAAATCAAAATGGTTAAAGAAAGTCAAAATCAAGGATTAATTAAACACAAAAATCAAACAACTATGTAATTGATTTAATCAATTAATTATACAGTTCAATCAAATAATTAAATCCAACCACTCTAATTTTCATACATGGCTAAAGTAACTAATTATTTGAATTAAATAAATCCTATTTTTTCTCAACAACCACATGGAGACAAAAATCAATTCAATCAACGAGGAAAAAGGATTTGGAGCACATCGATTGATAATAGGCTTTTCTATCCTAGTCCTTCATTTTTCCTTTGGTATCCTAGCCCTTCATTTGATAATCTTGTCTCTTCATTTGAAAAATTATTCAAAATTGTCTCTAACCTTGGGTTAACCTAACTCACATAAAACTCACCCCCCTAACATTGGGAAATCCTATAAATTGGATGCACAATTAGAAAAAAATATCCACCTTCATTTGCATCCATACTATACTCAAATTGCATTAGCATTTAGCATAGTTGAGTTCATTTTGAGTTTCATATCTTAGAATTGCATCATAATAATGGAGAATTGTGATCAAATTGAGAATTTAGATTAGGTCATTTGGCTTAATTTGCAGTGTATTTTCATTTTAGCTTATTTTTCATTCATCATTTGCACTCTCATTCTAAGAATTGTCACTTTAGGATTGCTTGCATAGCTAAGAACATGAATTTAGTCTTTTTAGATAGCGAAACATGAGATGTTCTTGAGTATTTTGATTTTGAATAGCCTAATTAGTCAATTTGAGTTAAAATAGTTAAATTACGGTATAATGAATGTATATTTTCATACACAAAATGGTTCCCATTGTGGGGCTAAGGCCTTAATCTAACATTTTCATGTGATTTTAGTTGAATTTTGGATGCAAATTTATCTTTTGTAGGTATAGGAGTGTGTGCAAAGAAAATTGTAGCTCCCATAGGAAAAAGATTAGCAGTTATCCACATTAGTTTGGCATCTATCAACAAAAGTTCAACGCTTGGATAGATTCTTGCAACACCTACAATAACTGCCTATGCACTTCTATTTTAGCACTGTAATGATTCTTCTTTTCTTTGTCTACTATTCTTATAGCACATGTAGTCTTAATTTGTAGTGCTTACAATTTTTCCATTGGCAATTTAAAGTTTTGTGCTTAGAAGTAAAATAGTTGCATGTAGTACACTGAAAGGTTCAGCGCTTGTCAGACTTACAATAGCGCTTTCTTTTTGTATTTTAGAAATTCAAAATTAATGCTCTTATTTTCTTGAAATGTATGTAGATGGAGAAGCATAAGAAAGTCAGAAAGCCTACATCTAAACTACCTGATCATTATAAGGAAAAAGAAGAGAAAAGATTAAATAAAAGTTGGAGAAAGACACAATCCATCATTAAATCCAAAACATTTGGTGGAGGAAAGAGAAGCTTAAATTAGGTATTGGAAAATTGTAGATCTTTATCAAGCTTTGTATAACACTTCATTTATCCATTTAGATGATTCCCCCTTTGATGCTCCTTTTTAATTATTGAATACTTTAGTATTTTCTTGACTTTGGCTTGTATTGTGTTGAACGGTTGCTTAGGGCCTAGAATGATCACCAAGGTATGTATCAAAAAGAAAAATAATCTAAAAAATGCACATTAACTTTGAGTAAGGTACAATTCTCAAACCTTTTCTTTCAAGTCATTTTATTAAATTGTGGCAATTCAAAGTTCCAAATCTAGACTAAGCAAAAAACTTATTATTGTTTGTTAATGAAGGTATTAGGGCTATTATCTCACCTTTTAAGGTGATCAAAATGCCAAACATGCCAGATTTGTCAATAGAAAGAAAGGTTAAGGAATGAACAAATACATGATTTGAAAGCCTCATTATTTGTGAACAATAATATTAGGCCTATGCTCTTGCCTTTTTAAGGTGATCAAAATGCCAAAAGTACCTTGGTTCCATTAGATTAAAGGTTTGGAAATGGAAAAATCATGTCTATTGTGTTTGGAAGATAAACGACAGTAGGGATATCCTCTCACTCTTTTAGGGTGATCAAACTCCTAGACCTATCTTTTTCTTCAATTTGCTCTCAACTAGTGCAAGTGATTTTGAACCTTAGAGGGCTTGCATCTTGAGAACATGCCTTAATGAGGCTGGTGAGAGGGACAAACCAATGTGGGATGAAAATTTCTTTAGACATAATTATTCAACCCATTATAATATAAATACCATAATCCTTATTGCAGTGAAGGACAAAGAGAATTGCATAATATCTTCTTCTAGTAGTCCTCATGGATTTCATAAAACATTCTTGGCATGCAGTGAGAATCTCTCGAAAGAGAGAGAAAAGAAAAGCTCTTTGGAATGAAATCTTGATTAAATCCTAGCTAAATTAGTAAGCCTACCTAATTAGCTATGTTGAGCCAAAATTGACCTTAGGTAGATTACTTGGTGTGTTTTCATGTGAAAGCCCTGCTAAAACATTCGAGACTATACACTTTTTGTGTAGCTTTTATGGTTGGAAAATATGTGTTTTTGTGCTTGTTGTATTTGATGATACATTATATTAGATAAAAACATCCATTGAAGATCCAAACTCAGCTCAAAACCTTTGAAAGTTGTAAAATTGAGAAAATGTTAGTTAGCATAGCGCCAATAAAAATTACTTCAGTCCCTAAAAACATTCTTTCAGTGTGTGCACAAAATTTTTTAGCACGTACTAACAAAGTTTCAATACGTGTAAATAAAAAAAAGTGTATATTACTCGTATTGGTCAAACAATGAGCATTAACCAAACTTTCTAGATAGTAAAATTGACATTTTTGGATACCCATTGGGGAGTTATACCTATCTTAATAATAACAGATTTGAAATTCAATGTTTTAGAATTGTGGACAAATTTGAGACATACTCTTTGAGTTTTAAAATTATTAAATCTTTGTGCAATTGGTCAAACAACCTTTTGTTCTACATTTAAAATAATTTATCCTCGAGAGATAATGAATCATTTCCCTAAAATTGAAGAGATCAAGATAATGTATCAAACTTCTCATAAAAAATACACTCTTTCAACAAGGATTCTAATCTCTTTCTCATGTCAGTGAAAGAGGATCCTTTATCTATTCAAATACACCTATAGAGAAGACAATTCATTGCATATTGAAGCTATTCCTCAAGAAGGCATTCAATCTCCTTATCAACCATTTCAAGTTGAAGATTATCAAGAAGAAACTCAAACATTTAAACATGAGAATAACCAAAAAAAATAATCTTCAACCATGCCTGTATGGGAGAATAATTGGCCTCCAAGAAATAATGATAATAAAACTAATAATTCAAACCAAGAGGATATAAGCAAGGAAAAAATGGAAGAAGCATTCCAAAATCCAAATTTTACTAAAATTATGGAGAAATTTATAGGGGGTAAAAGCACAATCAGGTGTCACCTTTTAGGCTAACTTATCAACACAACTCAATTTTAGTATTTCTAACTAAAAAATAATTTTGGTCAAACATATGGTCTAGCTAGATTCATTCTAGCTAAGTTAGATAAGTTCTTTAACTTTTCCAATTTGAAATGTCTATTGAATACATATTTTAAATACCACTTTGGGTCCAATTATCGTAAAAATAAAATTATTTCAAAAAAGTGGCATTTTAATAACTCCTAATCTTTTTAATGATATTTAAAAAAAAAAAAAACCCTTTTGTAGAGATCAGAGTCAAGAATATCCTCATATAGAGTTTATAGTTTTTTAATTAGACATAATTTATCGTAATTAAAAACTATTGCAAGTAGGTATTTTAACAGTCAAGGAGATGTCATTTTAGAGAAAGAAAAAAGTAGTAAATCATATTAAATAAATTTTAAAAACATATGGTGCACTAGAGGAGAGAGTCCTCTTCAAGAATATATATTGTTTTTTTTCATTAGGATAAGTTTGTTATGAAAAATATATTGCGAGATGAAAACTATCAATTTCAATGAGTCAAAATTTGAATTGTTATAAAAGAGAAAATATAGGTCACAAACCAATTTTTATTTCTTCATGCACTAGCTATATATTCCATATATGACATATTTGTAAATTGGGAGAAAAAATATTTATTTACATATAATTTTTTGGTGGGAACTAGACCCTTAATTTTTAGCATTTTCCAGCAACTGAAAAATCATCTTTAAAAATTAAAAAAACATATCAATTCTTATTCAAAAAAATAATTAAAAATATTAATCATAAACTTCATCCATCTTATCACATTTAATTAGTTTACATCATCTTCGAATTCCAAACATAAATGTCATTTTTATACTATTGAAATTGAGCAACTTTGATTTTGTTAGCCTTTTCCTTTGTAAAGGGGTGACAACTTATTGTTCCTTTTGGAGATTTTGAACATATAAAATCCCTTAAAAGACAAATTGATAAAATGAAAAAGGGAGCTCCACCAAAAAGATTCACTCTATAAGGGATATGTCCTTTTCCCTTTGATAAAAACTTGGAAATGATACCCTTCCCATCAAACATTCAAATTCCAAAATATGACAAATATTTGGGTACATCTGATCCTTAAGATCATGTAAGGTAATTTTGCACATTGAGCATGGAATTCATTCATGAACCTACCTATCTAATGAGATTATTCTCTAGGACTTTAGGGGGACAATCTATGGAATGGTTTTCTAAGTTGCCAACCGACATTAAATCCTTTGAAGAATTGATTTCTAAGTTTGTAACCCAATACTCCTACAACATTGAGCATGAGGTAACCATGTTGGATCTATGAAATACAAAGAAAATAAATAGGGAATCCTTTTTGAATTTCTTACAATGTTGGAGTAAAATATTTTCCAAATATCCTAGAAGTGTACCTGATGTGTGATCAAAATGTGACACACTTCTATAAACCATTGTTCTTGTGAGGATCCATGAAGAGGAGATCCCAAGAGGTGGCTTATAGCTTCCTACCTATGATGTGCAAGAATATAAACATTATAGATAGTGGTTCTCAAATGAATCTTAATAAGAAACCCTTGCAAGGTGCACCATAGAATGGAAGATTCAAAATGAAGATGCAAGCATGAGAGATTTAAATGAAATGCAAGATCTAAGCTAGGATGAAAATTCAAGAACAAGAAAGAAAAGTTAATCTAAAAATATTACAATACCTCCTAGTTAACCTATGTGATTTAAGCTCGAATGCAATAAGGAAATACTAAGCTAAGAATGCAACTAAATAAAATGATAGCATAAGTCTAAGATCTAGGGTTAGCCATGCAAGAGAGAGAAGAGAGCCTCCTTTTATAGAATTTAGAAATGAATGAATGGTCAAGATTAAGAGGCAAAATCCAAGGATGGAGAAATAAACCCTATTTTGACTTGAGGGCACAAGATTCTCAAAAGGAAAATCAACTGGATGAGAATGGTTAAGTAGAAATGAGTGGTGGAGATTAAGAGGAAAAAGAGATTCCACTTTTATTTTTTTCTCTTTTTTTTTTCAAATTAAGAAATTAATTTTTCATGTGCACATGGATAAGATAAAGTGGGTTTTATTTAATTAAAATGGGACATGTTCTTATAATCAAATAAGACTTAGGATAAAGTTGTCAAACTTTAGGATATAATTAAATAAATGATTATAATGATGAATTGATCAAGAGTTAAGATTGATTAAGCATAATATAAGGTCTAGTATTTTTTAATGTTTAATGTTAGAGTGGAACTCAAGGTTTACTAAACCATTTTTGGGTGATTACACCTGCAAAAGAAAAAATGGCTATATTTATCAATAACTTGACCAATGAGATGAATTTTAGGCTACAACTCCAATGTTCCCTAGCTTTTGACAAAATGGTTGAAAATGGGATCAAAATTAAAGATTCTTTAGTAAAGAAAGGTGAACTAAAGCTATACAAAGACAAAAAAGGATTTTTTAACAATTCCACATTTGACAACATATCAACCAATAATAACAATAAAAAACCTAAGTTTTGTTTAAAGAATACCAACAAGAACCTAGTTAATTATGGACTGGTGGAAGATAATAACATCAAACCAAAACCATACAATCTTACTAGTGGTTCTAATAATAAAGTTAATAATGTCAACTCTTCAAAAAACACCCATTTCAACAACAACAATGCTCAAGGTAAGGAGACCCTAAAACAATGAAGCTGCCATTAAGGAGATGTCGAATAAAAAGGAAAATGTTGTGAGAGGTAAGGAGACCCCTCTGGAGAAGGATATTCCATCCTCTTCCAGAACTATCCCTTCCCTAAAGACCATTGATATGAAGGAGAGGAACATTCAACTCCTCAAAGAAGATTTGGAGGACAAAATTGACCCTCCTTTTGGTGTTTTGAAAATGGCCAAAGTGATGTCCATGTATTCCTTCCGACTGGTTAAAAGATTTTTTCATGAGATCAAAACCTCGAGTCTCAACCTTAGATCCCTCTCCACTAAAGTGGGCAATATTTAGGAAATGTTGGATTCTGGGTTTGACGGGATGATCAAAGCTAGGTAGAACAAACATGATGTGAAGATGGGCTTGCTGTACCTAGATAAGGTTGATAGGATGGAGGCCACTCTCAAGAAGATCTTGACATAAGGGAAGGAAGGTGAAAGTAGAATTAGGGTTAATTGACTCTACTTAAACCCACAAACAAGCCCTGATCAGAGTTACACATGAAAGCAATATGAAAACCACATACAAGTAGTGAAAACACAATAGATATGAGACAAGCAACTAGAAACAACACTGGTGAAATTATTATAAAATCAGCAACATGCCCAACTATGAGGCCTTCCAGGTTTTATCCTTATATAATGAAATTATGGAATCAGAATCATTCACATACTACCATTATCTATCCTTCTAGCTACTCTCATATTACCAACTCTACTACTCTACATCAACCCAAGCTCCAAATATATAGCCTTAAAGCCACAAGTCAGCCAGTCAGACATTTAATTACAATATAGGTCCACTTTGGAGGATAAACCAAAACTAAAGTAAGAAAGAAAAAAACATGATGTACCATTACATATAGGGCTACACATGATCCAAGAACAAGTCCCCAACTGTGCAAGATCCAATTTCCCCATGTGGAACCGCGCAAGGAGAAACACCACATGTTTCCTGCAAAACTGGTGGAGAATCGATACCCAAGGGAAATGGTGATAACTTCCAGGTCTAAATGATTAAGGACGTGCAACTTTAGGAGAAGATTCCAAAATAGGTCTAAGGCATAGCATTAACTATGCAAGGTAGGAAACCAACTGCAACAATGACTACAAAATAAACATTAGATAGGTACAAGAAATAAAACTATTCTTGGTGATGCAAGATTGCTTAAGATCCAAGATGCTCCTGCATCAGACACTTGGGGTAACAAAAGAACTGATGTCCACATTAGAAACTACGCATATTCTAACTTGAATCATAAAGATCCAACTCAGCTTATGTAATCCATGAATTGTCTTCAACTGGCTTGTCTTTCTACTGAACTAGGTATTCCATGAAGTCTTTTCCTCTTGTACTCTTTCTCAATCTACTATTCAAGATCTTCTCAATGTTGTTTCTATCCTTCTTAGGATAATCTAGATCATCTTCCATCTCATCATTTGATTTAAAGTACTCAAAGATATCAACAATGTTGAATATAGGTGATATATCCATGTCCTCTGGTAATTCTACTTCATAAGCATTTCCACTGTCAAACTTCTTCAGATTATTACAAGGTCCAAAATTATTCATTTTTAGCTTATTGTAGGTGTGAACTAGAAATATATTATTCTTCAAATGAATCATAACCTCATCTCCAACTTCAAAATATTTATGTCTCCTTCTCTTATCTTCTCTCATTTTATATTTCAGATTATTGTCTTCCAAATTCTTTTAAACTTCATCATGAAAATTTCTCATGTATACTACAAAATCCTCAGCTTCAACACTTCTTCTAGTCTCAGTAGGTAAATCTCTCAACTCTATGGTTCCCTTAGGATGAAATCTAGTAACAATCTCATTATGTGTCCTCTTAGTACTTCTATTGACAAAATTATTGTATGCAAACTTTGCTTGTGCCAAAACCAAATCCCAATTAGCAAGCTTATCTTCAACTAAACATCTCAACAAGTTTCCCAAGCTTCTATTCACAACTTTAGTTTGTCCATCTGTCTGAGGGTGAAATATAGAACTAAACTTCAAGTCTATATTCAACTTCTTCCAAAGTGTTATCCAAAAATAACCAGTAAACTTAGTGTCTTTTTCTAAAGCAATAGATTTAGGAAAACCATGCAATCTTACCACTTCCTTGAAAAATAATTCAGCTACATGCAATGCATTAGATCTCTTCTTACAAGGTATGAAATATGCCATTTTAGAAAATCTATCGACCACTACCAAAATAGAATCATTACCTCTATGAGTTCTAGGCAATCCAAGAACAAAGTCCATACTCACATCTTCCCAAGGTCTATTAGGTATAGGAAAAGGTGTATACAATCCCACATTTTGACTAGTTCCTTTTGCTACCTGACAAACTCTACAACCTCTAACCATTCTCTGTACATCCCTATAAATTTGCAGCCAAAAGTATCTCTCTAAAATCAATTTCACATTCTTATCAATCCTAAAATGTCCAGCAAGTCCACCACTATGCTTCTCCTTAATTACATTCTCTCTCATAGATCCTCTAGGTATGCATAACTGAACTCCTTTAATCAACATGTCTTCTTGAATGAAATAATAAGTCCATTTATCATTTATTGTTTGTTCCTTACAATTTTTCCAAGGTTCTGCAAAATCAACGTCAGCTTCATAAAAAAATTTCAAATCATCAAAACCAAGTACCTCAACTCTTACTTCTATCAACAAACTTCTTCTCCAGCTCAATGCATTAGCAACCTTATTCAACTATCCACTCTTATGCTTCAATGAAAAGGAAAAATTCTGCAAAAACTCAACCCACTTCATATGTCTTTGATTCAATTTATTTTGACTTCCCAAATACTTCAAAGCTTTATGGTCAGTATATAACAATAAATATTTAGGCATCAAATAGTGTCTCCATTTCTTCAAAGCTTGAACAATAGCATAGAATTCCTCTCCAACATTCTCTAGTGTAGGCCAATCAAGTATAGATATTACTTTCTTCAGATCCATCCTCAATCCATCAGCTCAAATCACAAAACCAAGATACACAATCTCTTCTTTAAAAAATGAACATTTCTTCAAGTTAATTAGTAATTTTTCTTCCTTCAATCTCTGCAATACTTGTCTGATATGCTCAAGATGTTCTTCCTTAGTCTTACTGAATATCAAAATGTCATCAAGATATACAATCAAAAACTTACCCAAGAAACTTTTCAAGGCTCCATTCATCTACCTCATGAAAGTACTAGGTACATTAGTCAAACCAAAAGGCATAACCAACCATTCATACAAAACTTCATTAGTCTAAAAAGCAATTTTCCATTCATCCCCTTCTATAATCCTAATATGATGATATCCACTTTTCAAATCAATCTTTGTGAAATACTTTGCTCCACTCAAACTATCCATTATGTCATCCATCCTAGGTAAAGGAAATTTTTACTTTACTATTATCTTGTTTATAGCTCTAGAATCACTGCACATTCATGATTCTCTATTATTTTTAGGTGCTAACACAACAGGAACTGCACAAGGACTCAAACTTTCCCTAATCAAACCTCTCTCAAGAAATTCTTTCACTTGTCTATTCAACTTAGTCTTTTCATCAAGTGTCAACCTATGTGGTGCTTTATTAGGAAAACTAGCTCTAGATATCAAATCCATACAATGAATTATACTTCTCATAGGAGGAAAACCATCAGGTACATTATCAGAAATGGTGTCATGAAATTCAGTCAACAAAGATTTAATCTCAGGTGCATGTTCTAACACATCTTGTTTTTCAATTTTCCTCAGGATTAAAGAAACAAAAATATTTTGTTCTTTCATTTCTCTTGCAAATTTTTTACCATCAACCAAACATACTCTGAATGTAGTACAGTGACCTTCATCAAACTTCTCTATCAAAGGCAATAAAACTTGTTTCTTCCCATCCATCCAAATAGTATATTGATTCAATCTACCATCATGCAAAGCTTTCCTATCGTACTGCCAAGGTCTACCCAAAAGTATATGACAACAATCCATAGGAATAATATCACACAAGATTTCATCATGATAATTCCCAATTTTTAATTTAACAAGGCATTGTTCACTTACAGGTAGTTTATGCTCCTTTTGGATCCAAGCAATATGGTGCAATATATATATATATATATATATATATACATATATACATATATACATATATACATATATACATATATATCTATATATACATATATACATATATATCTATATATACATATATATATATATATACATATATATATATATATATATATATATATATATATATCTATATATATACATATATATATACATATATCTATATGTATATATATACATATATCTATATGTATACATATATATATATATATATATATATATATGTATACATATATATATATATATATATATATATATATATATATGTGTGTATACATATATATATAGATATATGTATACATATATATATAGATATATGTATACATATATATATAGATATATGTATACATATATATATAGATATATGTATACATATATATATAGATATATGTATATATATATATATAGATATATATATATATATATATATGTATGTATGAATGACGTATGTATATGTGTGTGTTATGGAATGATGAGAAATATAAGATCCACCTCCAAATCTAAATTCTCAAAGGAGAGATCCAAATTGATCAACCAAAAAGGTTAATGTACAAAAGAATCAATCTATGGAAAATATGAATAAGGGAGAAAACCTTATATTTCATTATGGAAAGTATGTATTGAAATATTAATTGAATTGAAGACAAATACTAACCTCCAAATAGGGTAAATCCAAAAAATTCTATTTTCTAATGTCTGTGTACAATTTTAGGAAATTATACAAATGGATCTGGGCTAGAAATACAGAAACATAGAAAACCCATAAATATTTTTCCAATCTAATGAAGGTCAACCTTGACCCAAAGCCAAGACAAGATCTTACCTTGGGGTACAATGTTACCCCAAAAAGTTGACCTTGACCTGCACTACTCTGATGGAAATTCTATTCCTAGATCTCGAAAGTTTATCGAAAAGGGTACTCAGATCTGCATTGATATTCATTGTTGCACACCTACTCCTGCAAGAAAAAGGGTTTTATTTGTTGGATAAGGGGTTTTCCTTGGTCAAACCCCAGTTTGGAATCAACCTTGAAATATAATTTAAATTGCAATGTATATAAACAAAATCAATGGAACTATTCACCTTGCTTATGTTGAAATCCTTGTGGAGGATTCAAATCCTTAAACCCACAAGTATGGAAGCACCAAATGAATGCAAAATGATATGTAGGATGTCTCAAATAAATTGCACTAGATCTTCAACACCAATCTTGAATGGATCTTGGACTAGGAAGAAGCTTGAATGGATGTGCATGGAGAAATCTTCAACAAGGGGGCTCCAAAGGGATTGAGTCCTTCAATAGCTATCAATGGATCTCCTTGGTGAATTGAATGCTTGAAGAGGAATGAATGCTTGAATTCTTTCTTTCTCCTTACTTTTTGATAATTGCTTGATCAAAAAAAGTGGATGGATTGCATAACTTGTAGATCGCTTGATAGCAAAAAGAGATTCATGCAATGAGAGAGGAAGGCTTCCTCTTATACAAATCTAGGGCACAAACTTCTAGAGAAGCCGAAATATAAGAAATGCCCATTAAAGGCACTTGACATGACCCTAGAGCACCTACTCAAAGGGCTAAACCATTCCTAAATGGAAGTGCTTCCATTTTCTGATGATACATTTAGCCCCCACTTTAGCAAGAGTATGGACTCGATGCAAACTCTTGGTAAAGGAGATCATAATGAAAAGATATAATCTTATTGAAATCAAAGGGACAAAGAAATCCTCAAGCCCCCAAGGATTCAAGTCTTTATCAACTCCAAGATCACAATAAGAGAGACATCTCTAAAAAATGGAGAGAAGAGGGTGTGATTATCTCACCCAGTGAGAACTTATGTCCCATTGTGAACCACGAGGAAACAACACAACTGGAAAGATGGAATTGAACTACCTAGTGGATGTGGCTACTCACTAGTCAACCCATCAAAGATTCACTCTTAGGAATACCTTATTCCACAAGAGAAAAACCAAAAACAAAAGAGATATAGTTTTAAGGACACCTCTAACCTTAAGGAATCAAAATTTTTGAAACTAGAGGGATCAAGAGATCTTATAAAAGAAAAATCCATGCTTTAAGGATTAGTCACCAATCCATAAAGGGAGAGAAGAGCCTTGAAGAAAGATAAATGTATATTGAAAGTGTGTGTGTGAAACAGGTGAGCATAGTGTATGCCCCCATGTTAAAGTCATTGCTAACACTTTAATAGGAGAAATGGCTTGAACATAAACATAAACAACTCCACTGATTATGTTTCCACTACGAGATGCCCCCAAATGAAGACAAATAAAGGGAAATACCACATAAACATACATAGAACACATAAGGGATCTACCTACTGTGGGGTCAGTATGATCATAAGATTATATATATATATATATATATATATATATATATATATATATATTATTACAAATGAATTGACATAATTCCCCAAAGAAAGTAGAACTACAATCACAATGGAGGAAAGAACACATAAGAGTTACAAAGAGGAAACTTTTTGAACCATGGCATGGAGACCAAAAATAATTAGTGCTACCAAGTTGCAGATCCACGCAGATTACACAAGAAAACATTTATGAATAATAGCACAGGTACAACATAACATGAAACAACATATAGAAGAATAGAGATACATATAGAGGATTATCACAACAGGTTCAATTCCTTTATCACCTTGCACCAACAAAGAAACAAGGGTCGTATAAAAGAATCTAACAAACATTTAGCAAACACATTACGAGAGAAGCACAGTACAATAGGAAAACACACAACAAAGATACCATAAAGGACAAGCCAATCAAGCACACTGCCTACTCTCCCCATCTCATTCTATATAATTTAGGGAAGGTAGATAACTCGCAAGAGGGACTATATCCAACATAGTAGGAATGATAGACAATTCCAAACAAAGATCCTCTTGAGAATCACAATGTTCAATACTAGGTGTAATTGTTAATTGTGATGAAAGCATATTAGGTAAATCAATATCAATGTCAATAGTCTCATATTCATCATTATCATCATCAAGAGTATCTTCTTCATCTAGATTAATCAAAATAGGATCTAAGATATGAATAGAATCATCATAATCATGCATCTTAACATCATTATTAGAAGTAACTTCTTCTAACACATCATGCATAGGCTAATCAAGAGAAGGTAAAGAACTTCGTAACAACGGTATGAGACTTATCTTGAGCATGAATATTTTTACAACATTCATTAGCAGATCGATTACATTTCATCTTGTTTAAAATATGTTGAGAACTAGGAGGAACAACTATTGGATCCTTCATAGGTTCTATAGGAGGATTAGTAGGATTATCAATAGACCGACAATCAATAGTAGGAGCTTGATTAACATAACTAGAAGCCATAGATAAAGAAGGTATGGAAGGTGTAGGAAAGAGACCATGATTAAGATCCATCGGAGGAATTCTTAACTCAAGAATCTTCCGATGTTTATAGGCTTGATATGAATGAAAGAGATTATCAGGTTGAGAAGGACATGAATTAGGTATTGAAGGCCAAAAGAAATCAAGTGTAGCACAATCCTCAGGCCTATAAGTTTGATATAAACTATGGTTAATCATCTTCACTTCATCATCATGAATAAATTTAAGGCATTTATGGATAGGAGAAGAAACAACATGCATGGCATTCAACCAAGGAAAACCAAGCTCAACTTGAAATTGATTAGAAGCAGGAACAACAACAAAGGTAGTGTTCACAATTTTACCATAAAGTTCAACCGGAAAATCAATAGAACCAAATGATGGATACAAAAAACATTACAAGTTTGAATCCACACATTAGATGTATCATAAGGATCACATTGGAAGTTTTTCATAAAAAGATTTTCTTTAGTAATAACATTGAATAATGATGTAGGATCAACTAGACAACCATGTGTAGGTATCTTAGAAATCCTAGCATAAATGTAAAGGGTACCATCAGGAGCTTTAATAGTCTCAGAATCATCAAAGGTAATCAAGAGTTCCCGAGGTCTTTTATTTTTAAGTTATTTTCAAGGTTTGGGTTGAGCTTTTGGTTTAGGCTTAGGTTGAGGTGGAAGTTGAGGTTGAAGTTGAGATTGAGTTTGAGGCAGTGGTGAGATTCAAGTTGAGATGAAACAACATGCTCCACATGGTTAGTAGTATGATTAAGGTCATCCATCTTTGAGTCATAAACAATATCCAAAGAAGATGGTTGAGCAATTGTATTAGTATCATGTGTAGGTAAAGGATTTGTATAAATTTGAAGGTTTTGATTAGGAGGAGAAACAAATTTGTTCCCACTACCATCAAAGTTATCAATAGATAAGGTATTAGAATCAATCAAATCTTGAACCTTATGTTTTAAAGAATAGCACTTCCTAGTATCATGACCATTTTGAAAATGGTATTGACAAAAAGATTTAGGATCAAAAGATTTAAATGCAATAGTTGTAGGTAAAAGAGGCCGAATAGAAGGTAAAGTAATCATATTAATAGTTAACAACCTATTCATGATAGAATGTAAAGATTCAAAGAGAGGAGTAAATGTATGATTTAGATGAAAAGCAATGGATGCAGAAGTTGTTAGGATTAACAAGGCATAAATAAGAATTACATGAAAATTTAACAAATATCAGAAAATAATAAACCACATAGAAGAGAACACAAGACACAAAGATTTAATGTGGTTCACCCAATCCCTGGGCTACATTCACTAACAATGAGTCCAATATTTTATTATCTAGTGATTACAACCTGATTACAATCCATAATCCCTTACAAATCAATTCTGCTACAAGTACTAAAATCATACATCATAATGAAATCCCTAACCCTAAGCCAATATAACAAAGCTTATGTCAGTTAACAAGTTAACCCTAAAATACTTGACGAGTCAACCTAAGAAAAGGCTTGACAAGTCAACCTAGGGAAATTTTTGATGTGTCAACTCAAAAATGCTTGACGAGTTAACCCCAAAAATTTTAACCTTGGACCCACAATGAATGAAAAAGTGTACAGTACTTTCCTAGATAGTACTTTCCTGATCAGTCACCACAAGCTAACAGAAGTGGCATTATGAGATGCAACAACAACTTGATCAACAACTGTATTCTCTTGTTTGTTTATTTTGACATAGTTGTTAGGATTCTAAATTTTTTTTGGATTAGGAGCAGCATCACTCTTATCAACTGGAACTAGAGCCATTGGAGTGTTTCTCTCAAATTGACTAACTTTTAATTGATAATGATGAAGTGGTGCACAAAGTTGTTGAAAAGAGGTAAATTCAGTAAGTAGAATCTTATCTCTAATATCCTTTTACAAATTTGAAATAAACATACGTTGAATATCAATGTCCGAAACATGATAAGAAATCCGAGCATGTAAATGCTTAAATCTACCAATGAATTCAATCAATTTTTCTTTAGTATTTTGTTTACAATGCATTAAATCAGTCAAAGATACTTGCGGACCAATGTTATCTTGAAATTTTTGAATAAAGGAATTGGAAAGTTTTGGAAACGAGTCAATAGAATAAGGAGGCAAGGAACAAAACCATTGCAAGGCTTTATCACAGAAGGTTCTAGCAAACAACTTGGCTAAAATCCTATGGTCATGAGCATAGTCACTACAAAGGATTTGAAATGTTTTAACATGAGTAACAGGGTCTCCTTTTGCATTGTAATTCTCAAGATGAGGCATATCAACTTGTTGAGGAACAAGAGTACACATGATTTCTAGGGATAGAGGAATTCCCATGTCACATGAAGGAATACTAAACTTTTTTTGAGTTAAGGAAGAAAGTTGTTGTTGTAAAGATGAAACAGTTTGAGCCAAACTGATGATTGTTGAGTCATTAGAGGAAATAGTAGGCATAGAAACATTAGAAACACTAGGCAAAGTGTAAGAAGTAGTAGGAATGGAAGACACAACTAGATGAACACTTGGAACCACTATTGGAAGAGGATTGGAATAAATAAAAGGAACATTATGGTAAGAAGGTTGTGATGTAGTAAGGGATACAGGAGGAACACTCATAGAAAGAGAGGGAACCATTGTAGTCACCAAAGAAGTGCTATAAGTAGGAATACTAGGTAAAGGAATAGAAGAAGCTTTGACACTAGTAACCAAAGGAATAAATCCTAGATCTTGAGCTTCTTGAGCTAAAGGTTTAACATGTGAATGCACGAGGTGAGTAATACCACGGAAAAGATTAACACCTTGATCATTACCATGAAGAACTTTCTTAAGAGCCTCTATAGATTGAATAGAATCTTGATTATGGTTTTCTTGAATAAGCCAATTACCCATTTTATCAAGTTTAGTTGAGAGTTTTTGGACTTGTTTAGGAGGAACTCTTAAAGCATCATCCTCATCATGAGATGAGTCAGAATATTTTTTCTCCATAGTAGGGTTGGAATCATGAATAATCAAATTGTCATTCAAGATTCTAAGGAAAGGAGAGGAAGATTCAAGATCAAAGGGACACATGAGTCTACAAATTCTTTAACCGGAATGTTATAAGAAGGACTAGATGTAGTAAAGCTCATATATGAATGCAACATAAATGAACTAAACTAGGAAAACACAAAGCATGAATAAATGAATGGTTTTGTAAAAGAAATCTAATACATGCAAGATATAACACCATAAAAGAAAGAGTTGTCTATCATGGGCTCACCAATATATACGAATGAAGTGTGTATATGTGTGTGTTATGGAATGATGAGAAATATAAGATCCACCTCTAAATCCAAATTCCCAAAGGAGAGATCCAAATTGATCAACCAAAAAGGTTAATGCACAAAAGAATCAATCGATGGAAAATATGAATAAGGGAGAAAACCTTATATTTTGTTATGGAAAGTATGTATTGAAATCTTAATTGAATTGAAGACAAATACTAATCTCCAAATAGGGTAAATCTAGAAAATGCTATTTTCTCATGTCTGTGTATAGTTTTGGAAAATCTACAACTGGATTTGGGATGGAAATACAGAAACAGAGAAAACCCAGAAATCTTTTTCCGATCTGATGAAGGTTGACCTTGACCCAAAGTTGGAGTAAGATCTTACCCTAAGGTACAATCTTACCCCAAAAAGGAAACCTTGACTTGCACTGCTCTGATGGAAATTCTATTCATAGATCCTGAAAGTTTTTTGAAAAGGGTACTCAGATCTGCACTAATATTTGTTGTTCTGCACCTGCTCCTGTAAGAAAAAGGGTTTTATTTGTTGGATAAGGGGTTTGCCTTGTTCAAAACCCAGTTTGAAATCAACCTTGAAATGTAATTGAAATTGCAATTTATATAAACAAAGTAAATTAAACTATTCACCTTGCTTATGTTGGATTCCTTATGGAGGATTCAAATCCTTGA
Source organism: Chamaecyparis obtusa (assembly GCA_027943335.1). Lineage (NCBI taxonomy): Eukaryota > Viridiplantae > Streptophyta > Pinopsida > Cupressales > Cupressaceae > Chamaecyparis > Chamaecyparis obtusa. The sequence continues at coordinate 180,433 of BSBK01006437.1, read as the reverse complement.
GCCCACAAGTATGGAAGCACCAAATGAATGTAGAATGATATGTAGGATGTCTCAAATCAATTGCACTAGATCTTCAACATCAATTTTGAATGGATCTTGGACTAGGAAGAAGCTTGAATGGATGTGGATGGAGAAATCTTCAACAAGGGAGCTCCAAAGAGATTGAGTCCTTCAATAGCTATCAATGGATCTCCTTGATGAATTAAATGCTTGGATGCTTGAATGCTTGAAGATGAATGAATTCTTGAATTATTTCTTTGAAGAGGAATGAATTCTTGAATTATTTCTTTCTCCTTACTTTCTTGATAATTTCTTGATCACAAAAAGTGGATGGATTGCATAAATTGTAGATCACTTGATGCCAAAAAGAGATTCATGAAATGAGAGAGGAAGGCTTCCTCTTATACAAATCTAGGGCACAAACTTCTAGAGAGGATGACATATAAGAAATAAATTCCCATTAAGTTCTAACCCCTAGAAATGGACCTAGATTAAATATCATTTAAGAGTTTACCATTTTGAGATCCGAAACAACTGATTGAGAAGCGAGAAATAAAACTTTTTGAAGCCTGACATCCTGAAACTTTTGGAACCTAAAAATTGGACCTGTGGTCAAGGTCGAGGTCAAATCTAACCTAGGTCAAGGTCAAGGTCTTCCTTGACCTAGGTCAAAGTTGAGGTTGACCTTGACCCACTAGGTCATCCTTGACCCAGAAAGTCAAAGTTCTTAGTTTCTCAAAAAATGTTATCAGAAAGAGGCTAGAAATAGGGGGGAGAGAAGAAGAACAGGGGGGAACAATCAGATCCAATCAAATACCCATTCAAGGCACTTGACATGATCCCAGACCACCTAAACAGAGGGATAAACTAGTCCTAAATGGAAGTGTTTCCATTTTCTAATGATACATATGGTATGGCTTAGGATGTTTGAATCTTTGCAACTACAATTTACTAACTAGCTCTTCGGATGCTGAATTATCAAAACTTCCACTATCAATGATTACCTTGCAACATTTTTCAATGATCTTACATCTGGTTTTGAACAAATTTTTCCTTAGAATAGGTTCCTCATCAGCTTCTTCATTACACAAGATCCTTCTTAGCATCAAGTTCTCACCATGTTCAGGTTCATTAGAAAATTCCTCAACTTCTTCACAAGCCAATTGTTTTTTCTATTACCTCAAGTCTTCTTTCTAGAATTAGTACATTCAAAAGCTCTATGTACTTCTTCACCACATTTGTAACAAGTACATTTGTAACAAGTACCTTTAAACCAATATTTCTCATCTATTTTCCCATTATTGTTATTCTTAGAGTAACTAGTATAGCTACCTCTAGAGTAGTTACCTCTTTTAACAGTGGGGTCATCTTTCCATCCTTTATCTTGTAATACATTGTTAGATCTACTACTTTCTCCATAAGATCTACCTCTACTTCTCTAAAATCCTCCACCTCTTCCTCTCTATCTTTGATCATGTCTTTTTGTCAATCTCTCTTCTTCCTTCAAAGAAAATTGGTATGCTTCTTCCACACTTTCCATCTTAACATAACTAATCTCATCTTGAATAGATGTCCTTAGGCCATTCAGATATCTAGCCACCTTCTCAACTTCATCATCCACATGTCCAGATCTGATATCCAACTTGTAAAATTCCTCAGTATATTCTTTCACACTCATGACCCTTTGTCTCAAATTCTACATTTTCCTCATCAAACTAACTAGGTAGTTAGCTGAAAGAAACTTCCTCTTCATCTTTCCAAGTATTTTTATCCATGTATTGATCTTTTCTTTCCCTCTCTTCTGTCTCTTACTTTGCAAATGATCCCACCAAAGAGATGCATGCCCTTTCAACTTTGTGACTATAATTTTAACCTTCTTATTATCAAGAGTACCTTCATACTCAAAGTACTTATCCATCTTAGAGATCCAATACAAAAGTTCATCGGTCTCAAGTCTTCCATCATAGAAAGAAACTTCAATTGTAGGCCTAGAGTTAGCCTTAGACAAAACTCTCAAGAGTCTTTCCTCATCTTGCTGAACTTTAGGTTCAGGATTAGGTGCTGCTTCTTCTTCATCACTAACATCTTCAAGATGTCCTCTTCTCTGGGTTGTTTCTATAGCTTCAGACCTAGTTACAATCTGCCTCAACATATCCATGATAGCATTATCATTTCCTCTACCATGAACCATCTTGAAAATCATGTTCCATCAAGATCATAACCTTCTGCAAGTTATAGGTCAGATCTTAGATTTTCCACCCTATAACCAATCCAACAAGGATCTCCACGATCCAATCCATAAGAAAGAACTTTCTCTGTTATGACCTAACGCAAGGGAAGGAAGGTGAAAGTAGAATCGGGGTTAATTGACTCTACTTAAAACTAGAAACAAGCCCTGCTTGGAGTTACACATAGAAGCAATATGAAAACCACATAAAATTAGTGAAAACACAATGGATATGAGACAAGCAACTGGCAACAACACTAGTGCAATTATTATGAAATCAGCAACATGCTTGGCTGTGAGGCCTTCTGGGTTTTGACATTATACAATGAAATTATGCAATCAGAATCATAGCTCACATACTACCATTATCTATCCTTCTAGCTACTCTCATACTACCAACTCTTCTACTCTACATCAACCCAAGCTCCAAATATATAGCCGTAAGTCTGCAAGCCGGCCAACCTGGCATTTAATTACAATATAGGTCCACTTAGGAGGAGAAACCAAAAATAAATCAAGAAAGAATAAAACATGATGCACCATTAAATTTAGGGCTACACATGATCCAAGAAAAAGTCCCCAACCTTGCAAGACCCAATTTCCCCATATGGAACCATGCAAGGTGAAACACCACACTTTTCCTGCAAAACTGGTAGAGAATCGATACCCAAGGGAAATGGTGATAAATTCCAAGTCTGTATGATTAAGGATGTGCACCTTTAGGAGAAGGTTCCAAATTAGGTCCAAGGCATAGAATTAGTTGTGCAAGGCAAGAAACCAACTACAACAACGACTACAAAACAAACATCAGATAGGTATAGGAAATAAAACTATTTTTGGCGATGCAAGATTTCTCTAGACCCAAGATACTCCTGCATCAGATCCTAATGGATACCAACTAGTTTATGGGTACTACGGTTGACTGCATAAATAACATCAAGCAAGAATTGAATGATGGGTCCCCTATTAAAATTAATGATACCAATGACAATGAGGATTCGGCTGGCCCTGGAAAGCCCACTAGATCGTTAAAGAAGAAGAAGATCCAAGAGAGGATTCTAGAGCTCTCGAATCTTAATACATCCATCACTAAAATTTCAAAGGCTAAAACTGATATGGAGGCAACTCTGCTAGAGTATTCCTAGTTCCTTTGTTTTCTATTTTTTGCTTTCTTTGTGTCTTCATCCTTGGGTGTTGGTTTTTGTTTATTGGTTGTAGGCTAGTTTTTTGTTGTTGGTTTAGGTCTATTGTACGGCTAGTTTTTAGGGCCCTATCTCTTTTTGGTGGGTTTAATGATATATCTTTTGTAACTATCTTGTAAGGGGTTTTGAGTCCACATTTAAAACCTATTTTTACTAGTTATCAAAAACAACAATGCTCAAGGTGAAAATTGATTTAAACAATAATACATACCGCAAACCAATTCACTAAGAAGGAAATTAACCCCATTGGGCAAACCCCTTGATAAATCCTTGAAAACTCTCCTTGTAAATGAAAATCATCACTCTACTTGACTCTAGACCATATGAACCTCAAGTTAAATCATTATGGTAGAATTATTATCAACATTGTTCTTATCATCAAAATAAGGGACATATAACCAACAATTTCATGAAGTTGAAATTGTTGGAATATTGTTGAGCCTTTTAGAGTTTTGGATTTAGGTGTAGTGACCTTAATGTTTTGTCATTGATGTCAAGATACTTGTTGTCTTAGACAATGCGTTCAGGATATTTTTTAAGGAAGATTTCAATTGATTCTAGGTTCTATGATGAATATCTTGAGTTGTGATGATGAGATATTGTTTAGAGGTATCTTTATGTCATCTAAAAAGTTTCTTAGAAGTTGGTTTGACAGTTTGAGTAAGATATGATCGAGTTTCTAGTTACTGGTCTCACAATGTTCCTATAAATAGTTGATGAGCATTTGGTTCAGTATGACTTGGATTTGATGTTTCAAAGGTTTTGAATCTAGTTATTGCATGTTTCCTTATCATTGTGTTCACAACTAGTGTTATTCATGATTCAAAGTATAGAAATATATATTTTATTATGTTTGATTTTTATATTTTAGTGTTCCCATTGATCATAGTTAAAGATGAGTTTGGATTTCATATTGGAGATGATGCAAAGGTTCTAGTTGGTATTCATGCTACTTGTTGGTGTTCTAGGATGGTGTGATGATCATGTTGCTAGTTCCCATTTTTTTAGGTGGTTAGATTTGCTGCTTTGGTAGCATGTTGGCAATTCTTTATTTAGGTCCTAGCCAACTTGATGAAATAACATATTGCGATTCTTGATGCTTCTTCAGTAGAACTTGTACATGTTTGAGGATGAATATTTTGGTTCTATCCAAGTCTTGGCTGACTTGACTTGTATGACATTGAAGATTGAGGATAATGTTTATATCTTTTATTATATTAGGTCTTAGCCGATCTAGTGGTTGATTATTCTTTGTTATTGGTATAAATGAGAGATCATTTTGTAATTGAGGGTATGTATCCGAGAGAGGAATATACATATTTGTTTTATTCATCTAAGGTAGAGTTTTTACTTCATCAAAACTATATTGGCATATAAATACTATTTGTTAGTTTGGTTGCAAAGGATTGTATGTCCACTCCATTGTAATTGAAGATAGACTAGTGAACCCAAATGAGGGCCAGATTTGAGATTGTATTGTGAGTAGTGAGCTCTAGAAATTGAACCTTTAGATTTGGTTGTAAGGCTATGGTTTCAAGTGCATCCTTTTTTCTCTATTTTTCTCTTAACTAGGCAATAATTTTAATAAAGTATGTACTCATCTAGTGGGTATCATTCCCACTGAGGTTTTATCTTAATTGGGTTTCCTCAAGAAAAAATCTTTGTGTTATGGATCTTGCATTACTATTTATCTTTCATATCTAAGTGGATAAAGTGGAATTAAAGTAATTAGGCACACAACTAATTCACCCCCCCTCTTAGTTGTACTTTCCTCCTTTTGGGCCTAACAATCGGTATCAAAGCTAAGTCATTTTTGAATAATCTTGACCACTTGAAGGAGATTCATCATGGAAAGTATGAGAAGATAGATTTCAAAGTTTGATGGAAACAATTACCTAATTTGGAAGGATCAGATGACTACATACCTAATATGCATTAGAATAGGAGATGAATAATGCCATATCACTAATAAGCCTTATAAAATTTTGAATGACCTAACAAATGCCACTACAAATGAGAAGAATAAATTAAAGGAGAACATGTTAGCAAGAGAGGCATTGATCAATGCCTTATTGAATTCAAAATTATCACACATTTATGGACTGAGGAATGCACATGAGGTATGGAAAAAATTAGAAACTATTTATGAAAGTGATACTTATGTTAAGAAAGATAAGTTGCAAAGACTAAAATCTAAATATGAAGACATGAAAATGAGTGAAGGAGAGACTACCTCAGTTTATTTTCAAAGAGTGAATGATATGGTCTATGAAATGTGCTGGAGGAACCTTAATAGATAATGAAGTTGTTGACAAGATTCTGAAATTTTTACCTACATGGTACAATGAGAAGGTTGCTTCTATTGAAGAATTGAGAACCATAAGACCTATTTCAAGAGAAGCTTGTAATAGAAAACTTTGTGCCTATGAGATGACTATACTTAGCAAGGAACTTCTGAAGGTTGAGACTACATTCAAAGTAAGGGTGACCAAGTATGACCAAGGAGAAAGTTCTAAAAAGATGAAACTCAAATACTATGCTAAGGATTGGGAAGAAATCATGGAAGAAGAAAGGAAGATTGATGAACTTGAAGCCTTTATTGCAAGAAGACTATCTAAGGGCTCTGATATGTATGAATGAAAATTACCTTTGAAATATTTCAATTGTAATAAGATTGGTCATATTGCATCTAGATGTCTGAACAAAAAATACAAGGATACTAGAGATAAATCTAAGAAATATCATTCTAAGGGTCATAAAAGTTTTTATGTTGTTGAAGGTGTGACTGATGATGCATCTAGTGCTAGTGAGGAATAAATTTGATTTATTTTTATTAAAGAAGATAATATTAATGAATAAAAAGAATTGGTTTCAAGAGTTGTTAAAAGTGATGAATGTGTCATTGATAGTGGATTCTCACATCATATGACTTGTGATAAAGATAATTTTGTGAAGCTTTAACACTATGATGTAGGTGTTCTTAGATTCAGTATCACTACTCCTTATTTGATTAAAAGAAAAAGATATATTACTCTTGATGGTAAAAATACTACTGATGATGTCTTGTATGTTGAATGTTTATGTCATAACTTGTTGAGTGTTAGAAAACTATTGGATAAAGGTTACAAATTGTAATTCATGGATGGAATCTACAAAATCATTGAAAGTATAAGAACAATTTTTGCATTAGGTACACAAACTACTAGTAATCTATTTCTTTTGAGAATTGTTGAGAATAAATATTTGATTGCTAAGGTTAATGATAGTTGGTTATGGCATATAAGACTTTTTCATGTGAACTTTGTTAATATGGTGAAGATTATCACTACTCATGATGTGAGAGATTTACCTAAACTATTAAAGCCTAACAACATGTGCAAATAATGTCAATTGGGAAAGCTAACTAGATCTACTTTCATAAATAAGACATATTCTTTAAATGAAGTGTTGGATTTAGTACATACAAATCTATGTAATCCTAGTAAGACAAGAATTTATTTTGATGATGGATACTTTATGCTATTTTTTTATGACTATTCAAAGATGTTGTGGGTGACATTTTTGAAGGAGAAATCAGAACCTTTTTATAAATTTTAGATATTCAAGATACTGGTGGAGACATGATCCAAATTTTTTTAACTACCAGACATCGGACAGAGGTGGATAATTTACAATTGATAAGTTTTATACATTCAGTGAAGAATATTGGATAAGAAGACAAACTTATGCTCTGTAAACCCCACAATAGAATGGTGTTGCTGAGAAAAGGAACACAACTATCCTAGACACAACTAGGACTATGATTGAAGGAAAAGTTCTTCATATCTACTAGAGAGAAGTATTGTCCACCATAATATATACTTTGAACCAAGTATAGATTAAGAAAGATTTGGTAAAACTCCTTATGAACTTTGGTATGATCATATTCCTACAATGAAATATTTTAGAATCTTTGGAAGTAAATGCTATAGTAAGAGGGATGAATATATTGGAAAGTTTGATCCTAGAAGTGATGAGAGAGTATTTCTTGGACATTGTACAAAGAGAAAGGAATATAAATGATATAACTATAGAGTAAAGAAGATTGTTGAAAGTGAAAATGTTAGAGTTGATGAGAATTAGAAGAGATCGGAAAGAAATTATAGGTATGATATGAATGAAGATGACAATCAGATTGTAGAAATGTAAAATCAGAATCATAATGGATCAGAAGAAAAGAGAAAACTAGAAGGAAATGAAGTGGACTCTGAGAGATTTTTCTTATTAAGACCAAACTTGATAAATTGTATGTGTTGGGTTTCAAGTTTAGGGGTTCTCAAGTCTACAAGAAAGATTCTAATTGATGAGGATTGGATAAGATCCTCCTTCTGCTTTGAGCTCCACAGGACTCAGGCAAGTATTGCCTATAATGATTTACTATGTTTCAAGTAAACATTCAAATGGTGGATTAGTTCTTCACTACTATGCTATTGATTCCTCAAATTATCTCAATAAAATAGCACTACTCTCAAAATAGCGTAGACAATCCTAATACAAAGTATCAGAATAGAAATTATAAATGTGATAGCATAGAATAGTGGCCTAAGGACATTCATCCTTCTTCTTTTTCTGACTTGAACTCAAGGAAGGGTAACCTCTTGATTATTTATTTAAGGAATCACTAAATATGAACTTATACTACTTGGATATAGTTCTTTCAATACATACAAACAATTCTTGAAAGCAAAATACTGGTAGTGAAATGAATTTAGTATCTCTAGAGATCATGAAAAGGTAATTTTATAAGAAACACACTCCAAACCAGTTCTAATCTAATGGGCAAAAGAGTTTAAATGAAAATTCAGAGGTTATTTTAAAAGAAATAGAACAGTATGCCTTACACACAATTTGCAATCTGAATAGAATGCCTAACACTCTATTCTATCAATATAATATTACTATTATAAAAATCTCTACATGTAAGTTTACTCTCTACAATTGATAATAAGATTTTTTAATTCTCTCCTTGAGAGAAACTCATAATCAATTGAAGAAATTGATCAACAATTAGTATATTTTAAATGCCTAATAGATAAAACATACAAGAGCAAACATACAAGTAAAGAGACAACAATAATAGGAGACATACATTGCAGTGTATTTATATTAAAATGAACCTGTAAATTACACATAAAAACTCATGCTTAGAAGCTCAGACACAAAATTTAAAAGTCTGCTCTGTAGCAATTATACTCTATTTTTCTACTATCCTTCTCTAACTCTTTTAAAAAAATGGGGATACAACTTATATAGCTCAACCATCTTGGAATTCTCTTATCAATGAGAATGAAACAAGCTTCGGATGGTTGGAGCCCTAACCATAAAAAGAATAAGACAAATTATAATAAGCCCTCAGGTGGTGGAAAGACAAAAATAATTTGGATTATTGTGCTTCCTGACTCATTGATCACTGACACCTTTGTCTGAAAATATTCATGATAGCTTTTTGAGTTGTTGTGGGATATGGTGACCACCATTTGGCTAATTTACACCGCTCTTACTGATATCTTATCATCCTTGTGCTCCGAGGTCAGGTGTCAGGTACTCCAAGTGTCATCTTTACTCATCATCCAAAATATCGATGTCAACTGCAGTAGATTTGATCTTCTTGGGCTTTGTGAGCTCATCCCACGTAGTTACTTCTTCCTTTGTTAGCCATTTATAATTCTGGATGTGTTGTAGCTGTGCCTTTTATCTTTCCCATCTGGCATCTAGTATCCGCTTGACATCTACTACAAATCTAGTAAGCTCCATGTCTACCTTTATGGCTTCATCCAGAGTGTTATTGAATCTTTCCATATCTACTTCATTATTCACATCTAAAAATGCCTCCTTCCTAGGCAATATAATATTAAAATCCAATCTCTACTGGTCAAGGCTCTTCATGGAACCATCTGCATCTTTAATGGGAGGGATGAATTTTTTGGAACTTGAGTTGAGCATGGCTCTCTTAGCCTCAATCTGATATGCCTTGCCCTTAAAAAGTGGCAATATGGCCTTAACTCTATTTATTTCTTTAGCTACTTACAAAAAAATCTCTAGAATATTAGCTCTCAAAGGTTGAACAACTGCCAATCTTTCAAAGAGTGTTGCCCTAACTGACCAAGTTGCATAATAACAATTTAAAATTGTGACATTATTATTTAATTCTACCTATAATTTATGCAATTTTTTATAAGCACTAAAGACCAAATCAGATTTATCCTTTAATGCATCAACCCTGTGCTGCAAGATTTTCAACAAGGGTTGTAAGATAGCCTCATTTTTTTCTATCTTTATTTTCTCAATCTCTGCAGCAACCTCTTCTTCACTCATACCTTTTCCTTCTGGCAATGCAAGTTGCTCAAGAGGTGCAGGGGTAGCTACAGGAGTATTGATTATCTTTTGTTCTAAGTCTACCAAAGACTTCTCCAATGCCTTTTCCTTTATTATTCTAACATCTCTATCTTTCAAGAGTGGACTGTAGTCTTCCAACAAGGAACCATATCTCTTAGATAATTGCTTGGTCTTGTCTTCATTAAGCCTAGAAAACTGGGTTAACACTCAAGAGATCTCAAGGTCTCTTGTATTATGGATTGACCATAAAATTTTGTCACTATCCATTTTCTCTTTGACATTTAGAATTGAAGGCTTTTTATCTTTAGGATAAAGACTCCATAGAGCCAAAGCTTGGTTCCTTGGGCTATACCCAAATCCTCTGATAATTTCCCCTACTTGGGTCTCTGAGGATAAAGTTATATCCTCCTATCTCTTGATTAGATCAATAATAAAATTTGAATACAAATTCCACCTAGGCACAAGTAGCATATTACTATTTTTGACAAGTTGTTTGGCCTCCTCTAGGGTAAATTTTTTTGCCTCAAGGTCAAACTATTTTAATGTTTTCACTGCCTCATCAGGTACTTGACCCTCTTCAGTGATCTTAACATTGAATGCAACCTTCTATTGTTTGTGCCATATCAAGAAGCTCTTGAATTCATTTGACTTTATAAAATTGTCATCTTTCAAGAAGGCATCTTGTTCTATCATCCTTTCATCTTGGCATAGAGCCAAGGGTAACTCAACATCTTCCTTTTCCAATTTTCTTTTTCTTTTCTCCACCCTTATCCTTTTTCTTAGCTAGTGGTGATGGACACCAGTTCTAGTGATGAGGGCTCCTACTTTATCCTTTTTCCTTGCTTGAGAAGATTCTCCAAATAACAATTTCTGCTTGTTTGCAAGAGGCTCATTTGTCTCTTGAGAACTATGGAGCTCTGTTAAATCAATAATATTTTTTCCAGCTTACTGTCTTTCAACCATTATTTTATATAAAGGGGGAATGTTGTGCACTAAGTAACTGCCATCACTATCTTCACCACATTCTAACTCAGATTGGACATCATCCTTCCCATCTGTCTCATCAATTTGATCTTCAAAAGTCCTCGTCAAAGTATTGAATTGAGCCATCATTTGTTGAAGCCTTTGGAGATAGGGAAGATTGGGGAAGAAGCCACTGAATGCCAGTCCTTTTTATTTTATCTATTTCCCCATGGCATACAATTCATGTATCTGATCAGATCTTCATGCCACTTCTTCTTCTTCTTCTATTATATTCCTTAAAACATCCTCCTCAGGATACTCCTCATGTCTCTTATTAAATGGAATGTTGGGCATATAATACTTCCTAGTAGCAATCATGAATCCCTCTATATCAACATACCTATGGGAAGAATAATGTATTCTCAACTACCCCAACCAATCATTTACCTTACTGAAGGCATTCTTGCCTATTGTGAGACTATGCACTCTAAAGTGCCTTGGGGTAAAAGTTCCTTTTTTGTGTGAAGTGAGAGGCTCCCTATCAGTCAACATTAGCTATCATATGAATTCTAAATATGCCACCCTTGGTAGAACAAAGAATGGTAGTATGTGAGGGGGCTGAGGGCATCCATATACTCTAATCATAGTATAGCCCTTTTCATAATAGATGTCTCCCCAATTGTGACCTTTGGTCCATTTATCAACAAATTGTTGGGGCCTTACCAAATGTAGGACCTTTGTGGATAGCCTTGAAAGATTGAGCCCTAGACTAAGGAGGATAGGCTGAACTATACAATTTTAAAATATACAAAAATCACTCCTAGAGGAAGGACTCCAAGCCCTAATCCAAAACTATACTAGATTCTGCTATCCCTTGTATGTCATTTGTGGCTCAAGGCCTTCCATGTTTATGTTAGAAATAGGAAATACTAAGAGGGGGGGGTGAATCAGTATTTTATGAACTTTTTCTTTTTCCCACTTATGGATATAATAGATTACTTTAGTGCATACAAAGATTATCAAGCTGATTAACAAACATAGCAGTAAATAGAAAGAACTCATAACACATGATATGTTCTCGAGGAAACCCTGGCCAAGGGAAAACCCCGGTGGGGATGGTACCCACAAAGATCACTAATCAAAAGTATCATGTTAGGGATATTGGACCCTGTTAAGAGTCAATTTACAATATATAGTAGATCTATCCTGGTTAAAGGACTTTAGGCCTTGTTAGAAGCCTTAACCCTATTAGGAGTTAGATTACAAAACTTGATCACTAGCTGAGCTCACTGCCCAAATAGGTAATACAAAATGTTTTTGACTATAGTATGGTACTTCTTACAACTTTTCATCAATGGCCTTTGCTGCTATCACAATATACAACTATCGCAAGTTATCCTTTTCTTTCTTTTTACACATCACACACTTTTTCATTACATTTCAAGTATGCCTCATATATGAGTGATTAGACCTAATAAATTTATATGGTTAGCTTCCAAAATATTTATCCAAGAGTAAAAATCTAGGATGTCATCCCTTCATAATGTTAAGTCATTATTTTGACAAGCAAAAATAATCCCTTAACTCTTTCGCTAATACTGTCTCCAAAATTGTTCTGTCTGCAAAAACTGTCTTGGGTAAACTTTGAATAACTTCATCCGTACTACTCCAAATGTTATTCACACTAAGATGGGGTATCCTCATACTCTGTAGAAGCTTTAGTTAAGTACACAAACAAAAATATTGCTCCAGTGGATGTCACCAACTAAATCTTCATCGGGTGTTTTGTTAAGATCACTGTATCCATACTTAGACAATTTCTTCCTTCAACTTGCCATACTTGCATTCCAGATTCTACACTCTCAATAGAGATCATATGTTTCCATAATGACAACATCTATGCATCCACATTAGCCAAATTGCCAACAATCTCCCCCTTTGTCATTGGTGGCAACATATGGGAAAATTGGCTGTGTGCAAACAAAACTTCAAAGTATTTACACAAAATTGTGGCCAAATGTTATACAACACATATACAATATTTTACTCCATAGAATAGCTCCCCCTATGAGTATCCTTCCTCAACATATTTTCAATTTTCTACTATCTCTCCCCCTTTGACAACAATGACAAAGATAGGGTGTACAAAAATTTCAAAAAAAAACTTGATACCTTGTTATCAACTATTGCAAAGCCGGTAGGCTTGCAACACAGCTGCCAATCTCTGACTTCCATGATTCAAAATCTTTCTCCCATATCTTCCTAATGGATTTAGCAACATTGAGTAGAGTACTCAATCCATATGCTGCTTTCTGACAAGCTTGTAGGGAATTAAAGCTAAACTTCTGAAAAGATGTCTTTGCTAAAAGACACTGCTCAATTTGGTCTTCAACAATTGAGGTCTTGATTGAGATATGCTCTCTCAAGATGTTAATCCTGATCATCTTTTTGTTCTTCTCCTCTGCTAACATTCTGATTTCATCATTTAACTTCCTTATGTTCTTCTCTACAGAACTTATCTTTACATTTGGGCTTGTCAAGGTGTTTGTTTCAGCTGTAATTGCATCTATCTTCTCTCTGATCTTCTTATCTTCTTTAGTTTGTAGGATTTTTGATTTTGTGCATTGTATATACAAACTCTTTCCAATCTCAAAATGTTTCCTCAAATTCTTTATGCATACATCCAAATTACCAATATCATTTTGAATATTTACACTTAAATTTTGTTGCATTTCTGCTTCAAAGGCTTCCTGAACTTTTATTCTAGCAATATCCTTTAAGTTAGAAAATTCAGAGTCAGAAGAGTTTATTACTATTTTAGCTTTCTCAAGTGGATCCGATTCAAATACCTTAGTGTTGATCACACTCTCAAGTTTCTCTGTCAAAACTCTAACTTTGCCTTCAAGGTCCTTCACCTTCTTATTCATTCCAATAATTTTATTAAGAGATGTGATGAACTCAAGCTAATCATCATCTTCAACCTCTTTTCCAAGGTCTTCAAAAATTGAACCAATTTGTCTCTTCTTACTATCAGGTGCACTAGGGGTAGTGACCTCTGTCAAAATTTGTTTACCTTTAACTGCCTGCTCTGCTGGAACTGATTCTGATACAGCTAGTGCTTCCACTGCCTCTGTATCCTTTTCTAATTCTGTAATCTTCTCTTGCTCTTCTAAAGCCAAATTGTCAACAATGTTTCCTAGATCATGAAATACTACATCATCTGACTCTAGTGTCACTTTGGTTCCTTCAATGTCCATTGATTCTTTGCCAATATTGATATGTAAAGAAGATGGGACTTCTTCAATACCAACTTCCTCTACATGCAGTTCCTCTGATTGCTTCTGCTGAGGATCTGATTCAACATGCTTTCTTGCAACTATATCTGCAAGAACTTGCATTACTGCTTGCTCAGTCTCTTTATGTACTTCCTCCTTTTTTCCTCCCATTATAAGGATTGTTCTTCTCTTAGTTCTCAATAAAGTTCCAAGATGCTTCAAGAATCTCTTCAAATGATCTTCATCCTCAACTTTATAGAACTGTCTGATTACATGTTCTCTCATCTTTATGTCCTCTTCTTGTGCTCTCTATTTTCTATTCACAAGTCTATTATTCAAATCTTCTGGGATCTTACCATGAATAGTGCTAAGTTTCTTATCTGTCAAAATCATATGTGTAATCATTGCATTTTCAAAATTCAATCTGTCAAATGATCCATATAGATCATAGAATTTATTTATCTTAGTGAAGACTCCATGCTTCAATATATCTTCATTAACTCTTTCAATTCTTGGTTTCCAAGTTTTCTTCTTGATTGAAACTTCATCATCATCTTTAATTTCTACTACTTTTCTAGGTACAGGTGGTACAATCACTTTCTGTCTCTTGCTGGGTCCTGTTGCACTCACTTTTACTCTTTTGCTAAGAATAAGAGAAAAAGATTTATCTCCTTCATCTTTTTCAGGTACTTCAAATTTTACCTTTACTGCAATAGGATCAACAGGGTCTGCACTAGATGCCACAAGTGGAATTACAAGGTTTTCACTTTGCTTCAAGGCTTCTGCAGTCTTCTTAGCTATGTCAAACTCATGACTTGACGTACCTGATTCTTTCAGTATTTTCTTCATAGTAGATTCAACTCTCCTACTAGATTGCTTCTTTTCTTTCAAACTTATTGCAGGGTTGAAATTCTCTTCATAGGTTCCAAACCTATTTGCATGACCATCCAACTCACACTTTAACAGTCTATTCACATATCCTACTATTTTTTCTTCAGATACTTTATAGCCAAGAGGGTCTATGAATTCCATTCTAGGCTCAATTGCTTCAATGTAGGTGAAATCAATGTCTACCATAAAACAAATGTCATCTTTATGCTTTTCAACTAAGGATTGAGGAATCCTTGATTTGTTCTTAACAATATTCTGAAAAGTCTTCAATACAAGCTTCACACTATCATTGACTTTATCAATTAGGTGCTTCATGTAGACTGAGTTTATTCTTTCCATTGTGTTCACATTGTCACTCCAATCAACTGTGTAAGGAAATCTTCTCAAAATATGGAAAAACATATAGGTTATCAGAGATGAAAACCTAAACTATGTGTACTTAGCCTTCTTAATCTTTTCTAAGTTCTCAAATAACTAAATTTTCAAAATTTCACATAGGTCTACTTGTTTCTTATCAATACACATAAGATAAGCTACATGAACCATTCCTGCAGCCATGTCATCTTCCCTTGAACTACCACAAAATTTAGTTGTTAGGATCTTGCAAAGGTACCTAACATCATCTTGCTTAATCTTACTTATCACAATTCCTCTACCATTATAACTAGATCTAGTGTTGTCTAAAACAATCTTTCTCATGTTCTTTTCATTCAGTGGAATCTCTCCAACTTTTGATAATCCAGTAACATCATGAATTAGGTTGGTAGTTATATCAATAACTCTATCCTCCATCTAGAATTTCCCATTGTGGATTATACTTAAAATGATCTCTGTACATTCCTCATCATTAAATTCATACTTCATGGAATAATTGATAATTTCATTGTTCTCTAGGTGCCCATAAGCTGGTTTAACTGACATGTCTTGATTATACAATTTCCTATAATCATCACTAAAATTTGCATCTCCCAAAGTTTCAAACTTGCAACCTAAATATCCTTTAACATTCTCAATGTGTAATACTCCGTCTGGTATAGATGATAGTGCTAGTCTGTCATCAATTTCAGCTGGTTCTACTAGTTCTTTCTTAATCTTAGGTCTATTTTTATCCTTAACATTATGAACCATAGAAATATCCATCTTATCAACTGATTAAAGATCAAAAAATACCTCAACTTTGCAAATCTAGGGTTTCGGTAAGATCGTCGTTGCAAACTACTTCCAAACTTCTTCAAATCGTCCTCAACTCACTTTTTCTTCTTTCAAATCTCTTTTCAATCGCTTTGTAATTGTGATAACTTTGATTTTGACCTTATAACACTTCACATTAACTCGATCTGACATCGCATTCATTCATTTTGCCGCTAAAACCTCAAAAAGCTGATTCTACAAACCTGCAACCATAAAACTTTTTGTGACCTCGCAAAACACAATATTTTCTTTTGTGCACTTAACCATAGCATTAGTACAACATAAAAAACCTATATCTAATTGTGCAAAACTTAACTCATTCAAATTCCTAATCTACATTAATCCTAAGTCCTAAACTATGGAAACTTACATAATTTAAGTACTTAAAGAAGGGTCAGGTAAAGATTCATCCTTACCATTAGTTACATTACCTTCCTAACTACTTTTAGTGCTGAATATACTTCCTTGATTTATACCTTTATCAACTTTTACTTCATCTTTATTGCTACAATAACCTTTCTCTTTGTTTCCTACATTTTCATTCCTTCTTGCATTGTTCCTAGGGTTAGGGTTATGATGATAACCTCCATTGTTCATTCTACAAACTCTTGCTGAGTGTCCAAACTTGTTGCATATCTGACAAATGATTCCATTGTTTCCAAATCTCTGTCCTTGCTGGTTAATCTGTGACCTACAATTTCTAGCAATATGTCCTACTTTGTTGCATCTAAAACATACTACCACTTTTCTTTGATTCATTTCTTCAATAGATTTCTTATCTGCATTGTTAGTATTCCCAATCATTCTATCATAATTATTCAAAATTACTTTAGGTCTTCTACATTCGTTAGCTTTGTGTCCAAAACTATGACAATTATAACAATGTCCATTAAGAGGTTTAAATTGCTTACCTGTGCAATCTCTCTTCATGTGCCCAATAGTATTACAAGCAAAACATCTACCTTTGAATTCTCTTTGCATACCTTTAGATGATTCTTCCTATTTTGATTGTTCTTGCTTTGATTCTTCTTTCTCTCTAGGTGGTTCTTCTTTAGGTGGATCTTCCAATGTGTTCTCATCTAGCTTTATTTCCTCCACACTTTTAGATGTCTTTAGATTTGGCTTCTTACTTTCATGGTTTGTTCTAAACATACTAAATCCAAATCCAGTCCTATCAAAGAATGGTTCTTCAAAAGAAATTTATTTTTCAGTCTTATCACTATTTGAATATAGCCTTTCAAGTTGTTGTTTAGATTGAGTTAATTCACCTTTCACAATTTTATTATACTTCTCAAGTTCCACATACTGTACTTTTACTTTTTCAAATTTGGATGTTTCCTTTTCAAGTCTTGATCTCAGATCTTCATTCTCAATTTTCAATTTTTCATTATCAGATCTCAAATTTCCATCTTTCATACTAAGCTTCAGATTTACTATCTTCAGCTCATGCTTAAGGATCTCATTTTCTTTTTCTAATTCATCACAATCTTCAACAAGCATATCAAATTTCTTTTCAGATTTCAGATCTTCAATCTTACCTTTTAATTTGTCAATAGCATTCTTTACATCTTCATATTTTCTTCTTAAGGAGTTTCTTTCATCAGTAAGCATATCAATTTGTTCAAGATCTTCTTCAAAGATTCTTCTGAAGTTGATCCATATCCATAGAGATCTTACTCAAGCTGCTAAGCTTTCCTTGAATGTTCCTTCTCCGAGTAACTGTGCTCTGATACCAATTGTTAGAAATAGGAAATACTGAGAGGGGGGGGTGAATCAGTATTTCACAAACTTTTTCTTTTGCCCACTTATGGATATAACAGATTACTTTAGTGCATACAAAGATTATCAAGCTATTAACAAACATAGCAGTAAATAGAAAGAACTCATAACACATGATATGTTCTCGAGGAAACCCTGGCCAAGGGAAAACCTCGGCGGGAATGGTACCCACAAAGATCACTAATCAAAAGTATCTTGTTAGGGATATTGGACCTTGTTAAGAGTCAATTTACAATATATAGTAGATCTGTCCTGGTTAAAGTACTTTAGGCCTTGTTAGAAGCCTTAACCCTGTTAGGAGTTAGATTACAAAACCTAATCACCAGCTGAGCTCACTGTCCAAATAGGTCATACAAATTTTTTTTGACTATAGTATGGTACTTCTTACAACTTCACATCAATAGCCTTTGCTACTATCACAATATACAACTATCACAAGTTATCCTTTTCTTTCTTTTTACACATCACACACTTTTTCATTACATTTCAAGTATGCCTCATATATGTGTTATTAGAGCTAATAACTTTATATGGTCAGCTTCCAAAATATTTATCCAAGAGTAAACATCTAGGATGTCATACCTTCATAATGTTAAGTCATTATTTTGACAAGCAAAAATAATCCCTTAACTCTTTCGCTAATACTGTCTCCAACACTGTTCTGTCTGCAAAAACTATCTTCGATAAACTTTGAATAACTTCATCCGTACTACTCCAAACTTTATGTGCAATGAGATGGGGTATCCTCATACTCTATAGAAGCTTTAGTTAATTGTGCAAACAAAAATATTGCTCCAGTGGATGTCGCCAACTAAATCTTCATCGGGTGCTCTGTTAGGATCACTGTATCCATACTTAGACAATTTCTTCCTTCAACTTGCCATACTTGCATTCCAGATTCTGCACTCTCAATAGAGATCATATGTTGCCATAATGACAATAGCTATGCATCCACATTAGCCAAATTGCCAATAGTTTATGATATTAGAATTGAAGTACAAAATGAGGTGCATCAACAAAGAATAGTGCAAAAACCTCGGTGTAGAACTAGGCATATTGTTCTTCAATGCCTATAAACCTGTATGCATCTTTTCTATTATATATCCTATATAATCATATCCTTTTGTAGCGTGAAGACTCTGGGAGTCCAAAACCATCATCAGGAGGTCCAAGGGGATCCTCTCTCCACCATGTATCACTAGAACCTTGCACAATCCATAGGCAATGTACCATATGTAAAAATGGAGGTCCTTGTATGCATATGGAATTGTTCCCAGCATTGGCACTATTTAATTTCTATTTTCTTGGGGAACATGACTCTGAATTTATTTTTCCACAACGATAGCCTCTCTAACATACCTATTTGCTAGGGGCTGTAAATTAATCTCAGTAGCCATAGGGAGCTGGATATTGAAAGCTCTTATAAATGAATTTCAGTCAAGGGTAACCAGAGGAGAACCATAACCCTTCCTAATAGTTTTGGATAGGGGGTCATAGCAATGGGCTAGAAAAATTAGGACATCATCATCTAGGAACACTTTTGGGACTATCAATTTCACTAACCCTGACATTGAAGGGTTTGAAACAGGGACCGAATTCTCAAAATTCTTATGGAAATATTTAAACAAACATATTACAGTGATGTCTGGTGTCTTACCATCCCTACAATATGTGAATTCATCAATAAAACATTCATCACGAACCTTCTTATTTTGTGATGAGCCCGGTAGCAAGGCAAGGAAACCATTTGAATAACTTTCTTTAACTTTCTCTTTAGCTCCCTCGCTAGTAGAAGCTCCACTAACTAATAATAAACTCATCTTGTCTGCAAATTCAAACTCCTCTACAAATTCTACACGTCCTGAACTTTGAAATTGCTCTAGAAAATCTTAGGGAATTCTATCACTTCAGCTCTCTAAATTCTTGGTAATTTGAAATGAGTTACAAACAACTATATTTATTTAATAGAATTGAATGCAGAAATTCGTTAGAGATCAAAAGCTGAAAATTATGTCACTTCCGCCATTACTTGGCACACTCAGAACTCCATTCACTTGCCGTAAGTTGAGAAAATGATAGGTAATCAAATTTTAACTTTTGGCGATCTAGTGACTACAACACATTCTCGTAACCATTGAAAGATTTGGTGCCTCCTTTATATTTTTAGATATCTGGTGACTAAAGAAAACCATAGTCATTGAATGATTTTACTTCTTTCTAAGACCTAGCGACTATAGTCAAATATCATAGTCGCTGAATAATTTGAATCCTTTGAATTTATTTGGAGATTGGGTGACCATGTGTTCATTTACATTTTTCATTCTGAGACTTGGTGACTATAGTCATTACTTTAGTCACTGTAAAATTATTTCCTTTAAAATTTATATCGAGACCCGGTGACAAAAAGCCTTCAAGAGATTTAGTGACTATAGTCAATCTCCAAGTTGCTGAAGTTGTTTGACTTGGAAAAATTTTTCTTGAGACCTCTTGACTTAACCATTTGGAGATTCAACGACTAAAAATAAGAAAAAACCTTTGATTTATTTTGTAGAGATGCAACGACTATAGGCAAGTCTTCTTATTCACATTTTTCATCTTTTACCAACTAATCAATAAAAAAAACATCACAAAATCTGGCAAACGAATACTTATATTCTTTCAACCCTTTAATTTTTAGTCAACACTTAACCGTGGATTATTTGGCAATTATTTGACTGAAGACAGTCTCTTAATCGCTGAGAAAATTTCATAACTTGAGTTTGACCCAGAGATTGAGCAACAAGGGAAATCTCAAGGTCATCAGATAATTTTCTAACCCATAGTTACATCCTGAGACCACACGACCACCACTTGATTAAAACTAAATCAATGACTGACAATAATGGTCCCATAAACCTTTCTCTTAACTCAAGCCCATCTGGCGATTACGTGACTGAAGACACCTCTAAGTCACCCATTATTTCCTTTGACTATGGTCAATATTGGAGATTGTGTGAACATCCTTATTCTCCAAGTCGCCAGAACAATTACTTAACCTTAGTCATGTAATGAGATTAAACATCAACCACTAATGTAATCTACATCCAATGGTTCCCACTGAGTCACCATACCCTTTATGACTTAACCACTTGATTGGGAGATCTAGAGATAACCATGTTGTTGAATTACTAACTGCCAAAGACATAACCACTAGAACTATGAGAACACATGATTGTGGAATTGCCAGGTCACAAGATAAAAGAACTAACTGTTGAAAAACCTGGAGATCTGGTGATTGGTGAAAAAGACCACCACCTTGCATCTAGAGATTCAATGACCAACAACAAATCTCATTATCACTTTGTATTATATCAATTTTTTATTTCTTTCAGAGATCACTTGACTAAAGGTATTTTGATCTAGAGATAAAGCGAGCACATGAACTTAGCAAAAATTTATTATAGTAGGCGCTAGATCTCGTAATAGTTATCCGGAGACTTGGTGACTAAAGGCAACCGCTGAGTCATTTGAAGAAAAGAATATTCCTCCATCCTTGGGAGACTGCGTGACAAAGGGAAATAGGTAGTCACTAGTAAAAAAGGAATATGCTAAATCATTTGAGAGACTAAGCGACTAGTGTGGAAATATAAAGCACACATGCTGCAAAAGGCCATTTAAGTGTTTTGAAAAAGTAACAGCCGAATAGACCTGGGTGAACAACTTTTAGGGTTTTTTGGATTTTAAGGGCAAATAGTCCTAAAACCTAGGGTTTTTCAAAATTTTAAATCTTAGGGCTTATGGACTGGGAATGCTTGGAAATTAAATCATGAAACTTAGGGATAGGCATCAAAAATCAAAATTTTGAAGGACAACACCTAAAAACTAGGAAATTAACCAACAGTGGCTCTATTTGAGGATATTTAAATGCAAGTTTAAGTAAGAGCCACAGATGTCTGGGAAAGTAGGCTGAAACTGACCGACCTAAAGAAAGAAAGAAACATGCAACTTGGAAAGGAAACAAACCTATATAGATTTTTATGTTAAATTTACATGTGCATATGAATCAAGACTTTTAGCTGAAAAAAGGTTTTAAGAATTTCCAATGCACTGGCAACTCAAAAATTTCTCCATCCATATTTTTTAACAAGTAGGAATCCTTCCCAAAACTTTCATGGATCACCTAGGGACCAAGCCATAATGATTCAAACTTCTTATGTTTTCCTTTATCTTCTGCTATGACATTCCACTGAAGCACTAGGTCATCTGATTGGAATTTTTTGGTAGTAGCCCTTTTGTCAAATAGGTACATTTTTTGCTATAACTTGATATTTCTCTTTTGACTATCTCTTCTCATTTCATCCAATTTAGTTAATTGCATGATTCTGTCCTATATTGGCTCCAAAATATCCAACTCCTCATCTTGGATGAATTTGTACACATGCATCAAGTTATTGATAGGTAATCTTGATTATAATCTATACACAAGTTCAAATGGATATTTTCTTGTAGCCTTTTTTATTGTAATCATGTCTGCCCACAGAGCAAGCTTCAGCTTTGAATGCTAGGCTCTTTTATTTTTCTCTAATGTTTTCTTCAGGATTTTTAAAATGCTTTTGTTACTGGATTCATCTTGTCCATTTACTTGGGGGTGATAGGGAGATGAGTAAGATGTTATGATTCCATTTTCTTTACAGAAATCCTTAAACTCATCTGATCTAAAGCACATTGAGTTATCAGTGATCAACTTAATGGGGAGACCAAATCTGGTCAGAATATTATCTAGTAGAAAATCAATCACTACTCCACTTGTTGCCTTCTTGGTAGGGATAGCTTTGATCCATTTTGTGAAGTAGTCAGTTGCAACAAGTATGCAATTGTGCCCACCACTAGATTTATCAGCAAACTCACCTATGAAATCCATTCCCCACATTGCAAATGGTGCTTCTGCAACTACTGGATTTAATAATAATGCTCTTGAATACTTTAACTTAGAAGCAAACTTCTGACAAGCCTCATATCTTTTAACAAATTGAAAAGAATCATTTAACAATGTAGGCCAAAAATAGCCAGCTCTTAAAATCTTATGGGTAGTGGTCCTTGTAGAAAAATGCCCTCCACAAACACCAGCATGCATTTCATTCAAGACCTTCTGTGCTTGATATTTGTCCAGGCAAAACAACAAAATTCCATCTCTATTTTTCCAATACAAATATCCTTGTATTAAAGTATACTTCTGGGCTTGTAACCTTAGGGCTCTCTTTTGATTGTTAGTCATATGTTTTGGACATCTTACATTCTTAATGAAATAAACAATATTAGAATAATATGGTTGCATTTCAATACTTGTTATTGTCAAGTTTGATATCCCTTCACTGTTAACCTCGAATAAATCTATGTTTTCCTCAGTCATCAATTTTGCCAGACCTAGTCCCCTTACTAGCTTGGTGATATGAATTTCCAAGTTGAATTTTTGGATCCTTGTAATCCATTTACATCTTTTACCAGTAACCTCTGACTGTGTAAGAACATCTTTCACTGCTACATGTGGGATGTATGCAATAACCTTAGCACACACTAGATAAGGCCTGAAAGATTTTACAGCTTTTACCAATGCATATGCCTCCTTTTCCATCATCTCATAATTTAGTTCAGCAGCCTGCAGGGACTTACTAAAAAATGCAATTGGATGTTCAAAATTTTCTTCATCCTTTTGTAGCAATACAATAGTAATAGTGTGAAATGATGAAAAAGATAATAATGAGAAAGGTTTGTTGTAGTTAGGAGATTTCAACATAGGTGCCTCTTGAATAACCTCTTTGATTTTGTCAAAAGCCCGCTGAGCTTGTGTAATAACCTCTCCGATAATTATACTTGGACTCTTTGATTTGGACATTACATTATGATGGTTAGAGCTATGTATTCACATTTATGTTTATGATGATGATATGCTTATCATATATTTAGACATACTCAGTTATAATTATTGTTTATTGTTTATGAAATTGGAAATCATTTATCTTGTATATGCTTATGAAGATTTAAAGAGCTAATCCAAGGATTTGGAAGCTAACCATTATATATATGTGATTCCTCATGTTTTATATATATGTGATTCCTCATGTTTTATGTATATGTGATTGATGTGTTTCATGACTCAGGACGAAGTCGTAGTTACTCACTTAGTTGAGGTCCACACGATGTATCGATCCTAGTCATCTGTTTGCAAATGCCTTATTGTATATATCTATGCGCATGTATCTCTTCTCGGTGATGCAGGCTTGTAGGTACCGGGCATCGTCTCCACCTGGTCCCACAGGTTTGAGCGACGCCCTCAAAATCCTTGATCGTTGTTGTTGTTACGGAGATATCACCAAGGTTCCATGAGAAGGAACTCAACCTCTAACCCTTTTGACCTTTAGGCGGGGAGGTCTTGAGTCAATCCCTTGTGTTGTTGATATATCATTGTGTATAACAGTTTGTTAGATTATGGTGATCTTGTTTCTTGTTCTTGTCCCTTTCATTTTAGGAGACTAAGGTTTGGATATGGTAGCTTTAATTGTTCTTAATAATATGCTCGATTGTTGCTCGTAGATAATTTATTTCATGCGAGTATTGAATGTTGTGCTTAATTTCACTAATCTTGTTAGACCATCTTGTGTTAGTGATCACCACACACACACACACACACACACACACACACACACACACACATATATATATATATATATATATATATATATAATATATATATAAATATATATATCCTAATTTTACTTTATATGGAATATGATTTATTATTTGATTGGATAATAATATTTTATAATACCATAATAATAAGATTTTTATGATATTAATAATAACATTGTTTTTATTAATATGATATTAATAATATTATTATTTTTAATAATATTATAATAATATATATACACATAAGCATATGGGTGCACACATATGCCTATGGTTGCATATATATATTTAATAAATATTAGTGTGTGAAAGTAATTGTATTTTAAATTATAATAATAAATAAATTATTTACTTAAAGGATTAATTATTATATGGTAAAACTTTTACCATAGCTTTAGTAAATATGGTGATAAGTAATAATAGTAATAAATTATTTCCTTTTCCTTAAATAAAGAAAAATAACATTAGTTTATTAATATTTATGAGGCTCTTATATTAGATTTTATTATTAATAATATTGAATTAACTATTCCCTTCTTGTGAATGGCTTTAATGAATAAATTAAATCCTCAACTATAAACTATCTTTTGGTTGGGATGGTTACAACAGTTGATTTTCTCATGCAACCAATCCTTCAACCTATTTACATGAGAGATATTTGAAGGATAGGAGGTTGGCTGAAAGGGAGACTCAAGAAATTGGATTATTGCTTTGAGAGGATATTGTATTTAGGGAGGGTTTTTGGCTGGATTATTCATAGGAGAATTGATCTTAATTTTAGGATATCATTATTGATTATTTTATATTTGGAAAAGGTGGTGTCTGCAATCGAAAGGCTTTGGTGGAGTGCTGGAAGTAGGCCAAGTTGATTGATTCCTCCTTCTTCAATGGTTGTCTTCTCTGGAATCCAGGTAGGAGCTATCCTGCAAGATGCTCCTCCTTATTTGATTTGTGTGATTGTTTTGTTCTGTATTTGTGGTTGCTTCACGTGTACAGGCAATATGAATAATATATTATTATATTGTATTATGTTTGTTTTTCCTGTGTGAAGGGACTTAGGAGAAAGGATAGATATATAGTAAATATTTTATTGTACAAATGATTATTTATTCTTTTGTGTGTTATTATATTTTCTGTGAAGCTATATTGTTTGTTTACTTGCTGGAAAATATAGGCTGTGATTTAGATTGCGAACTATGTAACTACTCTTGCCTACTCTCTGGGAAAAAGATAATATCATTAATTGTATGTACACAAACTTAGAGAAATACAAACTATCCTATTATTTTTAATAATAATAAAATTCATCAACACAAGATCAAATCTATTTAAACAATAATCTTATCTATGACTATCCTAACATGATAGATATCTGCCCTCTAGATAGACCCATACTCAGATGTCTATAAATTTTTATTAAGATAAAAAATCCTCAATCGCTTCGGTGAGGGTTGGCATAATTAGGTTTTGTAAAACATATCCAAAGCTCTTAAAGATCCAATGGTTGGTTTGAAAGTTATGGCCCCCGCACTGAGGGTCATTTTTTCTGATACTGTATTGTTTGTCAATCAGTGATCTCTATTTTTAATCTCTTGTATATATCTGCATCCAAAAACTTAATAACACATACTTATATATTAATATGCTTCTCTTATAATCCATAATAACCAAAGAAATTGAAGAGCCTATGTGCTCATTAAAGCTTCAAAACAATTGATCGATTGCACCAAATCAATAACAAGGATAGTCAATGTAAATGATGACTTCCTCTGTTCAAAGCCTCATAAAAATAAATAAAACTTGTATGGAAATGGTTAATAATAGAAACTAATATTATATAAATCCATTTAAAATCTCATTTGCATTGGAATGGAGTTTTTCTTTAAATACAAAGGGGTTGGCTATACCCTCATGGCAGAGAACACGAAAGTTGTAAAGTTTTTTATTTGTATTCAAAGAAAATTTTATTTCCCTCTCTCTTCCACACACCAAACCCTCTAAAAATTTCTCCAAATTTGAGTGTTATGTGTCTATGATGTTTTGGTAATGGTAGGAAACCGAGCTTGTCACTTAGAGTTTCCACCTAGCCTTAGAACTTTTTGGGAAAGGGTTTGTACTTTAATTTTATTTTCAGTTGTTATTTGGGAAAGGTTACTCCAACCCTAGGTACGGCCTAGATATCACTTCCTTGTGGACCTTTGTGTTTATCTCCTAGCATGGGGGAGTGGACCTTTGTGGATCCACGTGATTGGGTGGTGATTCTTTTCGAGGTATTGTTCATGTTTGTGCTATTCATGGAGCATCAGAAGTTGTTGAAGATATTTCTCACTATTTTTCAAGTTTTATCTTAGAAAGAAAATTGCAAAAATATTGTAAAGTGTGATTCATATTCATGTAATCCTATAAGGCCTTGTATAGTAGAAGATATATTGTAAGCATTCATGTAATTGGGAAGGGTATATCTAGGAAAATTATGAGAATGAAAGTCAATATGTATTATTGTTGTTGGAAGCAAAGTGGCATGTTTCTTATTACTATTGTTCAAGAAAAGTTAGTAAAATAAATGTGTTAATTTCATATGAGAAATAGTTTAACTCCTAGATAAATTCTTTTGCAAAGATTATGCTTTAAATGTTTATGAAATAAGGTTTAGGGAATATTGATGGAATCAATTTGGTTAGTAATCAAATGATAGCATTTATATTTCTCTCTAAAGAATTTCTAAGGTTATGCTTTAAGAGTTAGTACACTTAATGATCTTAAAATAATTATAAATGTACTATAAGGGAACCTTGAAAGGAATGTAAGTTAAATGATGTTTATGGATTGTTCATGCAAATCTTTTAAAGTTCAAAAATTTTCATAATTCGTTACTTAGGTTTTCTTTTCTAAAGAGAATCTTTGTTCTCTTTCTTGGTTCCCTTGCGGGGCATGACAGCTTCAACAGTCCATTGGAACTTAACATCCTCCTTGAGTAGCTTGACTATTGGTTTGACAATTTTAGCAAAGTTTGTAATAAACCTTCTAACAAAATAATTTTTTCCCAAAAAGTATTGCACACCCTTGAGATTTTTTGGTGCAATGACCCTCTGGATAGCCTCTACCCTTTTTGGGTCAATCCTTATTCCATCCTTTGATACAATGTTCCCTAAAAATTTTCCCTCTTTAACTACAAAGTTACATTTTTTTGGGTTTAGGGACACAACATATTCTAGAGCCTTGCTATTTTTTTTTTCAAGATGAGAACAATGGTCTTTTTCTTTCTTGGAATAGGTAGTCATGTCATCTTGGTAAACAACCATAAACAAATCTATGTATTCCTTGAATGCAACATCCATGGCTCTTTGGAAAGTTTCTCTAGCATTTCTAAGACCAAATGGCATTCTGACGTAGACATAAGTTCACCAAGGTGTTGTGAAGGCAGTCTTAAACTATTCAGATTCTTTCACCAACACTTTGTTATATTCAGAGAAGCCATCCATCATAGATAGTAATTCACATCTAGTAACTTTATGCAACATTTCTTCCATGTTAGGAAAAGAATAGTTATCTTTTAGAGATGCAACATTTAGGTTTCTAAAATCTACACACAACCTAATATCAACATTTTTCTTTCTAACTGGGACTAGGTTAGATAGCCAAGTTGAGTGCCTTATAGGATGGATTATTCCTTCATCACTCAACTTGACCAGTTCCTGCTACATTTTACAAGCCAATAATGGGTTTATAAGCATCTGCTTATGTCTAAATGGCTTTACATCTTGCTTTAATGGGATCTCATGTTGGAAAAGGTCCTCTCTATAGGCTTTCAGGTCATCATAAGACCATGCAAACATATGCTTGTGTTTTCTTAATAACTTTATTGGATTGTACCTTATTTGAGGATCCAACCCTTTTCCAATATAAATCATTTGAGGTGTATTATGTGATACCAAGTTTACTTCTTCTAAATCTTCTATTTTAGCATTACTAGCCTTTAACATGTGATCATCTTGACTACTATATAATGCTTTTAGTTTAGTTAAAACTTTAGGAATATGATTTGTATTCAACTGGATTACTTCATTTCCCATGACAATATTTTTACCATCAACTTCTTCAACCAAAGTGTTACAGTCTAAGATGATCTTCATAAGTGTCAAGGCATTGAATAAACTTTATAATATCTTGGTCATCTTCAAAGACCTTCTAGTTGTAAATGTTATCCAGAACAATTGGCCTACTTTTTATTTCCACTATTGATACTCCAGACAAAGTTACATCATCTCTTTTTAAAGCAAAATTAGCTAAAAAATCAACCATAATGTTTTTAGACCTTTCCACCCAACAGATGTTGAAAGCATCAAATAATTCAATCTGATCCCAGATAGCATGTTTATATAATTTTAATCTATCATTTTTAACAACATAATTGGATCTAACTTGTGCTACCACAAGCTTAGAATCACCATAAACTTTTAAACACTTTATCCCATGTTTTATGGCAATGTTCAATCCCAAAGATAGTGCTTCATATTCTGTAGTATTGTTTGTACACTAAATAGTCAATAGAAAAGAGTACTTGAAAGTGGTACCTGATGGAGATATGAATAGGACTTCAGATCCCAAGCCTTCTTTTGAACAAGCTCCATCAAAATAAATTTTCCATAACCCATTTTGTTGTTCTTTCAGTTCTCTAATCAATGGGTTAGCATCTTCTTCTTGTGGAATGAGTTTTTCCACTCTAAAGTTTTCCATATCAACATCCACACAACAATTCAGATCATCAGCATCACTTAGTTCAATCATGTGTGGGGTCCTTCTTTCTCTGGATACTTTGATATTATTTCCATCAATGTTAAAAGTTGCAAAAGATAAGTCACATTGGATACTACCTCCCATTGATGCACTCCATTTTATGGATAATAACATTCCATACTGAGGTGGGATATCAACCACCAGGACACTCATAGTTAACAACCTATTTGGGTAAGCTGCTAGCCTATAAGGTAATGCTTTAATAGAACCAACAACTAGAAATTCTCTTGAATCCATGGCCTGACATCTTCCATGAGGTGCATCTACTTTTAATCCCATAGACCTCATTACTTCTTCACGCATAACAATATTAGAATCTCTTGAGTCAATCATGCAATTATTTAAAAGCTTCCCATTTACTATTAAAGACAGAAAGAAAGGATCAATTGTCCCTGACACAATATTAATAACATTTGTATCCAAATAAATTTGAGGAATCTCTAAAATGATTTCCCCACACTGGTTTTCATTTGAGTCATTTACTAAGGCAATTAATTTATCAGCCTTAGTGGCACCTTGAGTATCAATAGGAGTAACTCCATTCACCCAGCTTAAGGCTTTCTCTTTATGTTCTTCTATTCTCATCATTTCTAACAAAGGAACCTTGACAGTGATTTGTGATAGCAACTTACTCATGTTAATAGGAATATATTTTGTGTCAACTATATCTTGTTTAATAATAGTGACCTCCTTATTTTCTTCATGTTTAGTAAGGTCGAGATGGTCCTTGCTGTGGGTTTTAACCTCCTTTTGGGCATAAATGATAGTTTCTTCTAAGGGTTTAGCTTTCACTCTATAAGTCATGTTGGGGCTAGCAAAAGTGGCATTCCTTTTGACCTTGGTTTTGTTGACAACCTCAACAGCTTTATGTTTATCCTGAGATTGTTTCACATCCTTTTCTAACTTTTTGATGAATATACCAATTGGCTTATGATTTGGGTCACCCACCACCCTATTCCTTAAGTTATAATTACTCTTGGCTTGGGTAACCATATCTACTATAATTTGTGCAATTTCCTCATCAGAGGGCCTTCTCAACACCACTGATCCATCATCTCTCAAGATATTACACTGGACTTTATCTAGTTGACCATCTTCCTCATCAGAAAAAGCTTGTTGATGGTAGATCTCATTCCTAACTTGGGAGCTAGAAAAATCTTGACCCTCATCCTCTTAAGTGGATTCCATTTCATCATACATGCATGAAGGGCACATCATCGGTCATCATAAGACTCTTCATCATTACTTTCTTGTTCTCCATCTGTAGAGACACTTTGAGCAACCATATAGTAATTAGGATCATGAGGTGATTGAAAAATAATACACCATGGAACATCATCATTCATGTTCACTATGTTCTTGTGTAATGGGTTAGGAGCTCTATCACTGGGTTTATCCCTTCTTTCAGGAAGCACTAGTTTTCCATCCTTGCACTGAGTGTTATAGAGATAGTTCTACATTCTTGGTAATTTGTTAAAGTTATTAAAAGATGGCCTATCATTTGATGCCAATCTATTATTTCTATTCTCACCAGGCTTCAAATCTTTTATAGCTTTTAAAATTTTCTTCAAACTATCATCCTCTTTTGGTTTCATACTAGATTTCCCTAGTACCTTTCTATTTGAAACTTAAGGTTTATAGTCATCCCTTCTCCCTAATTTTCCTGATATTCTTCTATTGCTTTCTATGTTAATGGCCAATTTGTAAGCCTCTATGAGGTTTCTATGGTTTTTGTCTCTCAAAAGATATCCCATCTTTGAATCAAAAGAATTTAGATAAGTGGCCAAACATATTTTGTCATCCAACTTGATAACTTGCAACAATTTATGCATAGCTTTCTGAAAACTGACATTAAATTCAACAACACCCTCATTTTGGTTTTTCTTGATGTTATTGAATTCATTCAGCATGAAGCCTTCATTGGTCTTATCACCATATTTTTCTTTAAAACAATGCTTGAATTGTTCCCATGAACTTATGCTAGCATGAGGTAAATTCCTAAACCAATCACTAGCATCTTCAGTTAGAGATTGAACAAAAAGCTGTTAGGAATAGTCCCAAGAGATAACTAAGAGGGGGGGGGGGTGAATCAGTTATCTAAAAGATTCAATTCCTTATCCAATTAAGTATACTTAAACATAAAGCATAAACACAATGAAAGAACATATGAACACAACACCAATATTTTGGTTATGGGGAAACCCAAATAGGTAAAAACCCCGATGGGACTTGATACCCACTAATATTCTGTACTAGTGTATAATGATCCTTGTTAGAAGATCCTTTACCTTGTTAGGAGTAGCTTTACAATATATTAAGTATAGTAGACTTGGTCAAGGGTCAGACCTTGTTAGGATTCTTTTACAATTGTCCCTGTTAGGGGAGAGGACGCATTGTTCGAGAGCTCACTGCTCAAATGGGCGAAGGCTACAACCTTCTGAATAATAGATACACACTATATCTGGATCTTGGTGAACTAAACTTTGACCCGCTATCTGGACTAGTTCCAATTAATAGCACAAGTACTTTACTTGGTCACATAGACCTTCTTCTGATGGCTCAACACTTTGCACACTCTGCTCTGCTATACTTAATCAACCATGAACCACGCTCAAGCAATCACAAATGACTGCCTATAAATATCTTTCCTCCAAATGATATAATCAAGTTGACCTATTAGAACCACCCTAAAATCATATTAGAGAAACCATAACAAACTCCAATAAATATTTTGTCGGCTCTACTATGCACACAACACATTCTGGGACCTATCTAATAAAATAATTGTAGATGCACACTACACATTGTCGACTCTACCAAAATAATTGGAACTTTCTCTGTAGGCTGAATTAACTTATGTGCTATTAACTAAATATCAATAACACTTATCCAAGCTTAAATCCAAGGGTGCATACCCTCAAGATAGGCACAACTCAAGAACCAATAAAATCTCTGTCGTCTCTTCTGAACAAACATAGGAAACTGTTGCTAGTGAATAGAAAC
Source organism: Chamaecyparis obtusa (assembly GCA_027943335.1). NCBI lineage: Eukaryota > Viridiplantae > Streptophyta > Pinopsida > Cupressales > Cupressaceae > Chamaecyparis > Chamaecyparis obtusa. The sequence goes on along the minus strand of BSBK01006437.1, from coordinate 148,064 downwards.
TGCATAACTTCACTTGCATTCATCATCAAACCATGTGTCCATGAACTTAATATCATAGACATGTCTTCAACATATATCCAAGTATGCAAGGCTCCATGATAACTGTACGGACAACCATACATAGAACACTATGTATTACTCTATCAGGAACACTGCTGACACAAGCTGCTATATAACTGTCTATACTAATAGTTAACCTCTGCACCCATGATATCATTCTGATATCATGTTTATGCAACATATATAAAAATCTTACTACATAAGACTTCCATGCATGCTACTTTCCATATGTTGTCATCAATGAAAAACATACAGTCAGTACTCGCTTGTTGGAAAATCTCCAACAATTTCCCCCTTTGGCATTAATGGAAACATGTGGAATGAAAAACCACCACCAACCCAAATGAACATTTCTTTTATAAAATTCTCCATTTCCTTTTCAAAACCCCCCCAAATATGAATCCTTCATCTGCTATAATATTTTCTAATATTGTCCATTTCCTCAACTATACTATTGTCATAGCTGAATGTTGCTCCCCCTTAGTATATTACTCCTCTTTTTGCTTCTATTTTTCATGACTCTATATATACTTCCCCTTTGACATCAATGGCAAAGGGCACCATTCATTTTAAGCATTGGTACTACTCTTGAGGTAGATTAGTCAACTTTCCATCAGTCCTAGAGGATTGCTGCCTTTCTTTCTTTCTTCTAAGAAGAATCAAGGAAGGGAATGACTCCCAAATTTTCCCTGAGATACTCAAAAGTATCCTTAGGCAAGGGCTTTGTGAATATATCTGCCAACTAATCTTTAGTACTCACATAGTCCAACTTGACTTCTTTCTTTACCACTTTCTCTCTTAGGAAGTGATACTTGATCTCAATGTGCTTTGTCTTTGCATGCATCATAGGGTTCTTTGACATATTGATAGTGCTAGTGTTATCACAGTGAATAACAATAGAATAATCAATCTAAATTTCAAAATCCTTTATCATCTTCTTGATCCAAACAATTTTAGAACAATTCAAGACTATTGCAACATACTCTGCTTCTACTCTTGACTAAGAAATACAATTTTGTTTCTTGCTTGTCCAAGTGACAAGTCTATCACCAAGAAATACTGCACCACTTGAAGTACTCTTTCTATCATCAACACATCCTACCCAATCTGCATCAGTGTATACATGAAACTCAACATTTTCTAAATTAGGATACCATAGACCATAATCTATAGTGCCCTGCAAGTATCTGAATATTCTTTTTACTACCATGAGGTGACTTTGTTTAGGTTCTGCTACAAATCTTCCAACTATGCCAACTACATTGGAAATGTCAAGTCTAGTCTGAGTAAGATATATGAGTTTACCAATCATAGACTTATACAATGTTATATCTACTGCTGCTAAGTCATCTTCTTTTGTAAGCTTGCATCTAGTCATCATAGGAGTTCCTATTGGCTTGCAATCATCCATCTTGAATTTCTTCAGTATCTGTTTCACATACTTCGATTGATTAATAAAAATTCCTTTTTCTATTTGCTGCACATTTAGTCCCAAAAAGTATTTGATAGGACCAATCATATTCATCTCAAATTCATTCTACATTTCTTTGGAAAATTCAATATTGAGCTTGTCATTACCTCCAAAGATAATGTCATCAACAAAACTAGCTACAATTAGTAAACCTTTATATGTCTCTTTAATGAACAGATTACAATCTGCTACTCCTTTCTTGAATCCAATCTTTGTTATGTATCCATCCAGTCTCTCATACCATGCTCTAGGGGCTTGCTTAAGTCCATAGAGGGCCTTCTTCAATATGCATACCATATTAGGTCTGTCTAATAAGGTGAATCCTTCCTGTTGCTCAATGTATACTTCTTTCAAATCTCCATTCAGGAATGCTGACTTGACATCCATCTGATAAACTTTGAAGTTTTTGAATATAGCATAGGCTAGAACCAACTTGATAGCTTCTAATATACTCACAGGTGCAAATGTGTCTGAATAATCAATGCCTTCTCTTTGCGCATATCCCTTACATACTAATCTTGCTTTTTTTTTTTACTACTATACCATCTTCATTCATCTTATTTCTGAATATCCTCTTTGTTCCAATCACATTCTTATTACTAGGTCTTGGGACCAATTCCCAAGTGTCATTCTTAATAATCTGATCAAGTTCTTCTTTCATAGCATCATGCCAATCTGAATCATTACAAGCATCTTCAACACTTAAGGGTTCAATCTGAGATAGTAAACATACTACTTCATTGCTAGCTGTGTTCTTTGCTTGTGACCTTGTTAAGACTTTTCCACTCTGATCTCCAATGATGTTTGCCTTGGAATGATTTCTTGATGTAAACTTTGCAACTTTAGGTGATGCTGAATCATCAGCCTTAGGATTATTTTCTTCACTTGTCTTAGGGTCATTGAATAACACATCAATACTATCAAACATTTCCTCAATGACTGTCTCACTAGTGGAGGGTCTAGGTTCTTCTTCAATCATGGGCAAGTAATCATGATATCTTTATTGAATCATAAAATTTTCATCAATCCTTACATGAGAACTTTCTATGATCCTTTTCAATCTTAAATTGAAACATCTATAAGCTTTACTTTTAGTCAAGTAACCAAGAAAAATACCTTCATCACTTCTTGCATCAAACTTGCCTACTACTTTATCCCTCTTGATGTAGCACTTGCTTCCAAAGACTCTAAAGTATTTTACTATGGGAACATTACCAAACCATAGCTCATAAGGTGTTTTGTTAGCGCCTGGCCTCAATTGAATTCTATTGATGGTATAAACTATTGTATTGACCACATCTCTCCAATAGGTGTGTGCAACTTTTCCTTCTATCATAATGGTGCGCACTGTATCAAGAATGATCCTATTCCTTCTCTCTACAATTCCATTCTACTGAGGGGTTCTAGGTGAACTTAACTATCTCTTTATGCCATGTTCTTCATAGTACTCATAGAATTTGTCAGAGGTGAATTATCCTCTATCCAATCTCAAACATTTTATCTTTAGTCCAGATTCATTCTCAACCTTAGCTTTGAATATTTTGAACTTCTCAAAAGCTTCTGACTTATCTTTTAAGAATGCAACCCACATCATCCTAGTATAATCATCAAAAAATAAAATGAAATACCTTTCACCATAGTATGATCTTGTTTGAGTTGGACCACATAGGTCTGTATGAATTAGATCCAACTTGTTCTCTACTGAATTCTGCTTGCTCCTAAATGAATTTCTCACATGCTTCCCCATCCCACATTCCCTGCATATAGCATCAACTAGCTTTGCTATGCTAGGTAGATCTCTTACTACCTTAACATTTCTTATCTTTACTATGTTATCAAAATTGATATGACAGAGTCTTTTATGCCATAACAAACTATCATCAACTTTAGCAACAAAAAAACTTGCTTCTAAATTGAGTTGAAAAACATTACCTCTTGTCTTTGTGCCTGATGCAATCATAACACCATCTTTGTTGTTAATGATGCATTTGTCATCTTTGAACTCCAACTGATAGCCTTTTCCAAGTAACTATCCAACACTGAGAAGGTTATGTTTCAAACCATCAACATAAACAACATCATCAATACTATTCTTTCCATCCAAAGTGATGGCTCCTCTACCAGCTATAGGTTTAGGAGTGTTGTCTCCAAATCTGACCATCCCTCCATTGTATTTGTCCAAATGAACAAACCTGCCTTTATCACCTATCATGTGATGTGAACATCCACTGTTTATAATCTAGTCTGTCCTTATGTCAGCTTGTGAAATCAATGCTAGCTCTTGATTTTCTTTCTTATCTTCATGAATTGTCTTTTTATTCATTTTGTCTACAAAAACAATGAATGCAATTTATTCTTTACCAGATTCTTCATCTAAAACTCCATCTCCAGAATAGTAGCATTCCTTAGAATACTTAGGATTGTAATCCTTTTTGAACTTTCTAGCTCTAGTGGGACACTTAGATGCAAAGTGACCGATCTTATTACATGAAAAGCACTTAAATGGTAATTAACCTTCATATTTTCCTTTTCCTTTCTTTTCTCTTTTGGCAATCATAGCAATAAAATCATCTAATGTTCTCTCTTCATCATCATCATCAAAATTAATAGAAGTGTTTGCAGATTTCTTACCATGAATTGTTGCTTTGAAAGCTGTCTCACTCTTTGGTTCTGTCTTCAATCTTGAAATCTCAAAAGATGAGATTTTGTTGATCAAGGTATCTCTCTTGAAATTTGATGTAAGCTACATGGTCTCATCAAGGATGTTGATCTTGCTTTCATATTCTAGAGTAAGAGTAGTCATCAATTTATCCATAATGTCCTCCTCTGAAATCTCTCCACGATTGTTCCTGATTCTAGCAACTGCTTCATTTATTCTTTGATTGTAAGATCTGATATTTTCCTTATGTGGCATCTCTAATGCATTGTATCTTTTCTTCCATGTCTTTTTGTGCACATCCTTTTCTTGTTTGTCTCCTTCAAATATGTCTTCTAGGTGCTTCCATATTTTGTGGGTTGTATCTATCTTTTTTTACTTCTAAAAATTCACCATCAAATAGGGTTCTGATAAGGGCTTTTTTAGCAATAGCATTCTGATGAAACAATTCCTTTTGTGTGTCAATAGCATCATCTTTTGCAAGGTCTTCTAAAGTAGGAATCTTGGCTGCTTTGATAGTTACATTAAAAACTTCAAAAGCAATGCACTGCAAATGAGTGACCATCTTGTTCTTCCAATCAAGATAATTCTCTCCATCAAACTTAGTACTTTGTTTCCTAAAGTACACCATCTGATTAACCTCAAACTCTTAAAATTTCTCTTTGAGGCACTTGGTTTTGATACCAATTGTTAGGAATAGTCCCAAGAGATAACTGAGAGCGGGGGGGGGGGTGAATTTGTTATCTACAAGATTCAATTCTTTATCGAATTAAGTATACTTAAACATAAAGCATACACAAAATGAAAGAACATATGAACACAACACCAATATTTTGGTTACAGGGAAACCCAAATAGGTAAAAACCCCGGTGGGACTTGATACCCACTAATATTTTGTACTAGTGTATAATGATCCTTGTTGGAAGATCCTTTACCCTGTTAGGAGTAGCTTTACAATATATTAAGTATAGTAGACTTGGTCAAGGGTCAAAAACTATTAGGAGTCTTTTACAATTGTCTATGTTAGGGGAGAGGACACACTATCCGAGAGCTCATTGCTCAAATGGGTGAAGGTTACAACCTTCTAAATAATAGATACACACTATATTTGGATCTATTGAACTACGCTTTGACCTTCTATCTAGATCAGTTCCAATGAATAGCACAAGTACTTTACTTGGTCACACAGACCTTCTTCTAATGGCTCAACACTTTGCACACTCTGCTATGCTATACTAGATCAACCATGAACCATGCTCAAGCAATCACAAATGACTTCCTATAAATATCTTTCCTATAAATATCTTTCCTCCAAATGATATAATCAAGTCATCCTATTAGAACCACCTTGAAATAATATTAGAGAAACCATAAAAAACTCCAATAAACATTCTGTTGGCTCTACTATGCATGCAACACATTCTGGAACCTGTCTAATAAAATAATTGTAGATGCACGCTACACACTGTTGGCTCTACCAAAACAACTGGAAATTTATTTTTAGGCTGAATTAACTTATGCACTCTTAACCAAATATCAATAACACTTATCCAAGCTTAAATCCAAGGGTGCATACCCTCAAGATACTCAAGAACCAATAAAATCTCTGTCAGCTCTTCTAAACATACACAGGAAACTACTGCTAGCGAATAGCAACTGCATAACTTCACTTGCATTCATCATCAAACCATGTATCCATGAACTTAACATCAATGACATGTCTTCAACATATATCCAAGTGCATAAGGCTCCATGATAACTATACAGACAACCATACATGGAACATTGCCTGTTACTCTATCAGGAACATTGCTGACACAAGCTGCTATATAACTATCTGTACTAATAGTTAACCTTTGTGCCCATGATATCATGTCTATGAAACATATAAAAAAATATTATCGCATAAGACTTCCACACATGCTACTTTCCATATGTTGTCATCAATGACAAACATACAGTCAGTACTGGCCTGCTGGCAAATCTCCAACAAAAGCTTCATAACTACATCATCAGGTTCTATGTTGTAGTCATTTATCACATCAATGAAGTTCTTCAAGTGTTCCTCATAGGTGACTGCATTACTTCTAGTGAATTTTGGGAGTTTTTTCCTAATTTCATCATGGATAGGATTAGGGTATCTGGGGATTCCAACAAAAGCTAACTGCTTGTCTCTCTCATGAATAGATCCTATTTGAGATGGGCCAACACCTAAAGATGTAGATGCCTAAATATTTAAAATAATGGAGACTTTATGGACAAAAAATGAAGGGAATGTTTGGGCAATATTCAAAACATTTGTACCTTGTACTAGAGAAGTGGAAACTGTATTAGTGGGTTGAGAAGATTGCTTAAGAAACTCAATTTTTCTTTTCGTCTCAGCTGCAGTAGCCTCAAGCTCTACCTTTTCTAATTCTTTAGCCAACAATTCATGTTCTCTCTTGGCCTTTTCAATGTCAGCATCTAATCTTGCTACTTGATCTAAAGAGTTTTTAGTAGGGTTTGGTTCATTAATTGAAATTCCTACAACTTTTTGTTTACCCTTATCCCCAGGGTTACTTATTTCACGTACTTCTTGGATAATGGGTTGTTCCTTTGTTTTTTCTAATATGGGAATATAATTTATAGCTTCATAATCCAAGAATTATCTCTTCAAATGTTCAGCTCTTATCATAGCATGTCTAATCTTTTCTTCTTTCTCTCTTTTTTGTCTTATTTTAGCTTGCTCCCAGATCTTTTTTTCTAATTCAAACACTTCCTCAAAAATTTCTTCAGAGTCTAGGGGGGTTGTTTCTGATGAATAATTTTGGGCAAGTACTTCCTTTTGGTGGTCATTAAGTACTTGGTGACCCTGTAAGGAGGACCCATGGGGACAAGAAGGAACAAAGTCTTGTCTATTCCTACTTTGGCTTCTAGATCTTCTATTATTTCTAGGGATTCCTCTTCTGTGGGGTTGTGCTCTCTTTCCATCTTTTTAAGAAGGTGAATAGTAATCTTCATATTTGTTTAAACCCAAATCAACTGCCTCCTCATATTCTGACATATTTCCCTCTTGATTTGTTTGAACAAGATCCTCTGTTCTCACATTTCCTTTCAATTTCCATGTGAAATACATGTCATTATTATTTATTTCCCTCCTCATTTGATTCCGGCTTGAAGTAGTTGGAAGTTCTCCCTCTAAATTTTCTTCTGGATGTTCCTTTCTCTAGGACCTTGTATTCCTATGGGTCATCCTGAAACAAGGGGTCTCACTGGCACAAAGAATTTACAAAGAGTCACCACCTAATTTGATTGGGAATTTGGGGGATATTTATCCTTGGGAAAGTATATAAGCAAGACCTAGAAGGCAAAAATATAGAGAAGTAAAGGAATAACCCTGATCTTCAATGGTGACTGACTGGTATGAAATAAGCAGGCTAGGAGTTAAAATCTACTTGAAACCTATGTTATTTATGTCTTGTGAAAAAGTTTTGATTCCCCAGTAGAGTCACCAATTTGTTAGAGATTTTTCTTGTTAAGACCAAACTTAATAAATTATACGTGTTGGGTTTCAGGTTTAGGGGTTCTCAAGTCTACAAGAAAGAGTCTAATTGATTAGGATTGGATAAGATCCTCCTTCTGCTTCGAGCTCCACATGACTTAGGTGGGTATTTCCTATAATGATTTACTATGTTTCAAGTAAACATTCAAATGGTGGATTAGTTCTTCACTACTATGATATTGATTCCTCAAATTATTTCAATCAAATAGTACTACTTTGCAAATAGCCCAGACAATCCTAATACAAAGTATTAGAATAGAAATTATAAATGTGATAGCATAGAACAGTGGCCTAAGGACATTCATCCTTCTTCTTTTTCTGAGTTGAACTCAAGGAAGGGTAACGTCTTGATTCTTTCTTTAAGGAATCACTAAATATGAAATTATACCACTTGGATATAGTTCTTTCAATACATACAAACAATTCTTGAAAGTAAAATACTGGTAGTGAAATAAATTTAGTATCTCTAGAGATCATGAAAAGGTAATTTTATAAGAAATGCACTCCAAACCAGTGCCTAATCTAATGGGAAAAAGAGTTCAAATGAAAATTCACAAGTTATTTTAAAATAAATACAACAGTATGCCTTACACACAATCTGTAATCTGAATAGAATGCCTAACACTCTATTCTATCAATCTAATATTACTATTATCAAAATCTATACATGTAACCTTACTCTCTACAATTGATAAAAAGATTTTTTAATTCTCTCCTTGAGAGAAACTCACAATCAACTGAAGAAATTGATAAAAAATTAGTATATTTTAAATGCCTAATAGATAAAACATATAAGAGCAAACATACAAGTAAAGAGACAACAATAATAGGATATAGAAATTGTAGTGTATTTGTATTAAAGTGAACCTGTAAATTACACAAAAACTCATGCTCAGAAGCTCAGACACAAAATTTAAAAGTCTGCTTTGTAGCAATTATACTCTATTTTTCTATTATCCTTCTCTAACTCTTTTACAAAAATGGGGATACAACTTATATAGTTCAACCATCCTGGAATTCTCTTATCAATGATAATGCAACAAGCTTTGGATGGTTGGAGCCCTAACCCTAAAAAGCATATAAGACAAATTATAATAAGCCCTAAGGCGGTGGAAAGACAAAAATAATTTGGACTGTTTTGCTTCCTGGCTCGTTAATCACTGACACCTTTGTCTAAAAATATTCATGATAGCTTTTTGAGTTGTTGTGAGATATGGTGACTGCCATCTGGCTAATTTACACCACTCTTACTGATAGCTTATCATCCTTGTGCTCTGAGGTCAGGTCTCAAGTACTCCAGGTGTCCTCTTTACTCATCATCCAAAATATCAAAGTCAACTGCAATAGATTTTATCTTCTTGGGCTTTGTGAGCTCATCCCACGTAGTTACTTCTTCCTCTGTCAGCCTTTTATAATTTTGGATGTGTTGCAGCTGTGCCTTTTGTCTTTCTCATCTGGCATCTAGTATCGGCTTGACATTTACTACAAATCTAGTAAGCTCCATTTTTTCCTTTATGGCTTCATCCAAAGTGTTGTTGAATCTTTCCATATCTACTTCATTATTCTCATCTAAAAATGCCTCCTTCCTAGGCAATACAAGATCAAAATTTGATCTCCACCAATCAAGGCTCTTCATGGCACCATCTGCATTTTAATGGGAGGGATGAATTTTTTGGAACCTGAGCTGAGTATGGCTATCTTAGCCTCAACCTGATTTGCCTTGCCCTTAAAAAGTGGCAATATGGCCTTAACTCTTTTTATTTCTCCACCTACTTACAGAACCATCTTCGAAACATCAGCTCTCAAAGGTTGAACAACTGCCAATCTTTCAAAGAGTGTTTCCCTAACTGACCAAGTTGCATAATAACCATTTAAAATTGTGACATAATTATTTACTTTTACCTATAATTCAGGCAATTTTTTATAAGCACTAAAAACCAAATCAAATTTATCCTTTAATGCATCAACCCTATGCTACAAGATTTTCAACAAAGCTTGTAGGATAGCCTCATTCTTTTCTATCTTTATTTTCTCAATCTCCGCAACAACCTCTTCTTCACTCATAATTTTTTGTTCTAGCAATGCAGGTTGTTCAAGAGTAGCTACATGATTATTGATATCTATTGTTCTAAGTCTGCCAAAGACTTCTCCAATGCCTTTTCCTTTATTATTCTAACATCTCTATCTTTCAAGAGTGCACTGTAGTCTTCCAACAAGGAACCATATCTCTCAGATAATTTCTTGGTCGTGTCTTCATTAAGCCTAGAAAACTGGGTTAACACTTGAGAGATCTCAAGGTCTCCTTTATTATGGATTGACCATACAATTTTGTCACCATCCATTTTCTCTTTGACATTTAGAATTGAAGGCTTTTTATCGTTAGGATAAAGACTCCATAGAGCCAAAGCTTGGTTCCTTGGGCTATATCCAGATCCTCTGATAATTTCCCCTACCTGGGTCTTTGAGGATAAAGTTATATCCTCCTATCTCTCAATTTGATCAATAATAAAATTTGAATGCAAATTCCACTCAAGCACAAGTAGCATATTGCTATTTTTGACAAGTTGTCTGGCCTCCTATGGGGTAAATTTTTCTGCCTCAGGGTCAAACTCTTTTAATGTTTGCACTGCCTCATCAGGCACTTGACCCTCTTTAGTGATCTTAACAATAGATGCAACTTGCTATTATTTGTGCCATATCAAGAATCTCTTGAATTCATTTTACTCTATAAAATTTTCATCTTTCAAGAAGGCATCTTGTTCTATCATCCTTTCATCCTGGCATAGAGCCAAGGGAAACTCAACATCTTCTTTTTCCAATTTTCTTTTTCTTTTCTCCTCCCTTATCCTTTTTGTTAGCTGGTGGTGATGGACACCAATTCTAGTGATGAGGGCTCCCACTTTATGGTTTCACCTTTCTTGAGAAGATTCTCCAACTAAAAATTTATGGTTCTTTGTAGGAGGCTCATTTGTGTCTTGAGAACTATGGAGCTCTATTAAATCAACAATATTTTCTCCAGACTGGTGTCTTTCAACCATTATTTACTCTAAAGGGGGGATGCTGTGCACTAACCACCATCACTGTCTTCACCACATTTTGACTCAGATTGGACATCCTCCTTCCCATCTGTCTCATCAATCTGATCTTTAAAAGTCCTTATCAAAGTATTGAATTGAGCCATCATTTTCTCAAGCCTTTGGAGATAGGGTAGATTGGGGAAGAAGCCACTGAATGCTAGTCCTTTTCATATTAACTATTTCTCCATGGCATGAAATTCATGTATCTGATCAGATCTTTTTGCCACTTCTTCTTCTTCTATTATATTCCTCAAAACATCCTCCTTAGGATACTCCTCATGTCTCTTATTAAATGGAGTGCTAGGCATATAATACTTCCTAGTAGAAATCATGAATCCCTCTATATCAACATACCTATGGGAAGCAACATGCAGTCTAAACTACCCCAACCAATCATTTACCTTACTGAAGGCATTCTTGCCTATTGTGAGACTATGCACTCTAAAGTGCCTTGGGGTAAAAGTTCCTTTTCTATGTGAAGTGAGATGCTCCCTATCAGTCAACATTATCTACCATATGAATTCTAAATATGCCACCCTTGGTGGAACAAAGAATGGTAGTATGTGAGGGGGCTTAGGGCATCCATATACTTTAATCATAATATAGCCCTTTTCATAATAGATGTCTCCCCAATTGTGACATTTGGTCCATTTATCAAAAAATTGTTGAGGCCTTACCAAATGTTGGACCTTTGTGGATAGCCTTGAAAGATTGAGTCCTAGACTGAGGAGGATAGGCCAAACTATCCAATTTTCAAATATACAAAAATCACTCCTAGAGGAAGAAGGACTCCAAGCCCTAATCCAAAATTGTACTAGATTCTGTTCTCCCTTGTATGTCATTTGTGGCTCAAGGCCTTCCATGTTTATGATATTATAATTGAATTAAAAAATGAGGTGCATTAACAAATAATAGTGAAAAAACCTTTGTGTAGAACCAGGCGTATGGTTCTTCAATGCCTGTAAACCTGTATGCATCTTTTCTATTATATATCCTATATAATCATATCCTTTTGTAGCGTAAAGACTCTGGGAGTCCAAAACCATCATTAGGAGGTTTGGGGGGATCCTCTCTCCACCATCTATCCCTAGAACCTTGCACAATCCATAGGCAATGTATGTTATGTAAAAATGAAGGTCCTTGTATGCATATGGAATTGTTCCCAACTTTGGTGCTATGTAATTCCTATTTTCTTGGGGAACATGACTTTGAATTTATTTTGCCACAACGATACCCTCTCTAACATACCTATTTGCTAGGGCCTATAAATTAATCTCAGTAGCCATAGGGAGTTGGATACTGAAAGCTCTTATAAATGAATTTCGGTCAAGGGTAACCAGAGGAGAACCGTCACCCTTCCTAATAGTTCTGGATAGGGGTTCATAGAAATGGGCTAGAAAAATTAGGACATCAACATCTAGGACCACTTTTGGGACTATCAATTTCGTTAACCCTGACATCCAAGGGTTTAAAATAGGGACTGAATTCTCAACATTCTTATAGAAATATTTAAACAAACACATTACAGTGATGTTTGGTGTCTTAGCATCCTTACAATATGTGAGTTCATCAATAAAACATTCATCATTAACCTTCTTATTTTGTGATGAGCCTGGTAGCAAGGCAAGGAACTCATCTGAATAATTTCTTTAACTTTCTCTTTAGCTCCCTTGTTGATAGAAGCTCCACTGACTGACAACTGACTCATCTTGTCTACAAATTCAAACTCCTCTACAAATTCTAGATGTCCTGAAGCTTGAAATTACTCCAGAAAATCTCAAGGAATTCTATCACTTTGGCTCTCTGAATGCTTGGTAATTTGAAATGAGTGACAAACAACTATATTTATTTAATAGAATTGAATGCAAAAATCTGTTAGAGATGAAAAGTTGAAAATTATTTCACTTTTGCCATTACTTGGCACACTCAGAACTCAATTCACTAGCTGTAAGCTGAGAAAATGATAGGTAATCAAATTTTAACTTCTGGTGATCTAGTGACTACAACACGTTCTCATAACCACTGAAAGATTTGGTGCCTCCTTTATACTTTTAGAGATCTGGCGACTAAAGAAAACCATAGCTGTTGAATAACTTTACTTCTTTTTGAGACCTAACAACTATAGTGAAATATCGTAGTCACTGAATAATTTGAATCCTTTGAATTTATCTAGAGATTGGGTGACCATGTGTTCATTTAAATTTTTCATCCCAAGACTTGGGGACTATAGTCATTACTTTAGTCACTGTAAAATTATTTCCTTTAAAATTTATCTCGAGACCTAGCGACAAAAAGCCTTCAAGAGATTTAGTGACTAAAGTGAATCTCCTAGTTGCTGAAGTTGTTTGACTTTTCAAACTTTTTCTTGAGACCTCCTGACTTAACCATTTGGAGATTCAGTGACTAAAAACAAGAAAAAACCTTTGATTTATGTTCTAGAGATTTAGTGACTATAGTTAAGTCTTTTTACTTATTCACATTTTTCATCTTTTACCAACCAATCAAGAAAAGACATATCACAACATATGCAAACGGATACTTATATTCTTTCAACCCTTTAATTTTTAGTCAATAGTTAACCATGGATTATCTGGAAATTATCCAACTGAAGATAGTCTCTTAATCACTGAGAAAATTTTGTAACTTGAGTTTGACCCAGAGATTGAGTGACAAGGGAAATCTTGAGGTCGCCGAATAATTTTCTAACCCATAGTTACATCTTGAGACCACGTGACCACCACTCGATCAAAACTAAATCAACAACTGACAATAATGGTCCCACAAACCTTTCTCTTCAGTCAAGCCCATTTGGTAATTATGCAACTGAATACACCTCCAAGTCACCCATTATTTCCTTTGACTATGGTCAAGACTAGAGATTGCACCAACAACCTTATTCTCCAAGTCGCTAGAAGAATTACTTAATCTTGGTCAAGTAAGGAGATTAAACATCAACTGCTGATTTAATCTGCATCCAACGGTTCTCGCTAAGTCACCGTACCCTTTATGACTTAACCACTTGATTGGGAGATCTAGAGATAACTGTGTTGCTGAATCATTGACCGCCAAAGACATAACCACCAGAACTATGAGAACACGAGACCACAGAATCACCAAGGTCACAAGATAAAAGAACTAACCACTGAAAAACCTGGAGATCTAGCGACCAGTGAAAAAGACCACCACCTTGCATCTAGAGATTCAGTGACCAACAATAAATCTCATTATCGCTAAGTATTATATCAATTTTTCATTTCTTTTAGAGATCACCCGACTAAATTTATTTTGATCTGGAGAGAAAGTGACCACAATCACTTAGCAAAAATTTATCATAGCAGTTGCTAGATCTCATAATAGTTATCCAGACACTTGGTGACTGAAGGAAACCGCTGAGTCATTTGAAGAAAAGAATATTCCTCCATCCTTGGGAGATTGCACAAAAAAGGGAAATTGGTAGTCTCTAGTAAAAAGGAATATACTAAATCAGTTGAGAGACTAAGTGACTAGCTTGGAAAAATAAAGTACACATGTTTGCAAAAGGCCGTTTAAGTGTTTTAAAAAATTAACAGCCGAATAGACCTAGGTGAACAACTTTTAGGGTTTTTTGGATTTTAAGGGCAAATAGTCCTAAAACCTAGGGTTTTTCAAAATTTTAATTTTAGGGCTCATGGACTGGGAATGCTTGGAAATTAAATCATGAAACTTATGGATAGGCGTCAAAAAACAAAATTTCAAAGGATGACACTTAAAAACTAGGAAATTAACCAACATGGACATTCACATATAATGGTCTTCTACACAACCTATACCAAAAAATCCAAGGTATGTGTAAAGGATAAAATATGGTTTGAATTAGGGTTTTAGAATAATGCATATAAAAGAGACCCCAAAGCCAATATTTTATACTTACATGGAATTGTAATGATATGGGATGTAAGTGTATACAATTAATGTTGAAATGAAGAAATAAAGGTACTTACGTCTGAAAAGAATCAACTGAAAACCCTCTCAAATAGTCTCAGAAACTATTGATTTCTACATTCTTGAATCAAAACTGCGAGATCTACAAAACCTAGAAATCTTTTTCAATTCTAAGGGAGGTCATCCTTGACCCAAATAGCAGGGCAAGGCATTACCCTAGGGAAAGATCCTACTCCCTAATGAAGGTCTTCCTTGACCCAAAACAACTCCGATAGAAATTTTGTTTGCGGATCTCATAAGTTCACCAAAAAGGGTATCCAAATTTGCACTTTAATTCACTGTCATGTACCTGTAGCTGCAAGATAAAATGGGTTTTTTGTTTGGATTATTGGAATTAGGAGAGATAGTTACTGAGAGGGGAGGGGTGAATCAGTGCCCTCAAAACTTAACTTGTAACACCTTTCTAATCTATAACTGAATACTGTAATAACCGATCAAAATAACTTGAGCATAATTGCATAAATCAATCATCTAGTTAACTTTAGAAAGTAAACAACATGAAATCAATATGACAATCACATAACACAAGTATTTTGGTAACACAGAAACCCTTGTTAGAAGGTAAAAACTATGGTGGGGATGACACCCACAAATTCTTCACTACTACAGATAGAAAAGGTTTTCCTGTTAAGGCTACAAGTTTTGATCACTTCTGGTGATCGTACCCTATTAGGAGTAACATATTAGATCAACTAGATCTACCTAGTTATAGGATTTAACAACACTAAATGAAGTGTGTACTTGATTAAGAGATTTATACAAAGACTATTAAGTCTACTCTATTAAGAGATTTATACCAAACTCTATCACAATTGTTAGAAAGCAATAGGTAAATATCTGCTAGTTGACAACTCAATTGTCTAAAACAGATCTATAAATGCTCATCAAAATATCACCTTAACTGTGATGATTCTCTGCTCTGTTATGATTGGTAGCCTTTTCTGATTCTACTTAATCTGAAATCCTCTGTGCTCTATTCTGCTTGATAAACTAATTGTCTTAAAGATAGGCAATTTCTTCAAGTGATCCGTGATTCATATATTTCAATTCAACGACCCCATAAAATGGTGTGAACATATACAATATTTAGTGTTCTATTCTACCACTTAAGCAAAAATTAGGTTACAAAGAATAATCATAACCCTAAGATCTACGGTGCAAAATAACCTAGATCAACTATTACAAATAAGATAATCATTGCATTTAATGAATATCTTTTACAATAAATGCTCCTCGATCTTGGTAAACCATTTTATGATATGTTGTAACTGTCTACATAGAATAATGTGCCATTTCTGATTACTATGCCATTTTCTATGATCATCAGTAAACACTGTATAATCTGCTCGGTGTATACTGTGATGCTCAGTGTTTACTGACCGTCGATGTCATTGTCTTTGGTGCTTGGTTAACTATGTGATGCTCGGTGTAAAGGCTTTACTGACTTCTCTGTCTTGGTTCTAGTTACCGACTGTCTCAATATAAGTAACCGACCGACCTATTTACTATCCTTCGATACTAATGACAACCTTAAATGCTCAATAGAGATTAACATGGATGAGGGGTTTGCCTTGATCAAACCTTAGTTTGGAATCAACCTTAATAATGGAATTTAAATAGAGAATGCTAGCAAGTAGTAGAAGTAGATCTAATAACGAAGCTATGAAATTCAATAGATATGCAATTGTATTTCAAATGTAAACAAGTATCTTGATATGAAAGCTTGAACATAACATTATCAAATGTAAATCAAAACCTCCATTATTTTATGCTTGGAATCCACCTTGAGGGAAGAATGAATGAATCTTGAAGATAAACAAAGGATCTTGAAGGAAGATCACACCACCATGATGGCTAGATCTAGGGTTTTGAATGATGAATCTTGAATGCTTGAACCAAATCCCTTCAATGGCTTGAATGCTTGAATCCTTGATCTTCAATGGAGAACTTGAATGCTTGAATGGAAGGTTACTTGATCTTGGCTTGAGAAAACCTTGAGCACTTGATTTCAAAACTTGATGTCTTGATCATGAAATTTCTTGGTGAAAATGAGAGGAGGAAGGCTTCCTTTTATAGAGATCTAGGGCACAAAATCCTAGAGAGGCCAACATTGGAGAATTAAATCCAAATTAACCTTAACCCCTAGAAATATACCTAGATTAAATGTAATTTAAGAGTTTACCATTTTAGAGACCAAAATAGTTGACCTAGAAGTGGGAAAACAATTCTTTCTGAAACCCGACATCCAAAAATCATGGGACCTGGAAATTTGAACCCTAGGTCAAGGACAAGGTAGACTCCACCCTAGGTCAGGGTTGAGGTTGTTCCTGACCTAGGTTAGGGTCTAGGTCATCATTGAACCTCAAGGTCATCTTTGACCTTGAGGTCAAAAACCTTAGAACCTCAGACCATAATGATAGGAAATGTAGAAAGAAAGGTGAAAATAGGTGTAGAGAGAAGCAGAATGGGGAGAGAAATCTAGATACATGAAAAGACTAGATCAAGGTGCTTGAGATGACCCCAGACCACTTACTCAGATGGCTAAACACTCTTAACATGGAAGTGCTTCCATTTAAGATGATACATTAAGCCCCCACTTTAGCAAGAGTATGGACTCGATGCAAACTCTTGGTAAAGGAGAAGAAAGAAGAGATCCAAGTGGATTCACAACAAGATAAAATAAAACTTATATAAGGACACAAGCCCCTAGGATAAGGATTCAAACTCAACATACATGCACAAGGGTGCGAAAAGAGAAAACCAAAAGAACAGGGGTTAGTACAAACCCAAATCAACTAGTAGAGGAAACCTTGGTAAGAAATATTTCCTATACTAATATCATATTTGGAAAGCTATCATAAAAGCATAAATGATTACATAGGAAAGACAAGAGAAACACTATAAATAACATAGCTTCATGATCTAGTCCTACTAGCATGAAAGTGAAAAGAGAGAAAGGAGAAAGTGATTACCTCACCTAGTAAGATGCCCACCTTACCATGAATCACCCTAGAGGGAGAGCTTGATAGTTCACCCATAAAATGTGCTTTGTAATTGTAATGCATCTTCTGATGGCTTTTGGAATACCCATAGATCCACCTTCTTGTATCACCATGGAATATAAAATATGTGTCTCCTTAGGATTTAGCAACTTATGTGCATTATCTTCAGAAGATTTAGCATATTGGAAATGCATGTCTCTTCAAGATTTAGCAACTTATGTGTGTTACCTTCCAAGATTTAGCATATTTGAAATTAGAAATGCATGTCCCTTCAAGATTTAGCAACTTATGTGCGTTACCTTTTGAGATTTAGCATGCTGCAAAACAAAAGGTTAGAAAAAAAATGCATAATATAGAATGAGGGAGGCCGTATATATGCCCCCTCCTTAAGATGGAAAAAACATACTATTTTGACATGTTAAGGAAAGAAAATCACAAGGATAAAGCTTTCTTCAACATCAAGACAATATCCATAGACAACACCCAGTCCAAGCCAAGAAGGTCACAACTCCTATGAGGCCATGGAAGAGACAAATGCAAAGAGATATCATGAAAGAAGTGAAAAAGTAACCCTTGTGAGGGATAGCACACTATTCAACTTCCAAGGTGAGAGATTTATCAACCATGGAAAGCCAATGTCAAACAATGAAAGAGGTTGTGATCAAGGACAGAGATCCTCAATGCAAACCAAAATTTTTATGTATGATTGGATATCACATAATAAATGGATACTACTTAACCAAGGGAAAAATGGATCTTGAAAAGACAAAATAGAAGGAGATGACATCCTTTCCCCCCAAGTGTAGGAGAAAAGATGGAAGGGGACCTATTATATTTCTCACGACACTATACATGACAACGAGCCCCCAAGAATTAGGCTAACATTGTTTACATAATGTGGAGCTCCATAATAGGAACTTAAATGTTATTTAGAGAAAATAGGATTGAAACACAACTCATTGCCACATGATATATGAATAGCCTTACTATCAAAGAGCTGCCTAATCTTATAATTTAAAGCTTGACATTCATTAGTATAGTGATCATTAGTATAGTGTGGACTACTTTTCTTTTTGCGTTTAGGTCTAGTAATTATCTTAGCACGAAGGAGTTTATGAAAAATAACTTCTTAGTCTAATTTCTTCATAGTTTCATCATGTTTTGAAGTGTTATTTGAGATGTTGTTAACATTGATTTGTTGTTGAGGATTAAATCCCAATCAATAAGAATGCTCATGCCCCCCATTCTGTAAGGGCATTTGAATTCCCTATTGATGCTTACCATATCCTTGACCATTAAATCCTTATTTAACTAGGAAGTGATAACTAGGACCATAACAAGAAGCCATATCAGAAGAAGTCAATGGAACTTTAGTAGCCACTATGCCATCATTAGTAGGTTTGATAGATTCATTGTAGGTAGAAGTAGTGACAAAGTTAGTACTAAGGGCTTTAGAAGTATAAGTAAAAATGCATTGTTCAAATTCTCTTTGTTTCTTCATAAAATCATGATCATTAATCTTATACTCTCCAATAAAGGTAGGAGTAAAATCCAAGGTTCCCCAATCATTGCTAGGAAGAGCATTAGAGGAAGAAGGATTGCAATTAGGAATAGGAGTAGAGTGAGTTTGAATATTCAGACAAGGATTAGGTGCATCATCTGCATGAAGTGAATACATCTTGTTGTTATGTATAAACTTGACTTTACGGTGAAGGGTGGAAGGAACAACATGCATCTCATGCAACCAAGGTCTACCCAAAAGAATGTTATAATTGAGAGGTCCAAGCATAAAATGAATGGGTGTATTCAAGATGACTGGTCCTACTTTGATAGGTATGGTAATGATGCCTAAAGTTTTCTTAGCAATGTTATCAAAGCCACGTATAGGAACATTTTCAGGTTGAATAGTGGAAAGATTGAAATTAATTTCTTTGAGCATGTCCATGCTACAAAAATTAAGCCCAGATCCATTATCAATCAAGGTCCTATGAATGATACTTTTATTGATAGAAACAACAACCATAAGAGTATCATATTGATTTTGAACTTCTTTAGAAGGTAAATCTTTTTGAGTAAATACAATGTTAGGAGGACCCAGGGTAGCATACATGCATTGTAAGAACTTGTTGATGTTATCTTGATTAGGAGGTGGAGTAGGAAGAGTTGCTAGAGCTTTTTGCAAGGCTTCATAGTAAGTAGGTGAAGTTTGAAGAAGCTCCCATAAAGAAATCTTGGTAGGAGTATTTTATAATTGGTTAATCAAATCATATTCCTTGCTAGGAAGACGGGGTGGAAGAGGAAGAATTGGTTGAGAAGGTGGAAAAGATGTAGAAACCATCGGATTAGGTTGAGGGTTATTCATTATATGATATGTGTGAGCTATAGAATATTGATAATTGAAAGAAACTAAAGACTCCATAGGTTTACCCTTGATAGTAATGCGAGGACAACCTTTGACAGTCAACAAGGGTTTTGGATAAACCATGTTAGTTTTCTCAACACTACAAATAGATTCACAAGAAGGAATCAAAGGAGACATCCTAGGAGGAGATGAGGTAAGATCTTGATTCTCCATAAGATCATCACTAAGAGGGAGAACAATAAGGGAATTTAAATCATTTTCCACTAATGTCTCATCACTAGAAGGAATCTCAAATGGAGGTAAAGAATCTATAATGTCATCTTCTTTTGCTAAAATGTCTGCATGTGTTTTAGAAGAAGAGTTATCATCATGTATGAATAGGTCATCTATTAATAAATCACACTCTTGTATCAGAGATTCTTCATGAGGAGTGGATAAATCGATGTCTTTATCCAAGGGATCACTCACAATGGTTTCATGAGGAAGAGAAAAATCAACATCCCCATCCAAAGGTTCAATAAAGTACTTGACAAACACTTGAGATAACTTGTGCAACATGATAATGAATAAAGAAATGCATAGAAGGTAGACCTAAATATATCCAAATGCATTCAAATGAATAAAACACCACCAACACAATAGGGCATCTAATTCCCCAAAGCAATGTAAATGTTTTTGTATTTTTGAAGAAATTTTGCAATTTTTTTTTGTATTTTTTTTTTGAAATATAAATGAAAGAGCATAAAATAAACCTACTTATGTAAGATCTAACACCAAAAAGAAAGAGTTGGCTATCGCGGGTTCACCAAAATGTAAAGGATAAAATATGGTTTGAATTAGGGTTTTAGAATAATGCATATAAAAGAGACCCCAAAGCTAATATTTTATACTTACATGGGATGTAAGTGTAGATGATTAATGTTGAAAATAAGAAATAAAGGTACTTACCTCTGAAAAGAATTAGCTGAAAACCCTATCAAACAGTCTCAAAAACTATTGATTTTTGTGACCTTGAACCAAAAGTGCGAGATCTACGAAACCTAGAAATCTTTTTCAATTTTGAGGGAGGTCATCCTTGACCTAGATAGCAGGGCAAGGTCTTACCCCAGGGTAGGGTTCTACCCCCTACTAAAGGTCTTCCTTGACCCAAAACAACTCTGACATAAATTATGTTTGCGTATCTCAGAAGTTCACTGAAAAGGGTATCCAAATCTGCACTTTAATTTGCTATGATGTACTTGTACCTACAAGAAAAATGGTTTTATTTTTTGGATGAGGGGTTTTCCTTGGTCAAACCCTAGTTTGGAATCAACCTTAAAAATAGAATTGAAATAGAGAATGCTAGCAAGTAGTAGAAGTAGATCTAATAACAAAGCTATGAAATTCAATAGATATGCACTTGTATTTCAAATGTAAACAAGTATGTTGATATGAAAGCTTGAACATAACATTATCAAATGTAAATAAAAACCTTCATGATTGTATGCTTGGAATCCACCTTGAGGGAAGAATGAATGAATCTTGAAGATGAACAAAGGATCTTGAAGGAAGATCACACCACCATGATGGCTAGATCTAGAGTTTTGAATGATGAATCTTGAATGCTTGAACCAAATCCCTTCAATGGGCTTGAATACTTGAATCCTTGATCTTCAATGGAGAAATTGAATGCTTGAATGGAAGGTTTCTTGATCTTTCCTTGAGAAAACCTTGAGCACTTGATTTCAAAACTTGATGCCTTGATCATGAAATTGCTTGGTGAAAATGAGAGGAGGAAGGCTTCCTTTTATAGAGATCTAGGGCACAAACTCCTAGAGAGGCCGACATTGGAGAATTAAATCTAGATTAAACTTAACCCCTAGAAATATACCTAGATTAAGTGAAATTTAAGATTTTACCATTTCAAAGACCAAAATAGCTGACTTGGAAGCGGGAAAATAATTCTTTTCAAAACTCGACATCCAGAAATCATGGGACCTTGAAATTTGAACCCTCGGTCAAGGATGAGGTAGACCCCTCCCTAGCTTAGGGTTGAGGTTGTCCTTGACGTAGGTCAGGGTTTAGGTCATCTTTGACCTTAAGGTCAAAAACCTCAGGACCTCAGTCCAGAATACTAGGAAATGCAGAAAGAAAGGTGAAAACAGGTGGAGAGAGAAGTAGAATGGGGGGATAAAGCTACATACATGAAAATACCTAATCAAGATGCTTGACATGACCCCAAACCACTTACTCAGAGGGCTAAACATGATTAACATGGAAGTGCTTCCATTTTAAGATGATATAGTATGTAAGGATTAATCATTCTGAAGATGTCATTATTGGTTATAAGAATAGAGGCATTCAGACTAGAGGAAGAATTTCTAGAGATGAAACATGTTTTCTATTTGAATTTGAGCCTAGAGATGTTAAATAAGAATGTAGTGATGAAAGTTGGATGAAAAAAATGAAAAAGGAACTTGATCAAATTGAAAAGAACAAGACTTGGATTCTTGTTCCCAAACCTATTGACAAAAATGTGATTGGTACTAAATGGGTATTTAGAAACAAGCTAAATGAAGATGGTAAAGTGGTTAGGAATAAAGAAAGATAGGTATGAAAAGGATATTCACAAATGGAAGGTATTTATTTTACTAAAACTTTTTCTCCTATTGCTAGACTTGAAGATATTAGATTACTTTTTGCATATGTAGTCTTTAAGAAATTTAAGGTTTATTAGATGGATGTTAAGTCTGTATTCTTAAAAGGTGGACTTGAGAAAGATGTTTACATTGAGAAGCTTGATGGTTTTAGTCTAAATGAAGAAGGATATATGGTTTGTAAGTTTCAAAAATCCTTGCATGGATAGCTCCTAGGTCTTGGTATGGTAGATTTGACATGTATTTGACAAAGATCTATTTCAACAAAGGTGCGATAGATAGTAATTTAAATTTAAAAATAGTAGATGACAATGTCTTGATTTCTGAAGTATTTGTTGATGATATCATATTTGGTGGAAATGATGAGTTGATTAGAGGTATTTATAATGAAATGCAAAAATAATTTGAGATGTCTATGATCAGTGAAATGAAATTATTCTTGGATTGCGAGTTACATGACTAGATAAAGGAATTTTCATTACTCGGTCTAAGAATGTTAGAGAATTATTGAAGAAATTTGGTATGGAAGATTAAATACTAGTAGGAACCCCTATGGTTATTGGTTGCAAGCTGACTAAGGATGATGATTACCCTTATGTTAATTAGACATTGTACATATCTATGATCGGTGAACTGCAATATCTAACTCATTCTAGACCAGTAGACTAGATATATGAAATGTCATTGAAATTGTTGTAGGATTTCAATATGAATTGAAGGAATCTCATATGGTTTCTATCAAAATAAATCATGAAAGAGAAAACCTCATTTAATAGATGTTTTAATTCACCACAATGTTTGATTAAGCAAAAGAAAGAAGATGTGGATGTGGGTGTATCTACTTCCTTGATAGACAAATCCTTTACGTAGCCTTCAATGAGGGAAAGAGTCTTAATCCATAGAGAATAACACCTTGAATTATTAATAAGAAGTATAGATATTGAATGCTAATGCTTGTCTTGATTTCTTGATCTTGATTTCTTGATAGTTAATGAAAACTATTGCTAATCTTGATCATGGTTACCTAAATGAGGAGAGATAGGGAGTTAATATACCTCTCACAACATCTTAGGGTTTAAAATACAAGTAGGCTGACGGTAGATCCAAATATCACACTCAACCTTTGATCTAAAAGACCCTAGATCCAATTTGGGCCCAATTATTAGGGAATAAATCTCCCTAAGCATTATGTTCCAAAGGAAAAAATTCTATAGACATCATGCTCCATCCAATTAGAGTTAAAATTTGGACCACATGTCTTGAAAAATTAGGGGATGCCAGATTACAAACTACAACTAGTTCTGAGATCATAGCATACCAAAAAGGCCAAAAATTGTAATATAGGGCTTAGGTGATGAAATAAATTATGTGATTGGAGGAAAGAAATAGGAGCACACTTATAAATAAGGGCCTACCTCAATATTAAACAATATTGACATGATAGAGGACCCATATATGAATTTAGGTGTTTATTATGTACCATATGAAGTCCTAGTATGAGAATGCACTACTATGGATGCTAAATAAAATTAGAAATTGTACATTAATTGATTTCTTACAATATAGGATGGTACCATTCTAAATGACAATTTGAATATTTTAGAGAAAATATTACAAGAATACCTTATTGATCAACATGTCAATAATAGTCTGGCTGAAACTAAGAATGCCCTTATAAGGTTGTAAATTCACATGATTAATGGATTGGAAATCAGATAAAAACTTAATTGCATCAACCATGGAGACAAAGGCTCTAAATTATTCTTTAATATTTACTAAAATGTATGCATTCTAGAGAAAATATCTACATGATAACATAATTTCTAAGGATCAAGAGGACATTAAAAACTTGTTTATTAACTTTTACAAGAATCTTTTAACCTTTGAAGATGATAATGATCAATGTGAAAAATAAATAAAGTTTTATGAGGCTATCGTACCTAAGAAAATATGCATTAAGTACTAGAAAGAGCTTGATAAAGATGTCTCACTTCTTGAGATCCAAGAAGCCATGTTAACACCCTTCAAAATGGTAAATCTCTAAGTGATGATGTGTGTCCATCTATGTTTTACAAAGTTACAAATGATTTGATTTCAAAAGACCTTTTATTTATATACAAAAGAAGCCAAAGTGTATAACACTCTTAGAAATGAAATCAATAGGGAAGTCATTAAACTAATCCCAAAATATGGGGACAAAAAGATCATTAATAATGGGTGCTTTGTCACCCTATTGGGCATATCATACAAGATCTTGGTTAATATCCTAGCCTCCATACTCACCAATATCTTGTCTATGTTTGTGAGAAATAATCAAAAGCTTCATCAATGGTATATATATTCTTAAAAATATATTGGGATAAATAAGATAGTCAAAAAGTTGGCATGTTCCTGTTGGATTTTGAAAAAGCATATGATAGAATTGAACGAGGGTTCTGGATTATGATTTTAAATTCTTTTGGGCTTCTAGCTACATATTGTGGCTTGATAAAAGTTTTTCTAAAGGATGAAAAGACACAAATTAAAATAAATGGATAGAGAGCTATTTTCTTTAACCTTAAAAGGTCCATCAGGTAAGGGTGTCCCCTTGTCCCCTTATTATTTATCATATCCTCAAATGCATTATATTACGTTCTTAAAAATGACAACATATCTCCTAAAATTAATGAACTAAAGCTTGTTACAACTAGTGGTTTCCGTTGCACCAAAAGATTGACGTGTTAATGCCTGACATAACCACTAGACTTATAGAAGACACAAGAGACGGTTAAGCCATGTCATGAATACCGAGGGGAGTGCTGACCATTTTTCCAACAATCTCCCCCTCAGCATTACCTGAGGGGATTTGAAACTGTGACCAATCTCTGATACCACTTGTTACAAGTAGTGGTTGCCATTGCACCAAAAGATTGACTTGTTAATGCCTGATACAACCACTAGACTTATAGAAGACACAAGAGGTGGTTAAGCCATGTCACGAATCTCGAGGGGAGCACTGACCATTTTGTCAACAAAGCTTCCAAATAATACATAACTTGTTACTGTACAATTTTTGATGGCATGATACTTTTTGTCAAAGTAGAGGAATCTAATGTAGATTTCCTAATGATTAAGATTAACTCTTTTTACCTAGAATATAGAACTAAGTTATCACGTGCCAAATACATTATGTTGGCCTGGGGAAATACTCCCCCTTCTTGGTTTTCTAAACAAAATTTTTAATGTGAAGACCCTTCAAAACTTGTTAGATATCTAGGCATTCCATTTATAGTCAACCATTTTCTAAAAGACGTGAGAATAGATTAGGAGAATTATTATGAAAAAACTTTGAAAGAAGAGAAAATAGTGCATCTCTCTTGCTGGTCATTTGTAAGTATATAAAAAAATCATATCATTTTATAACATATACTACTCCACCTAGATGTTTAGTGGCTACCAAATGGATGAGATTTAAAAATATGTTAGAAATTTACTATGGTCCGATGGAAAAGGTCATATGCAAAAACATGTTGTAAAATGGAGCTAGTGGACTATGAGAAAGAAATGGGGAGGGTTAGGCTTAAAAGATTAAAAAACTCAAGGCATGGTCTTTAGTGTAAAATGGTTTTTGAAGGCTATTGATGGTGATGAGCTATGGAAAATTCTTGTTAGGCACAACATATGCAAAGATATTCCCCAAAAAGTGAAGTCTTAGAAGGAACAAGTACCCTATTTGATCTCCTGGTAGGATCTTTCCCTATCATTCTTGAAGAGTCATGTGTCTTTAGAAGCATTTGGAAAGCCCGGGAACTTGTGAGACCACTTTTTAAGAATATAAATTTGAACTTCAGAATTCTCATGGATTCTTCTATTTGGTGGAATCTATGTTATAGAGGAAGACCCCTTCCACACCTTTAGGGATACTTAGCCAAATGGTGGAATAATAGTGGCATTAAAGATTCAAGGACATCATGATTATTAATAGCCTCAAGCCTTGGTTATTAATTAGTGTGGATTTTGACTTACCTTAGTCCCATTAAAGAGTGATTTTGACTTACCTTAGTCCCATTAAAGAGCCTATACTACCCTGAAAAACATCTTTTCTACCCCTAGTCCCCAAAAGATTACACATTTGAAGAATAAGTGGCATAGTAAGAGGATTGCATTAAGTTTGCTAATAGTTCTTCTAATTTTTTTTTTGTGTAATAATAATTATATATATTGACATATTGATAAAAAATGGAATGTACAAATATCTAACAAAAAATATGATGATTTTCTAGTCAACAATTGAAAGAACAATATTGAGCCAAAAAGGCTACTTTTAGATAATTATTACTACTACAAAGGCTTCCATACAAAACTATTGTAGGGATGATAATATTTGCAATATAAGAAAAGTTCTTGATACTATCAAATACATATTTTTTGATTGTTACTTTGCTAGATAAATATGACACATGTTTTCTTTTAATTTATGTAATATGCACACCAATTTAAACTAGTTTTATGTTTTGGTTGGTTACAAATTTAATTATATATTTTATCTTATCAATCGATTATAGTTTTTTCTTTATACTGTGATTATATGGAATTTATAAAAACTTATAAATGAAGAAATGTATCAAGGTAGGGGGAGATCACTTACTACTTTTTACAATAAACTCACCTCTTATAATACCTCTGTGTAGGTCACTGTCATGCTAAATTTTTTAAAGAGGAAGTCGAGAGGCTACGCTTGGATGGAGTGGTTTTAGTGAATGCCTCTAAAATATTGTATAGTAAGAATTTGGTGAACAACAAGAAGGAAAATTGATCCTTCCTGTAAGGTCTCCTTAAGTTCATCAAACAATACAATGATAAAGATAACCATTTTAACGAGGGTAGTAATAATAGCTCTCAAGGAACATAGTCATGCTCTAGTTTTTCCTAGTTGATATCTTTTTTGAGTTAATGATCCTTATAGAGATATATATATTGTTATCATGTATCTATTTTATGTTTTCATAGGATTTTCTTATATTGTATCTATAGTATACTGACATATCATACTAGTTATATGTCTAGTTAGACCAAACTCTTAATTTACAACTTTTATGTAATAATTTGATTTTGATTTTTGATACAAAAAAATTCAAATTTATGAATATTATTGTACCACGTAAACTGTAAGAACCTAATTGGTGTACAATTTCATGATTACTTGGCACCCACCTTATTATGTTTTCCATAATAGGACCTCATATGTCACTTAATGGAAACCTAAATTCAAATATGGATCCTCTATCATTTTGAACTTGTTAAAAATCAAGGTAGAATCTTATTTCTAGGTGTTCTCTTCTATTTTTCCTCCAATGCCATAATTTATTTCATCACTCAGACCTTATGTTACCATTTGTGGCCTTTAAGTTTTGTCTCGACCTTGAAATGAGATGTACATTTTAATCTGACATCCTCTAATTTGTTGAGACATATGGTATTGATTTGAGATATAATTGGGTGTAGCATAAATCCCTAAGTGTTTTATTTTTTAGGTTTGGGATTGGATTCAGGGTCCTATCTTGGTGGTTTAGTGGGATGTTTTGATGTACAGTTGACTTGCTTGAGTTTTAACCCCTAAGACATTGTGAGAGGTATAAAAAAACCCTATCTCTCTTAATTTTGTTAAGAAGAAGAACTATGGTCAAGATTATGAAGCGATCATCAAGTCGAAGAAATAAAGGCCTAGCAAAGGAGTTATCTATCAAGGAAAAAGATACATCTACATTCATCCAAGTCTTCTTTCTTCTTTTCAATCAAGTATTTTGGAAAACTATAACATAAATTACATACTATTTTATCTTTCATGATTTTATTTTGGGTTTTTGTGTTAAGTCAAATCTATTGCATCAACATATTTGATCATATTCAAAGAAGCATTTTCATTATCAAGGTACGTACTATCTATTCTTCATATCTAACCTCTTTTATTATACATCATGCTTCTGTTTCTTTGATTTAATTTCAAGGTTGATTCTAGATAGGGGTATTATTGGGAGAAACCCCTCTATCCAACCTTCCTCCTCTTTTTTTTTTTTCCTGTGTGTAAGTATAGGTGGTGAAGCTATCAGGACTTGATCTTGCAAGTACAAGATCTATCAGGAGGCCTACAACTAAAATCAGACAAAATCCTTGGGAACAAAATGCTCATGGAATTTTCCCCTATGAATCCACTCCAAATTTAGTTTATATGTAAGTACATATCTCGGGTCTTTGTTTCAGGTTATTGTAGCTTCCTGCCTATTTTTTCTTAGTCTTTCTTTTCTGAAATTGTTAATATTTTCTTAATTAGCCTCCTATATTTTATCATCATATCATTTTACTCTAAATAATCTCAACTAATTCATTATTATGAAGGATCATTGACTCATTTAGTGCTTAGGTCCTACTTGATCCCATTGATCCATCTTCCTTTCAATGGTGATTAGGGAAAGGAGGATCAATCTACCTTTCTTACCTTTCCTATTGTACAATCAACAATATATAAATATAATCAAACATACTATCCTTTTAGGTCCAAAATATATTTTAAAAAATCTTTGAAGTTGTGGTGTGAAATTAGGATAAGGGACAAACATGTTGTTAACATCTATTGAAGATTATGTAATCTCATACTTCTCAGAATCATGATTAGTGATTTCTAATTGGACCTAAATTTTTATAGAAAATTACTTGAGAAGTCTTCTATTTAATCTAAGTTTTCAAGTCTCCATCATCAAATATGACGCCACATCACTTTTTTTTCTAAGCATCCAAAGATAGTTAGGATAATAATTGTGCATTGAACTATAAAAGTTATGTATTAAGCCGTATTTTATGTTAAATTAGTATGATATCACATGATTTATTATTTTATATTAAATACACTTTTTCAATATTGACTTATTTATAATAATGATCAACACTATTAACTATGAAATTGAACAACACTGTACTATTTAAAATATTTAAATTAAAATCTATGAACAAGGGTTGCACATAGTTGGAGTCCCTGCCTAAGGTGGGGGAGTAGGAGAAAGTGTGTGCAGACAGTATCTAACATGACAAGAAAAATTTCAAGGTCTAGATTGTCTAATGGATGTATTCAGAGAACTGAACATTAGATACTATAAAAGGCACACTTGGTAACCAAGAGAGTGTCCTGATTTCTCAATGGATGCTTAGAAAACTAGGGATAATGTGATCAAATATTATGATTTGTGAGACAAAAGCCTATTTTATAGAAGATTTTTCCAATAAGTAGGTCATTAAAAATTGTTCAACAACCTATCTATTCTAATAATTACTATTCTAATACATCTCTTCCTCTTATGATATTCTAAATTGAATCATATTTAAAAGTTATTAGCAAAACATTGGGAGGAAATCTATATCCTTGTCACTTAAACAAGACCGTTCATTCTTTAAAAAATAAGAAAATATTATTTATGAGTCTATGCATTACGATTCAACAATTGATGTACATGGAAAAATATAAATATTCATTAAATTAACAATAATGCAATTGGAACAATTGTGCTTATATCTATTATAATGTGTGGATGGATGTTAATGAAAAAGGAGTCATGGTGTTGGGTATGAAGAGAGTGCATGAGAAGATAAATGCCAAGTGGAGAGGACAAACAAAAACACCAAATAGAATCCAAAGTTAGTTGTGGAAAAAAATGAGAGATCATCTTTTTTGGTGTTTATTGATGTGAAGGATCAGAAAGAGTGTAGCTACACAAGAAAAGTGTGAAGGAGAAATGGTGGAAAGAAGAGAAAGAGAATACAAGAACAAAGATGAAAGACAAGGGTGTCTAGTAGTGATAATTAGGAGTTGTAGGAATTGACTGACAACCACCTTTTATGAGACTAGTAGAGTTGGAAGACAATTTGGACTGAGAGAAGGAAAATGAAATATTTTCTAACATATTTTAGAGCTTGAAAAACCTCAAGGACAACATGTAACAAAAGAAAATATCAGAGATGTGATGTTCAGTGCAATCCCAAAGCAAGATACAGTTAGTGTATGGAAAACATTATGTTGAGGACTAGAAGAAAAAGAGCCACCATGACTATTATAGCCATTACAATAGTACTGCACTTTTGCATTTAGTAATGAAATTCGCAATCGAATGAGGAAAGATCATGCAATACAAGATTCCATTACTCCATTGTTTGGAACCAAACACCAGAAATTGGAACAAGAATGGGCATGGGTAAAAAGTTATAATTGAATTGCATTGAACTTAACTATGAATATTTATATATATACTAGATGTAATGTAGGGGGGCCAATCAAAACATAGTGAAAAATCAAGTCATATACTATTTCCAAAAGAACCCATAGAAAAACAAAAAAGGAAAAAACCTAAAAACATGAAAAGAGGGGAAACTAAACCAACAAATGCCATCAAGTAACTCTTCAATGATTTTTAAAACTATTTTTTTTAATATTGAATTCCTCCACAATTCTTTTATTATCTACCATGGCCTTTAAAGCTTATCTGGGCTCCTTTAGTCATCTTATTTCTTTAGCCACATGAAAATGTTTGACAATATATTCATCATTTTTGCACATGTTAAAGAATCAAATTAATTTGTTTCCTTCAACATGGTCCTGTATAGCTAATTTTTATTTTATTTTTTAAGGCTTGATCTTCTATGTTTTTTTTTCGATAAGCAGGGTAAATAATTTGATATCTTCTTAAATAGTTGAGAAACTTTAAGGATTTGAAATTTTTAGATGTAGATGAAGGTGCAAGGATAATATTATCAAATTATCACTTAATCTTGGTTGTACATTTTTTTTCTCCCCCTTTCTTATTTAATGAGTACAAAAACATCATAATTCATAATTTATTAAGGTAGGTAGAAAACCACTGGTTCCCAAAAAAATAAAACATTAAGAAATATGAGAAATGAGTTGCTAAAAAAATTAGCTAGACTGAAGAATGGGACCTTTCTCTTAAAGATATCTACAACCCTTCGCAACACCCAAAAACACCTTAACAAACTTTTGTAGTGCCTTATACGGCAAAATCAACTAGATCAGATGGTTCCTTGCTCTTATAGATATCTATGACACTCCCAACATCAATGCCGTTAGGGCCATGCCCACAACACCAATATAGTTAGCATTAGGGTTAGGAAGGAAACA
This sequence comes from Chamaecyparis obtusa, assembly GCA_027943335.1. Taxonomy (NCBI): domain Eukaryota; kingdom Viridiplantae; phylum Streptophyta; class Pinopsida; order Cupressales; family Cupressaceae; genus Chamaecyparis; species Chamaecyparis obtusa. Next base: position 116,118 of record BSBK01006437.1, on the reverse strand, counting down.
CTGATATAGTAAAACCTATCTTAGCAACACCCATATAGTTAGAGCCAAGTGAAGAGCCACAGGTAGAGTTTTATCAGCTAGTTACATTATTATCGACAACCAATCAAAGAGAAAACATATTTTATTACTTGATATGGCATTGCCTTCCTAGTAAGGATGTGAGTGTGGTGGATGGTCTTGGTCATGCTAGACTTGAAGATAAGGGTTTGCAGACAATGCTCCAAGAAGATTGCACAAAAATATGGCAAAGATATTTTAAAGTTCCCTTGTTAACAATTACATTGGAGTTTACTTACTTTTATGTTTTATTATCAAAATAAGGCAATCAATAACTCCAAAAGACTTGTGATTAGGTTCTAGAGAAATAATTTCAAGGCACTTTGGAGCTGGAGATATGATTACAAATCTTAGGAATGTAGTCCAATCTTTCCTGATGCCAAATCTAAAACTATACATAACATCCTTATCCAAGATTTAGCAAGAAAATAAAATAGAAACTTGTAAGTCTATAATATTCTTCTCACTAGGTTTATGAACTATGGAAACTAAAGAATCTCCATTTATTACTTTCTCTAATTTGACCATTAAAAGACAAGGCCAACAATTCATGATTTATGTCAAAGCTAAGTCAGAAGGTTTCTGTTGCATTAGAATCCAGTGACAAAAAATTTAGAACAAGTCTTAAAATCTAATAAAAATTAGAAAATAAACCTGTGATTAATCTGAAAAATGTTCATCTGTATTTTTTATTATTTTTATTTCTAAAAATAAGAAATTAATCCATGAGATCATCAAAATAGGTGAATATCTATGTTACTCATTCATATCTGGGTTCGATGGCTCACTGATGTTTTCTTGAGGTTCTGTATGGCTGGTTTTAGCTGCTCAATATTTATATAATATGTAAAAATGATATAAAAACTTGTGAGCAACCACTACTTGCACAAAAATGTACAAAATCAAATACATAAAACAACTGATATTTGATAATTCAGTGTCAAATGTCAAATGTTAAAAGATAATCCAAAATTATCTATATTAGTGTGGAAAATCAATACAAAGCATGATATCACTATTCAAGATCAATTTATCATTAGCTGGTTCATTATAAGTTAGAACCAAAAGCAACGTCATGCTTTTATTGTCTATGTTTTTAGTGTTTAACAAGGCATTTTTAGGGGCAGTTAGGGTTTTTTATTAATTTTTTCATCCTCTTTAGCAATGCCTCACCTTCGAATATTTGGTGAGAGTTCTTCACATACAGAGTAAGAAGTATTCTAGCGGCATTATGAATGCAGCTGAGCACATACTGAACCCATCACCACTCTCTCTTTTTTCTGAGCCCATGCTCTCCCACTAGCTTCATCTCTACATCTAGATACTCCTCGTATGTTTTGGATACAATTGTCTAAAGGACATTGTTGGGTTAGCTATGTGTTGTCTTTGATGTCACACAAATGTCATATCATTTATCATTCTCAGTGTCTACCAAGCTTAGTTGGTCAACTAGGTAATTCTCAGTGTCTACCGAGATCTCTCGGGTGTCAAAAGGAAACATGACAGAAAATAGTGTTAACCGAGCCTCCTTGGTTATCAAAGGAAAATTAGTGGTTACCGAGCTCTCTCAGTCTCCAAAGGATGTTGCAGAATTCACTACGGTTACCGAGTTCACTCAGTCATTGAATGAAATCTTTTCAGGATTAATGTTTACCGAGCAAGGTCGGACCTTCAAAGGATTTTGTTATTACAGTTTGTTTATCCTAGCCGACTGTTGTAATAATTATTAGTGCCGACTTGACAATCTAAATGTTAATTAGAATGGTATACACACACACACACACACACACACACACACACACACACAGATATATATATAGAAGGTCAAGTGGTGAAAAAGATATACAGCATGCAGAAATCATTTTGAAGAAAGATATGTGCAAATTTTGAAGGATGGTTAGATATCCTCGAGGAGCAAAAAAGATTTATTTGATCAGTAAGGATCTAGTGAAGTAGAACAGAGATCTATAATCAACAATTCAGTTGCAGGTCATTTCATTGTTACTCTCTTACAATTGTAGAAGTGATATCAAAATCTCTTAACCGAGTTGGTTTAACAACCATTTTGTAAATCCTCTAACAAGGTGACAGTTCTATTGAATTGTTTCAAGACCTCTTACAAGGCCACTCCTAGCAGGGTGATTAAATCCTCTAACAAGGTCACACCTAATAGTGTGTTTTGTAACCTTTTACTAGGTTGGCTTCTAACCGGGCATCACTTTAGAAGAGTGAAAAATAGTAACTAGTTACATTGGTGGTTTTTCCCATATTGGGTTTCCACCATAAATCTGGTGTCCCTTGTGTTCATGTTATTTTATTTATTCATGTATGTTAATCAGTGATGAATGCTTAAGAATATTTTAATTATTACACACTTCAAAGATTGAGTTTCAGCATTCTACCGAGTGGCAATAGTAAATAATTTGTTAAGATATCTAAAAGATCAGTAGTAATATTTTTGTGGTTAGCTGATTCACCCCCCCCTCTCAGTTACTACATATATATTTCCAACAATTGGTATCAGAGCTTTTGGTGCTTGCAGGAAGGGTTTCAAGGACCTAAGCTAACGATCAGGATGTCTTACAAAAGAGAAATTCCAAAGCTTAACAGAAATAACTTTTCAGCATGGCAAGGTCTCATGAGACTTCATCTGGTTTCCATTGGTGATTCAGGATGCAAATATATTGATCAAGAATATACAATTCCTACTGGCACATTAACTGTTGAAGACATTGCAGAGAAGAAGTACCATAACACTATGATGATAGACATTGCATCAGCTCTTAGCTATGAAGAATTTGATGAAATCAAAGACTGCACAACTGCTCATGAAATGTGGAACAAGATGAAGAAAATCTATGGTAGTGATGAAAATATGAAGAGAGCCAAAGCAGAAAGCCTAAGAGGATAGTTTGATCGGATGAAAATGAGAGAAGAAGAAAACATTGCAAAATATGTTGAAAGGATCAAGACAAGTGTTGGTGCAATCAGAGCTTCTGGAGGAAAAATTGATGATGAAACTGTTATAAGTAAGGTTCTTAGAACATTACTTCCTATTTATGCAATAAGAGTTTCTGCTATTCAAGAAAGAAGATGTGAAGAAAATCATAATATAACTTTGGATGCCTTAGTTGGAAGATTGACAACCTTCGAACTGGATAACTATGACAACTATGTTCCAACTTCTAAAAATATTGAATCAGCTTTTGAGGCCAAACTTTCACTCAAGAAAAGGAAGAAAATCCAGTCAGAAAGTGAAGAAGAATTAGAGGAAAGTTCTGATAGTGATCTTGAAGTTATTGAAGCATTACTTGCAAAGAAATATTCAAGAGGCAGAGGAAAATACAAAGGTAAAACTCCCTTAATCTATTTTTCATGTGAAGAAATTGGTCATATTGCAGCTAGGTGCCCAAACAAGCAAAGCAAAGATGAGAAGAAAGGTTACAAGTACAATGGCAAGAAGAATTTCAAATCATTCAAGGATAAAGGTAAGAAAACATGTTTTTTAGCTAAAAATTTGGATGATAGTGAAGAAGAAATTGTTTTCATTGCTGTAAAAGATGAATCTGATAATGATGAAGATGAGATGGCACTTATATCTCATATAAGCAAGAATGATACATGGATTATAGATAGTGGATGTTCACATCATATGATTGGTGACAGGACTAAGTTTGAACACTTTGAAAACTTTGATGGTGGTAATGTAAGGTTTGGAAATAATGAACCTTGTTGTATAAAAGGAAAGGGATGAATTTCATTAACCAAAGAACTTATATGTGATAATGCATATTGGGTTGAAGGACTAAAGCATAATCTTCTAAGTGTAGCACAACTAACTAACATTGGATTCAAAGTTGAATTCATGAATGGCAAAGCAAGACTGCTAGATGACAAAGGAAAACTGATAGGATCAGGCAAACAAACCAAATGTAACCTATTTTATCTTGATCTTGGTGAATACTCATGTTTTATTGCTCAAATTGAAGAAAGTTGGATATGGCACAAAAGGTTATGTCATGTAAATTTTGATAACATGATGAAAATAAGCAAATTCAAGAAAGTAAGAGGTATTCCTACTTTGAAGAAACCTGATGTTGGTCTATGCAAGAATTGTCAAATTGGTAAAATGGGAAAGTCTAGTTTTAAAAGTAAAAACTATCAGCCTGAAGATATTTTGGAAATTGTGCATACTGATTTATGTGCACCTATTGGAATTGAGAGCTACACTAGAGAAAAATTCTTTATTCTCTTTGTTGATGATTACTCTAGAATGATGATTGTTATGTATTTAAGAGAAAAGTCAGAAGAATTTGAGAAGTTCAAATGGTATTTAGCAAGAGTAGAAAAGGAAATAGGAAAAAGAATAAAATGCTTGAGATCAGATAGAGGTGGTGAATTCATCTCCCATGAATTCAATAATTTTTGCATTGAAAGAGGAATCAAAAGACAGGTATCATCCCCGAGAACTCCTGAGCAGAATGGAATAGCTGAAAGAAGGAACATATCTATCATGGACTGTGCAAGGACTCTAATGATTGAAAAGAACATTGCTATGAAATACTAGAAGGAAGCTATCAGCACTGTAGTTCATACCTTGAATCAAGTACAGTTGAGAAAAGACACATTCAAGACTCCTTATGAGCTATGGTATGGCTACAAACCAAATGTAAGTTACCTAAAAGTATTTGGTAGTAAATGTTACATCTTAAAAGAATCTAGAAAAGGAAAATTTGATGTAAAAAGTGATGAAGGAATATTTTTGGGATATTCTTGCAAAAGTAAGGCATATAGATGTCTAAATTTGTCTACTCAGAAAATCATAGAAAGTGCACATGTGAGAATTGATGAGTTTGCAGAAAAAAGTAAAGAAGAAAGCAAAAAGGAACCAGAGGATTACAAAAGATTTGTTTACGTCGAACCTGATACATTGCCAGACACGTCTGTCAATAAGGAAACTACATCTACCGAGCCCAGTACAGTAATCGAGTCACAAGAAGAAGTTCAGACTGAGTCACAAAGTACCGAGTCTCAGTCTGAAGCTACCGAGCAAGTATCTACTGAGCCCGAGCAACCTGAACCTGAAGATGAAGAAGATGACAATGTAACTCATCCAGGAAGCAAGGAACCTGTATTGGCCAAGTATGTCAGGAAGCATCATACACCATATCCGATTATTGGAAACAAATCAGATGGTACTATGACAAGAAGTAAACTAAAAGGTACATGTTTATTTGCTGATTTTGAACCTAAAAATGTCAAAGATGCATTGGAAAATGAAAGTTGGATTGAGGCTATGAATGAAGAAATAGAGAAAATAGAGAAAAATAAGACATGGACTCTTGTACCTAGGCCTAAAGATAAAAATGTAATTGGGACAAAATGGGTATTCAGAAATAAGTTGAATGAAGATGGTCAAGTATCAAGAAACAAAGCAAGATTGGTATGTAAAGGATATTCTCAAGAAGAAGGAATAGATTATGGAGAGACTTTTGCTCCTGTTGCAAGATTAGAAGGTGTGAGGACTTTACTTGCATATGTAGCACATAAAGGATTTAAGGTAGATCAGATGGATATAAAATCTGCATTTCTCAATGGTATTCTTGAGGAAGAAGTCTACATTGAGCAACCTGAAGGTTTTATTGATCCAGACAAAAGGGATATGGTCTACAAATTACACAAAGCATTGTATGGTCTGAAACAAGCTCCTAGAGCATGGTATGAAAGATTACATAACTATATTACTCAGATTGATTTCAAAAGAACTAATGACAACAGTAATTTATACATCAAAGAAGGATCAGATAACAAAATTATTTTGGCAAAAATATTTGTGGATGATACCATGTTTACAGGAAATGATGATCAGTGCAAAGAATTTTCAGAGCATATGAACAAAGAATTTGAAATGTCTATATTTGGTCAGATAAATTTTTTTGTTGGATTTCAGATTCAGTAGAACAAAAATGGTATCTACATTACTCAGTCTAAATATATCAGGGAAATACTTAAGAAATTTGGTATGAAAGATTCAAAACCAGTTGGTACACCCATGTGTACTGGACTGAAGCTTACCAAAGATGATGATTCAAAAGAAGTAGATCAGACCTTATACAGATCAATGATTGGAAAATTATAGTATGTAGTACACACAAGGCTTGATATTGCCTTAGCAGTTGGTATAGTGGCAATATTCTCAGCTAAACCCAGAGAAAATCACATGATGGCAATCAAAAGAATCTTGAGGTATTTAAGGGGAACTAAAGATTATGGCTTGTGGTATAAATTTGGAGGCATTCTGGATTTAAAAGTGTTTACTGATGCTGATTGGGCAGGAAACATTGATGACAGAAAGAGTACAATTGGTGGAGCATTCTTTCTTAGCAAGAGGTTAGTATCTTGGACTAGTAAAAAGAAAAACTGCACATCCCAATCCATAGCAGAAGCAAAATATGTTGCTCCAGTAGTAAACTGCTCTAATATTTTATGGTTTAAACAGTTTTTGGAAGGCATGAAGGTTGAGATCAAAGAACCAGTTGTTATGTTTTGTGACAATACAAGTGCAATAAATATTTCAAAGAATCCAATAATGCATTCCAAAACCAAGCACATTGCTATAAAATATCACTTTGTTAGAGAATTGGTGCAAGACAAGGAAATTAGATTGGAATATATTCATACAAAAGAACAAATTGCAGATATCTTCACCAAGCCACTACGTAAGGATGCATTCTTGTATCTAAGAGGAAATTTAGGGGTCACTCCCCTATCTGAGTTTCACTAAATAAAGTTTTAGTGATGCATCAACCAGAACATGTTGAAGATCAATCAATTGATGTAGCATATTCAGGGAATCATTGCATATGAATCAGTACATAAGGTACATTAATATTCACTGAAACTGTGTAAGTTGTCTTTGGCATGTGTTGTCAAAGAGGGAGAGTTTGCTGTCATTTCAAGAAATTTCTAAGGAGAATAATTTGAGAAGTTAAGAGGGAGAGTTCTCAGTCAGAAAGAAGTTCAAAGATGATGGGAATCAAAATGAAGGGAATCAGAATGGAGCTAAGGATATGTTTCTTACTCTAGGTTTCTCTATGAAATTTCATTGTGCTATGACATGTTGTGTTGCCATCAATGCCAAAGAGGGAGATTGTTGGATACAATTGTCTGAAGGACATTTTTGGATTAGCTATGTGTTGTCTTTGATGTCACACAAATGTCATATCATTTATCATTCTTAGTGTCTACCGAGCTCAGTTAGTTAGCTAGGCAGTTCTCAGTGTCTACCGAGATCTCTTAGGTGTCAAAAGGAAACATGATAGAAAATAGTGTTAACCGAGCCTCCTCGGTTATCAAAGGAAAATTAGTGGTTACCGAGCTCTCTCAGTCTCCGAAGGATGTTGTAGAATTCACTGTGGTTATCGAGTTCACTCGGTCACTGAAGGAAATCTTTTCAGGATTAATGTTTACCGAGCAAGGTCGACCCTTCAAAGGATTTTGTTATTACAATTTGTTTATCCTAGCCAATTGTTGTAATAATTATTAGTGCCAACTTGACAATCTAAATGTTAATTAGAATGGTATATATATATAGAAGGTCAAGTGGTGAAAAAGATATACAGCATGCATAAATCATTTTGAAGAAAGATATGTGCGAATTTTGAAGGATGGTTAGATATCCTTGAGGAGCAACAAAGATTTATTTGATTAGTAAGGATCTAGTGAAGCAGAACAAAGATCTATAATCAGCAATTCAGTTGCAGGTCATTTCATTGTTACTCTCTTACAATTGTAGTAGTGATATCAAAATCTCTTAACCAAGTTGTTTTAACAACCATTTTGTATATCCTCTAACAAGGTGATAGTTCTATTGAATTGTTTCAAGACCTCTTACAAGGCCACTCCTAGTAGGGTGATTAAATCCTCTAACGAGGTCACACCTAATAGTGTGTTTTGTAACCTTTTACCAGGTTGGCTTCTAACCAGGCATCACTTCAAAAGAGTGAAAAATAGTAACTAGTTACATTGGTGGTTTTTACCATATTGGGTTTCCACGGTAAATCTGGTGTCTCTTGTGTTCATGTTATTTTCTTTATTCATCTATGTTAATCAGTGATGAATGGTTAAGAATAGTTTAATTATTACACACTTCAAAGATTGAGTTTCAGCATTTCTACTAAGTGGCAACAGTAAATAATTTGTTAAGATATCTAAAAGATCAGTGGTAATATTTTTGTGGTTAACTGATTCACCCCCCCCTCTCAGTTACTGCATCTATATTTCCAACAGTATGGCCACCTTAGCTTATTGAACATCTTTCCATATGTAATGAAGTACACAACAAATCCCTAAGAAATATATCTGTATATAGACAGTGAAAACATGGCTTTTTAGGGAACTAAACTGCATTGCACTTACAGTTGTGATAAAAAATGATGTGCACCATGCTTCTTCTCTGGGCCTACCTCCTCTTGCTCCTCTTCCTCATCACGTTCACTACATCTACCCCCAATAGAATGAGTCACAACCCTAGTACCTCAAACAAAGCACTATTTAAAGAGTAGACCTTTCTCAGAGCTATCTATCTCCCACCTATCCCTCTCTGCATGTATGCAAAATGTTTTAGCGTAGATGATGCATGTGAACTATTCTCTGAATGCCACCTAAAAAATACATGCAATTTTCATAAAATTTGTTGATTGATAATTTTATTGATTGATAAAAGAAAAAGACTACCGATAAAAATAACCCTAGCCAATCAAAAAATAGGAATAACATAATGAAAAATCAAATAATATAATAAAACAGACAAAGACCATTTGTTAAAAGTTTATCACACAGTTTTTGAGGGAACAAGAATTGCAAGAATGGTGCATGAAAACATTAGCCAGGTTAAAGCACAATAGTGTGTCCCACCTTTTGGGATTAAGAAAATTGACATTCTACAAAAAGAAAATTCTAGGGCCTTCGCTCTAAGTGGGTACTTTGGGTTAAGGGGAAGATTCCCTTCACGTGAAGTACCCTATGAAGGGTACTTCATGCAAAGACCACCCTTCACACAAAGTACCCTACATAGGGTACTTCGCGTGAAGACCCTTTTGGCTAGATTATTTTATAAATTTTTGGCATTCCATTTTTATTTTCATTGTTTACTATTTTGACTTTGTGGACCCAAGGCTTAGTGTGAACCAGTGACGTCTAGTACGACATCAGCACTTCCCAAGCTTTTTTGACCTCTTCAGATTGTTAGTAGTATTAGGTACATGCATTTCTCTCATTTTTTATTGTAAATTATATGTTTTATATTTATTTTAGTTAGTTATTTGTTTTAAATAATTTTTAGTTTGTAGAAATGTTAGAAAATCATAGTTAAATATTAGAATATGTTAGAAATGATAGTAGAATGTTAGAAAATGTTAGAAAACCATAGTAGAATTGTTAGAAAATATTAGAAAACATTAAAAACTGTAGTATAAATGTTAGAATATGTTAGAAAATGATAGAAAATCATAATAGTTTGTTAGAAAATGTTAGAAAATATTTACAAAACATTAGAAATAGTAGTAAAAATGTTAGAAAATGTTAGAAAACATCAAGATCTTATAGAAATTATTAAAAATAGTTGTTTTTAAATTTCTTTTAAAGTTAGTAAATATTAGGAATCTCTCTCTCTCTCTCTCTCTCTCTCTCTCTCTCTCTCTCTCTCTCTCTCTCTCTCTCTCTCTCTCTCTCTCTCAGGTACACACATTTTTAGTAAAGTTTGTAAATATTAGTTAGTTATTTGTTTTAAATAACTTTTAGTTTGTAGAAATCTTAGAAAATAGTAGTTAAATTTTAGAAAATGATGTAGTAGTATGTTAGAAAATTATAGTAGTATGTTTCTAGGACCCTTATCCCTTCCTTACGACATATTAAGACACATAGGATCCCTTAGGAATATCAAGACCTTATAATACATATTAGGATGTCCTAGGACCCATTGATGTATGTTAGGTTCCATTAATACATACAAGGACTCATTGTTTCCCTCAAGGATCCTTAAGACATATTAGTATGAATTAATGTAACTTATGATCCCTTAGGATGTGTTATGATGCCTACAACCCCTTAAGACATTCTAGGACCCTTACACATTTCTTATGACATCTTAAGATAGATAGGACCCCTTAGAACCCATACAACCCATTATTATATCTTAAAATGTCCTGGGACCCATACGACCCATTATTATATCTTAAAATTTCTTGGGACCCATATGACTCATTATTATATCATAAAATGTCCTAGGACCCATTCATATATCTTAGTTTCTGTTAATGTATATGTGAACCCATCATTGTCCGCAAGAACCCTTAAGACATAGTAGGATCAATTAATGTAACCTAAGATCCCTTAGACCACTTATCACACCTACGACCAATTAACATTATTGGACCATTATACATCCCTTACAACATTTTAAGACACACATGACCCCTTTGGATCCTCAAGACCCATTAACATATCTTAGGTTGTCCTAGGACACATTTATTTATCTTAGATTCAATTAATACATATGAGGATCCACTAATGTAACCTAGGACCCCTTAGGACCTCTTATGTTACCCATGACCCCTTAAGACACTCTAGGACCCTTATCCATCCCTTACACTATCTTAAGGCACATAGGAACCATTGTTAACTTCAAGAAAACTTAAGACATACTAGGATCAATTATTGTAATGTGGGATCCCTTAGAACCACTTATCTCACCTATGACCCATTAACATTCTAGGACCCTTATCTGGATCCCTTATGAAATCTTAAAATAAATATGAAACCTTAGGACCCCCAAGACCCATTAAAGAATCTTAGGATGTCCTAGGACCCATTGATGTATATTATGTTCCATTAATACATACAAGGACCCATTTTCACCCTAAATACCCCTTAAGAAATACTAGGATCCCTAAGGACCTCTTATGACACATACAACCCATTAAGACATTCTAGGACCTTTATTCATCCCTTACAACATCTTAAGATACCTAGGATGCATTAGGACCCCCAAGACACATTAATGTATCTTAGGATGTCCTGGGACCCATTCATGTATTTTACATTCCATTAATACATAAGAGGACCCATTTATTTTCCTCCAAGACCCTTAAGATATATTAGGGTCAATTAATTTAGCCTATAATCCCTTAGAAGCATTTATGTCACCTACAAAGGCTTAAGACATTCTAGGAACCTTATCCATACCTTATGACATCTAAAGACACATATGCCCCCTTCAGACCTCCAAGACCAATTAATGTATCTTAGGATTCCCTAGGACCCATTCATGTATCTTAGGTTCTATTAATTGATATGAGGACCCATTGTCACCTTGAACAACCCTTAATACATACTAGAATTAATTAATATAACCTAGGATCCCTTAGGACCACTTACAACACATGTGACCCCTTAATACATTCTAGGAAACTTACATCCCTTACAATGTCTTAAGACACATAGGACCCCAAAGATCCATTAATGTATCTTAGTATGTCGTAGGAACCATTCATGTATCTTAGGTTCCGTTGGTCTTATAGAAATTATTTTAATTTAAATATTTGTTTTTAAATTAGTTTTAAAGTTAGTAAATATTACGAATCTCTCTATCTCTATCTCTAAATTATGTATGTATATGTTTTAGATTTACATGTATAAATGTTATTCACATAGACATAAAACTCTTTAAGAACCCTTAGGATCTTTAGGACCTATAATAGGACCCCTTAAGACCTAATAAGACTACTTAAGACCTAATAGGACCCCTTAAGACCTAATGGGACTACTTAAGACTTAATAAGACTAGGATTAAGACCTAATAGGACCACTTAATTGACCTAATAGGACCTACTAAAATCAATTAGTACACCCTAGGACCCTTAAGACCTAATAGGACCACTTACTTGACCTAATAGGACCTATTAATACCAATTAGTACATCCAAGGACCCTTTAGGACTATTAGTACACTCTAGGTTCCTTTAGGACCCCTATTGTGACATAAAAATATTTAAGAACCCTTAGGATCCTTAGGACCTATAATAGGACCCCTTAAGACCTAATAGGACCCCTTAAGACTTAATAAGATTGAACTTAAAACCTAATAGGACTAATATGACCTATTAAAATCAATTAGTACATCCTATGACTCTTAAGACCTAACAAGACCAGTTACTTGACCTAATAGGACCTATTAAAATCAATTAGTACATCCAAGGACCCTTTAGGACTATTAGTACACTCTAGGTTCCTTTAGGACCCCTATTGTGACATAAAGCTCTTTAAGAACCCTTAGGATCCTTAAGACCTATAATAGGACCCCTTAAGACCTAATAGGACCCCTTAAGACTTAATACAACTAGACTTAAGACCTAGTAGGACTAATATGACGTATTAAAATGAATTAGTACATCCTAGAACCCTTAAGACCTAATAAGACCACTTAACCTAATAAGACCTATTAAAAGCAATTAGTACATCCTAGGACCCTTAAGACCTAATAAGACCACTTACTTGACCTAATAGGACCTATTAATACCAATTAGTACATCCAAGGACCCTTTAGGACTATTAGTACACTCTAGGTTCCTTTAGGACCCCTATTGTAACATAAAACTCTTTAAGAACAATTAGGATCCTTAGGACCTATAATAGGACCCCTTAAGACCTAATAGGGCCCCTTAAGACTTAATAAGACTATAATTAAGACCTAATAGGACTAATATAACCTATTAAAATCAATTAGTACATCCTATAACTCTTAAGACCTAATAAGACCACTTACTTGACCTAATAGGACCTATTAATACCAATTAGTACATCCAAGGACCCTTTAGGACTATTAGTACACTCTAGGTTCCTTTAGGACCCCTATTGTGACATAAAACTCTTTAAGAACCCTTCGGATCCTTAGGACCTATAATAGGACCCCTTAAGACCTAATAGGACTATTATACACTAAGTTTGCACCCTTGTTTCAAGCTCTCTTGGTCTTGATAACTCAGTATAACATGAGAATCATCTCCAAGTTGTGGGACCTATGCTAACTGAGATGAGACCTCTAGGTTCTAGGCTGGTTCCTCTTGGATAATCACCTTAATTTTCTCTTTGACAAGAAAGTAAATTCTTAAGGGGAAAAGGGATAGAAGGAATGCATGAAAGGGAAATAACTAAAAGAAAACTATCCTACTAGGTGATACATCGAAAAGATGGTATGAATTACAGTATAGAGGATGAAATCAGTGCACAAACTTAGGTCTAGGAGATCACAACTCACTAAATAGGCTTGCATCAATATTTCATAGAAGGGTCTATAATAGAAAGAGGCTATTCAAGGAAAGAGAGAATTTCACAAACAATAGCATTCCTAAGAATTTAGACACAATCTATAACTTGCAAAAAAACATTCACCTCTGGAACTAGGTATAGGAATGAGACAGATTGTCAGCGGGTTGAAGTATACCCACAAGATCATTCAAATCAAATCATCCACAAGAATACACATGAATTGCAGAAAGAAAGAGGGATTAGGAACCCTAAGATATTACTGAAAACATACATATACTCAATTCATTAAGAGAAAATTTAGACAAGAAGGCATAGGGACAGAAAGATTGTCACAAAATACATTTGCAATATCTAAACATCAATGAAAGGTTACAAACTACAGAAAGCCAGAGGGCAGAAAGAATGCCATAGATAACTCCTCAGAAAGAAAATCTCTCTTTTACAATTGTAAACTCTAAACTCTAAAAGCTTTAAAAAACTAATATTTACATCCCTTCATTACACACAGGCTGGAGAAAAATATCTAATTAGGGTTACATAGATTTTCATAGAATAATAACCAACCCTAATTCTACAAAGTCTGACCATAAATGCCCCTAAAAATATCTTGATCAATCAGATCTCTATACCTGCATGCCCATTTCATCTCTATATCTACCTATAGACAAGCCACCTTGATCCATCTACCTCTCTACAACTTAGGCTCACCATAACTACTCAAATCTAGTACTTCTTAGATATTTGAATTTAAAAATATAAATGGTCATAGGTGGTGCCAAGCCTTTCTTTATCAATGGCTAATATTCAAACTTGATCTATCTTTAAAACATAGCCATCAGATCCTTCCATTTTACCCAGGCACTGCTTCTGTTCTTAACCCTAACCCTGCATTCACCTCAGGTCCTATTTTCCCTTTAGTCACTGAATCTCCTAAACTTTCCATTAACTCTAGCTTGATCTAGCAATTACATGACAAGCGTTGATCCTTACTTGATTTGATGATAGTCGCTAAGTCTCTTGATAGCTTTGGAATATTCCTTCTACATTATGAGATTTCCTGACTAAAGAGAACCTTGTAGTCACTGGATAAAAAAGAATATTCTCCTTTTCATTGGGCGATCTCCTGACTAAGCTCACAAACCTGGGCCCATCCTGCCACTTGTCACCATACTACTGGCCATACTTACAGATCTATCTAACATAGGACCCCCCTGATAGGAGCACTAAGTTGGAGAGAGGATCGACAGTTGTCGCTATACTATGATGCTTAAAAAGGCATCATCTTTACCCAATGGTATAACGATAGCCGTAGATCATGCTCGAACCTTAACTGCTTCAGAGTCAAGATTGCTAGGAATAAGATAATCGCTCGCCAGATTGCTGGATGCTAAGGACTTGACTACTAGGAATAAGAGATCTCATGAACACATAGTCACTTAGTCACTGACTAATGTCTTAACCACCTCAAAAAATAGAGACCTAGTGATTGCATCTTTGAAGAACTGGGCCGGCCGTGCCAAGTGTCACTATGTTATTTTCTTTCAACTACCTCCTCAGCTCTAACAACTGCCAACTGTTCAACTTTGGACCATCTTATCTTAACCATAGGAGATCTAGAGGTTGGGCAACTGTGTATTCACTGGTTCGCTGAAGGATTTTCTTAACCTAGGTCAAGTTTGGAGATCATGTGAACACTGCATTTATGAGGTCGCCAGATAGAAGTCTAACCCTTGAGTTACATCTAGAGATTGGGTGACAGCCATTGATTTTCTTTCATCTTACAGTCCTCGCTAAGTCACTTGATCTTTTTCTAACCTAACCACTACATTATGAGACTGAGAGATAACCATGTCATTGAATCTCTGAATGTTAAGGACATAACCGCCAGAATTAAGAGATTATGAGAACACATAGTCACTGGATCTATGAATGCGAAACATAACCATTGGGTTTTGACATGTTTCAACCTTTTATTTAACTTAGGCATATCTAGAGATTAAGTGACAATAGATTTTGCTGAATCTCATAATCCCTCTCCTAACTAGGGTTAAACCCTAAGAATACATGACCAAAGCAATCTCCAAGTCATTGAAAAATTTTCTCTACCCTGGGTTATACCTAGAGACTTCTCGACTAAGGGCTTTATAACTCAACTTTAACCTCTACCTTTAATCAAGTGATCACGTGACTGCTTTTGATCTCCAAGTCTCATAACCCTTTGGAATATTCCTTCTCATTAGGAGATTACCTGACTAAAGTAGATCTCACAATCGCTAGACCTTGTAGAATATTTGTTCTGTATTATGAGACCACTAGATTGAAGCCTCAATCACTGAATCACTGAATATTATTTGGAGATCTAGTGACAAAACTTAAACCTCCAAGTTGCCCAACATAAAGGAATATTCCACTTCCATTTTGAGATCACCCGACTAAGGCAAATCTCATAATCGCTTGATAGAAAAGAATATTATCCATGGGTCTCACGACTTGGAGACTAAGCCTATAGAGCTTGGGCCCACCAGAGACATGTGGCACTTTGTCATTTGTTTCTATCTTTACCTTGAGCTGACCATCGTTTGACCATGATCAAATCTGGCAACCTCGCGACTAAATGAACTTGAAATATCATGAACTTTTGCTAACCCTGGGTTAACTCTTGTGACCTCCCGACTGAAGAGAAATCATTAACTCGGTGCTGACATGAGTTATAACTATAGTAAGGAAAATCACTTAGTCACCAGATCTCAGGAAGAATTGTTGACCTTGGGTTTCATTAAGAGACTACCTAACTGAAGTGAAATCATTGAGTTGCTAGATAGAAAGGGAATATTCCATCTGATCAAGAGATTATAGATATAGGGTAGTCACGGGATTAGGAGATATAAAAGAATATTCCACCGGGCTTTAGAGATTTTTCGACTAGCCTTAGACTGAAAAGGCACATGGGAAATATAGAGACTTAAGTGGCTGGAAAAAGCAATAGCAAAATAGAATAGGCTGTAGGGTTTTTAGGGTTTTTTTGCCTCTAACGGTCACATTTTCAAATTTAAACTTGCAGACTAGGGAGTTAAATAATTACAAAGACCAGAGGAAAATGCACAAAACCATAAAAATTTATCAAGGTGTTCAACATGGTTTAATGGAAATTTCTAGATAGAGCCTAGCCTGTGGCCAAAATTGTATGGAACGGGAAATTTTGGGTAACAAGGACCCCTTAAGACTTAATAAGATTTGACTTAAGACCTAATAGGACTAATATGACCTATTTAAGTCAATTAGTACATCCTAGGACTCTTAAGACCTAATAAGACCACTTACTTGACCTAATAGGACCTATTAATACCAATTAGTACATCCAAGGACCCTTTAGGACTATTAGTACACTCTAGGTTCCTTTAGGACCCCTATTGTGACATAAAGCTCTTTAAGAACCCTTAGGTTCTTTAAGACATCCTAGGAACCTTACGACCTAATAAGTTCACTTACTTAACATAATAGGACCTATTTTAATACCAATTAGTACATTCAAGGACCCTTTAGGACTATTAGTACACTCTAGTATTGTAAATTTAGTTATAATTTTATATATTCAGATATTTGTTTCCATTTTACATGTAATTATAACATGTTATCAAGTACTTAATTGTTAATACTTAGCTTTCACATGTTATGTATCTAGATGGCCACTCAAGATGCACCTCACACTCCTGATATAGCTACCATTTTCATACTATTGACACAGAGATGGCTCGACTTAGAGAGTCCATCCATACATCTTCATCACATAGCATATATAGAGATACTTGTATCAGTGTATTAACCAGTTTGGAGGAGATGACTGATAGATTGAGATCCCACTCTTCATTCATGTCTCAAGTAGTTGATATTATTTTTTGAGAGTTGAGAGTGGAGGTCTTAGGTGATTTTTCATTGGAGATGGTTCAAAGTCATGTCCCCAAGGAAATCATCAGATGAGAGGTTTTCCTATTTTATGAGGGGAAGCCCAAGGTGAGGGCATATCAGGTCACATAGTGTGTGATTCCTCAGATCGCATGTATGATATACCCTCATTTTCTTGTAGCACATGGTCATTATCCTAATAATGAGTAGATTCCTTTATATTTTGCACAACATTTGTATGCTGAGTTCTATTTGGGACTTAGGGTCAACTATTTAGATCTTCCCATATATTACAGTTAGGGGCATGGTAGGGTTGCAAGCCATGATCAGTATCGTAGGGCTGATCAAGTTGTACATCCTCATAGATAGCTAGTCAGGAAGAGCACTCTAGAAGTGGAATTGATGATGGCTGCTACTGTAGATAGAGTGGTCATTGCTTATTAGAGGGGAGTAGTGGACAAGATAGGGTAGATTTCTTATGCAACCACCTCCATCACTTCAAATTTAGTGGGCAGATATATTTTGACTAGATCAGGTCAAGCTAGATCATCTTCTGAGGCTTCATCTAGTACTGTTGCAGGTGTTAGTGATGAGGCATATAGAGCTACAGGTCTTCCTACACCTGGAGAGATACGAGCACTTTCAAATCATCATAGTCATTTAGATGTGGCACTTTAATTTTTACAGGATCTCCTACAGTCATATTCTTATATTCCTAAGATGTAGAGGATCCTAGTACATTCAATCAGGGATGTCATTGGACTTGCACGGGGGCTTGTAGTTCCACCTACATAAGACACACCATCTAGTCAGGCACAACATAGTGCAGAGTGTTCTGCACCCACATACCAGTCTATAGCTATAGAGCCACGTATATAGGTTGGAGATGTACACATCACCACTGATGGCCTAAATACATTTGATGAGCACTTGCACAGGTTGGGTCAAGTGGACATTAGCATTGATGTTGGATCATTTATGAATATGTTATTGCATCTTGATGGTTCAGGCTCTACATCACTCCCTCCTCATCTAGTATCACCCCTACACTCTTCATTACTAGAGAGGTTCAGGATTGAAGGTGGTGTGGGTGATGTAGTTTTAGTTGATGATATGATGGTGCAACACACTGATGATCCTCCTGCACCTAAGACCTAGGTATATAAAGTTTTCTTTTCTCCTTTCTTAGGAGTTTTAATGAACAATTAATTGTAGATGTGTGTATTGATGTTTGTTCAATGTATAATATTTTGTAGGCATAGTTAGCAGAGCACGTTACCTCTAGTGTAGGCTCAGAGCATCTTCATATGAGAGATCCAGTAGATGTGACACCTACTGGTTAGGTAAGTTTTAGATATATGTAGGTTTAAGCATGCATGTGTACACTTGTACACATGTATTTATATATTTCAAGTACTTTACATAATATATACTATGGACATATATATAACCAATTGGTGTACTAAATTTGTAGGGGTCAGTTTCTTCTTCACAACCAAAGGATGCTCTTGCTAGGAGAGATTCAGTAGATGTGACACCTAATAGTGGTCAAGTAAGTTTTAAAAATATGTAAGTTTAAACATGCATTTATAATATTTTAATTATTTTACATTATTATTATATATGTTGCATTTATATTCGCAGGGATCAGTTGCTACCTCACTGTTAGAGGATGCTCATGGAAGTCGGTCAGAGGGTTGCTCTATTCACATGTGCCTCAATGAATCCCTAGTTTAGGACATGTTGTATAGATATTTGATTTGACACTCATTATATATGTTATTATTATATGTTTGATATTTCTAGTTTATGATTTGAGACATATATTTATATGCTATCCAGACCTCTAGACATAGATGATTTATGATTTGACATTATATGGATTTATGATAGTTTCATTTGATTAGATGATATGATTTGATTAGATAATTTCATTTGATTAGATGATATGATTTGATTAGATGGTTTCATTTGATTAGATTAAATGGTTTCATTTGATTAGATGATATGATTTGATTAGATGATATATGATTTGATTAGATGGCTTTATTTGGTTAGATGATATGATTAGATTAGATGGTTTCATTTGATTAGATTTTATTAGATGGATGTAACCAATACATGTAACTAATGGACAATAACTATTCTAACTCATTCTAGAACTAACACATGTGGTAAGTAATCTAACAAATTTCATCATTTTTTAGTGTTCAAAATAATGTCTTAAGGGGATATTTAACTAATAAGAAATATTAAGGGGAGGTCTTGAGGGGATCTATAATTAATATCATAAAAAATAACTAGTTAATACATGTAACTAATGGACAATAACTATTCTAACTAATAATCAATCTTAAAAGGGGTGGTCTTAAGGGGATCTAGAATTAATATCATAAAAAATAACAAGTTAATACATGTAACTAATAGACAATAACTATTGTAACTCATTTTAGAACTAACACATGTCATAAGTAATCTAACTAATTTCATCATTTTTTAGTGTTCAAACTAATGTCTTAAGGGGATCTTTAACTAATAAGCAATCTTAAGGGGAGGTCTTAAGGGGATCTAGAATTAGTATAATAAAAAATAACAAGTTAATACATGTAACTGATGGACAATAACTATTCTAACTCATTCTAGAACTAACATATGTCATAAGTAATATAACTAATTTCATCATTTTTTAGTGTTCAAACTAATGTCTTAAGGGGGTCTTTAACTAATAAGAAATCTTAAGGGGAGGTCTTAAGGGGATCTAGAATTAATATAATAAAAAATAACAAGTTAATACATGTAAATAATGGACAATAAATATTCTAACTCATTTTAGAACTAACACATGTCATAAGTAATCTAACTAATTTCATCATTTTTTAGTGTTCAAACTGATGTCTTAAGGGGATCTTTAACTAGTAAGCAATCTTAAGGGTAGGTCTTAAGGGGATCTAGAATTAATATCATAAAAAATAACTAGTTAATACATGTAACTAATGGACAATAAGTATCATAAAAATCATTGAATAATCAAAGCATACATAAAATCTTTAACTAATATGCAATCTATAAAAACCATTGAATAATCAAAGTATACATATAAAACCATACATGTATACACGCATGTATATATAAAAGAATACATAAAATTATATATATTATTAAAACTATTGGACCATCAAATAGGTCCATCATATATCAAAAAATTATAGTCCATCATATGTTTAAATATATAAACAAAGTATAGTCAATTTAATCCAGAGATATCAAGTAGGTCCTAACACATGAAATAGGTATGCATATTATAATTTTTAGACAAAGTCAAGTGGTTTAGACCTTTCATGGAGAACATGTAATATAATATGATGAAATATACTATTTAGTCTCCACTTATGACATCCACGTTGAGATTTAACTATATGGAGACAAATGGAGGTGGAAACTACTAGGTGACTACATTGAAACACCTTATTGTTTGGTTGGTAATCAAGAAAGTGAATACCATGTTGAATTAATTTGATTTTATTGAAATATGTTTCCTCTAAAACAATTGAACTTGTAGGTCACAAATTTAAACAAACTAAATTTGAAATTTCTTAAAAGGTTGAAATTTAAAATTTACAAATTAAGATCAATATATTGATGTAAATCATGTAAAAACATATGGGGAACAACATTCCATCACTTTCTTTAGGTTCAAGTAACTTCATCCTCTTTGCAGTACAACGCAGTAAATAATAACCAACTCCTACATTTCCATGCTCAACAATCACTGCAAAGACATCTCTTGCATAGTAAATTTATATATACATATGTGAGATCTTAACATTTACTTAGTTCAATCTATAGATCTAGATCTATCTATCTATACATGCAGCTCAATGGACCATATACTGTGAAATATATTTACTTACCAATTTTGACCAATCCTGAGATATGATCATTATCAGTAGCAATCAAAGGGACATCATCAAAATTTTCATCTTCATCTCTATCAAATGTATCAGTAACAAATAGTGGAACTAGATTCCATGCACCTACATATCCACGGTCTTGATTTATGTATTCCTTATTATTGTTAGCAATGTAGTGATAACAAAAGCATGAGTAGTCCCTAGTGTTCAATGCCCAATTATGATAATTCATACTCATAACTGAATGCAAAGACCATGTCTTTTCTATCCTATTACAACCATGCATAATTTTTCTATCCACACCTCAACAAATGCACATATAATAAATTCTATAAATATAATTTGAATAAAGAATACATAAAAATTTAAACACTTTCAAATAATTTAAAAATATGTGCATACCTTTTATCTCCTAAAATTTTCTATGTAGCACCACTTGAGTCAATCCTGATGATGTGTCATTCTCATTTGGTGTGAAATGTGTCTTGCACCATTCAACAACATCATACATGCATTTTTTTATATGAAATCCATTATAATTCATTTGATACTTTCGTATAGCACATTTGATGCAAGCTCTAGCACCATCATGTTCACCTTTTCCATGTCCACTCTCAAAGAAACTCCACACATGTGGTATGTTTTCATTATGATGATATCTACATAGTGCATAAAATGGTCTCAATGATTTGAATTGTGCAACACATCCATACGACCAAACATAATGTTTATCAATTTTTATACCTCTTTCTTTCAAATTTGCAAAAAACATCTTGAAGCAGTTTTCTACATAATGAATGTCATGCTTTTTATCATCACTTATATAAAAATGATATTCCTTCTTGATGACCTGTGCTTCAAATGTGCTCTAAATACCATCCAAATCTAATTGTGTGTGTCGATAACACACATGTACCATAATAGTAATTTTCTCTGAAAAATAGTATTCTGATTGAATTGCCTTTTGATGAGCAAAGGAATAATTTTCTACAAAATCAACAACTGATACAATAGTTACAAGTGGGAAATTGTCTCTCAGTGTTTGGAATTGTTATGCTTTCCACTTTGCAAAAAAAATATGATGAATGTAGGGTTGAATCAATTTTTTAAATTTGTCCATAAATACTCCAACATTTATCTCCTCTTCAACATATTTTAACCTTTTGGATTCTTTCCCAAATTTTTTTTCATTCTTTACATATTTGTAACTCTTGCAATTTACCATATTTGTTACATTAATATTTTGATTTTTCAAAGGAAAAAGAGACAAATCAACACATGTTTGACATATTCCTTTTATGCAATTTAATTGTCTGGCTACATCATCTCTTTTGTCACATAAAATGGATGAGATGAAATCACTTCCTCTAGTAGGAGGAACATTTTCAAAACTATAAGTGTCTTCTACAAACTTTCAAAAAACTTGATAGTGGAGATCAAATTCAATATGATAACGACAACAAGTTTCAAACACTTTGTTTGTCCTGATATAATATGGCTTCAATCTTCCAAAAAATGTTTGCCTAATCTTTATATTAGGATTTGAACTACAAAATGACACATACATTTCATGTTGTGTTGTGTCCAACCAATATTTTGTATGATATTCATATTGATTAGTTGAAATTCTATGTCTGATAACATCTCTATTGTTTGATGAAGGATGTGTATTATCATTCTAAAATAATGTGATCACCAAATTCTTGATTCCTTCATCAATCCTATCAGAATGAGGAGCTCTACACATGATTGCCCCATTGCCTTCCAAGGTGCTATCATCCAAAAGTATTCTCCTATTAACATATCATGATATTGTTTTCCTATTAAAACTAAACTAAGATGAAACTGAAGATATCTCTTTTTTGGAGCATAGTGTTACCTACAATGGATGTCAACATAAATTTTCTTGTAATAGTCTTATCTTTATTTCAAGATCACTTCCCTACCTAGTTCAAACCTTTCGTAAGATTTTCAATCATATCAGTTTTCATGTCAACAAATTTTCTCTTTGATGTTGTGTCTATACCCAATAATTTTAATGCCCCTTCCAACTTTTTATTTATAAGTACAACTAAAAGCAATTGGGCTTGTTCAAGTGTTTCAAAATTATCAAATTTAGCCAATATTTCTCTTGCTATCATATTCATTGATCTCTTCTTAGCAAGACTTAAGGGTTGAACATTAGTAAGTGATATCAAATTCTCCACATCCATTGTAAGTAAATGATCTAAGTTTCTCTAATTAATTTTTCTCTTTACAGTTTGAGTTAAATTTAAAAGTTCATCCATACCAGTAGGAGCGCATAATCTTGACCCTTCTCTAACATCAATTGGTTGAGCTTCCGTAGGGAGTGATCCCGACCCTTCTTCAATGTGCAATTCTTCAACTTGACTTGACCCTCCTACTTCAGGTTGTCTTTCACCTTCTTTAGTTTTATGATAATATGTCAATGAAGCTTCACTATTTGTTTGTTAAGTATCAGGTGACCTTTTTCTAGTAGATTTACTTTGTCTTCCCTTCTTGTTCCCTATTTTTTCTCTCCAAAAAATGTCTTCCAAAAGACCGCCAATAAAAATTCTCTTCTTCAAAAAATACTTTGATCTAATATTCTCCTCTCCAAAATTATGCCTTTGAAAAAAATAGAAATAGCAATCCTCCTCCAAAAAATGCCTTTGTAAAAATTGATCAATAATAGAAAAATCTATAGAAAAAGTGAATTAATTTATTAAAATTCGGTATAAAATAGAAAGAAAATGTTTTAGTTTTATACCATTCTAAATTTTTTTAGAAAACAAATTCATAACTAGCCTACTGACTTCGCTTGAAGTACCTTGGGGAAAATTAAGGCGGGGTGTTTCTTCAATGGAATTTTTACTTTGGGGTCTTCATGTGAAGAACCTTCGCATGAAACCCCTTAGGTGGCTTCATGTGAAGATCCCCTAAACTGAAATTTTGCCCTCAGAAAAAAGTGAACTACAAAAAAATGGTCTTTCAAGGCTTGGAACAAGGACCAAACAAGATGGTTTTTTCAAACATACGATGTCAAATGATGCTATTCAGAACAAAATTTCTAATGAATATAATTTTAATACATATTGAGTTCATTATCACTTTAAATATTACTTTAACTAAACATAGGTTGTTTGGTCATTCAACAACCTATATCTTCAAGACTTTGGAAAAAATAGTAAATAACAATTTTTTTTAATGAAAAACATGTAGGAAAAGAGTATTTGTGTTACCTTTCTATGAAAAAATAAATTTTGATAAACACATATCAAGTTAGAGCGATCCAAGTGACATTATGTCTAAATTACAGTTATTGTAACTTTAGAACTTAATAAACTATGAAATATTGACCCAAAATGAATACAACTAATTGCATCCTTTAGATATTGAAGTTACAAATGTAATATTGAAAGAACTACATCGTTATCATATTTTAAAAAAAAGTTATGCTAGACCAAGTGACAGTAACTCCTAAAAAAACATAGTTTTTTCATGCAAACCACTTTTCGAAGGAGAAGGAAAAATGAATTTAAATGAATTTTAATTTTTTTAAAATATATTTAGAAACTAGAAAGAAAATTCTAAATGACTCTAGTTTATATCAATCTTCAAATTCCTAATTTAGTTTTGCAGCAATAGGTGTTCGAAAGTGAAGTTTTTTCTCATAAAGTTGATCTTCGTGTCAAAGTTGGCCAAAAAGTGGGACACACTATTGTGGGACCACCCAAAATTCTCCTACCTTAATGAAAGACTAATAATATCTCTAAATAAATGATGCAGTAGCATCCTAGGTGTAAGAGCTATCTTGCATCACCCAAAAATATTTTTGTTTATTTTTCAATAAGGGTTATCTTGTGTCAAGCTACTATTTATGGAAACTTGCTATTTTTAGTAAGTTGGTCATCTGATCTTGAAATATTTTGATTTCTTCCCTAGAGGTTCATTTTGGTCCTATCAGCCTGCCAATAAATTTTTATTGACAGATCAAGTCTAGCTTTGTAGATATCAAAGATTTTCAGTATTGACAATAGGGTATAGAAACTTTGAACTCAGTTTTGAAAGCTTTAGAGGCCCCAAATGAGGTTGAAAACATGGGTGACAAGCACTTGCACTAGTCAAGGCTGTAGAGAACTTCGTGGCCTTTCCAAACTGGGGTCATAATAGTCAATCAGGTCAACTGGCGATGACTTATGGTCTTTGGAAGTTGGGTCGCCTGAAATGGCAAAAAATGATTTTCCTTCAAAATTTCTATTTGGGTTTCAAAAGTTATTTTGAGCTGAATTTGATGTAATAAATTGTAAAATAAAATAATTCTAAGTTTGGTCGACCTTGTTGGCTAAAATTCTAGAACCTTCCCAGGCGGTGGAAAATTGCCTATATAAGGAAGGCTATAGTGTTGTCTTAGGCAGTTCGAGACAGTTCTGGGTAGTAGATTTGGGTATTGATTCAAGGCTTTATCTTACAAAATATTGTAAGGGAATGCCCATGTGGCTTTGTATATTGTAACTTCTGAAAGTTTGTAATTCCACATTTGTGGAGATAATAAGAAGCCCATTTTCTATTCTTGCATATTGTTGTTGTTTCTCTATTTTTGTTATGTGTTTGTGGTATTAAGGGGAGCACCCTTCATCAAGTGGTATCAGAGTAGGAGTTCCTGAGTGTGTAAATAGATCACCGATTGTGAGGCAGTTTACACCAGAATTGTGGGTTAGGGTTTCTATGTAAATAGATCACCGATTGTGAGGTAGTTTGCACTAGGACCATGGTTAGGGTTTTAACGTGCATCATGAAAATTCCTTCATGAAGGGAATGTGGTGGAAGATCTGGTGTTGTAACACCTGAGGTTAGAGTGCTCCAGAGACAAGTGCGATCATTGCAAGAAGAGATTCGCAGAGGAATGAATCTTAATGTCAGAGATGTAAGCGAGGATGAAGCCGAAGAAGAAGGTCAAGAAGGAGAAGTCAAAGTTGTGAACCCAGAGGAAGAAAGACTTTTTTGGGCTATTTCCCAGATCAGGAAAAGACCTAAGATTGAGTTTCTGACATTTTCTAGAAATCTTAACCCAGAGGAGTTGATCAACTAGATCAATGAATGTGAAGAATATTTTGAGTATGAAGATATTGAGGATCCTGATCATGTCAAGTTTGCGAAGGCCAGAATGAAGGTTCATGCAAAGATCTGGTGGCAAGAGATTCAGTTGGAGTGAAATCGAAGAGGAAAGGATAAAATCACAAGATGGGGGTGGATGGTGGATAAATTGAAGTGACGGTTCATCCCTGTTGATTATGAGCTTGACCTCTTGAAGAAAATGTAAAGTTTGAAGCAAGTAGGAAGATCTGTTCAAGAGTATACAGAGGAGTTCTATCGAATCCTCATTAGAAAAGGCCATGCAGAAGCTAACAAGGAGAAAGTTTCCCATTACCTTAATGGGTTGAGGCTAAGCATTCAGGAGGAGCTAAATCTAGTTTGAATGAATAGTATTGAAGAGGCATACCAGATTTCCCTAAAAGTAGAGGAAAAGTTGAACAAGAAGTTTGAGAGCAGACAAAGTAGAAAAGGTCATGATGGAAGATCTAGTGGATGGTCATATGGAGATAGAAATGAAGATCGAAAAAACTAGGATGAGGCCAGTAACAGTCAAAATCAGAGGAGATTTTAGTCATCTCCAAGATCAGAACAATAGAGATCAGAGAGGAAGAGGAAGAGGAAGAGGAAGATGAGAAGGTTCAGGAATAGGAGGCTTCCATGGAACATGTTTTCACTGTGGAGAAGAATTTCATAGGGCATTTGAATGTCCTCAATGCCAAGGAGGGACATATAGGAGGAATGAAGGCCAGACCAGAGTTGCACATGTAGATGAAGATGCCAGATCATCACATTCTGAAGATGCTGAAAGAGGAGAAATATTGATTAACAGAAGAGTCCTGTTGAGTGGTGAGAATGAACATGAGCAAAGAAGGAGCCTATTTCACACCAGATGCAAGTGTGAGGGTAGATGTTGTGATGTGATTATTGATAGTGGTAGTACTGATAATTTGGTGTCAGAAGAGATGGTGACAAAGTTGAAGCTCAAGAGGCAAAAACATCCACATCTATTTCGGGTTGCCTAGGTGTAGGATGACCACAAGGTCATGGTCAGTGAACAGTGCCTAGTAAAGTTCAAGATTGGCGGGTACCATGATGAGGTACTATGTGATATCATATCTATGGATGCATGTCATATGTTGTTGGGTAGACCTTGGTAGTTTGACAGATGTGCTATACATGATGGTCGTGCAAATACCTATTCCTTGACAAAGGATGGAGTGCGACATAAGATAAAACCATTGAAGGAAACAAAAGAAAAGGTATGTGGTAGTGCAATAATAAATTTTGTTGATAGATGAAATTTCTTAGATGGTATGTGGCAAGAGCATATGTGTTTTACCTTAATTCCAAAGGTTGGGAAAGAGGAAGAAGAAGATGTATCTATAGAAGTTACAGAATTATTGAATGAGTTTCAGGATATTGTATCCGATAATGTGCTTGATGGATTACCACTAGTAAGAAAGATCAGTCATCAGATGGACTTGATTCCAGGAGCCAGTTTTCCAAATAAGGCAGCACACAGAATGACACTAGTAGAAAGTGACGAGTTGAAGATAGATTTGAAGTTTAGTTCCTCACATCATCCATAGATTGTATATAGAAGTAGTCCCAAAAATGCATTTGAGTTGAGGAAGATAGATAAAGGAGAAATAAGTAATGCTGAAGCTGAGAATTTTGTGGAACATTTGAAGAACATCCATGAGGAGGTGAGGAAGCATATTACCAAGATGAATGCACAATATAAGGCTAAGGCAGATGAGAAAAGGAGGCATAAGGAGTTTCAGGTTGGATATGAAGTCGTGGTTCATTTGTGGAAGGAGCAATTTCTAGTTGGTACATATAACAAGTTGAAAATGAAGAAGTTTGGGCCATGTAAGATACTGAAGAAGCATGATTTAGGAAATGCATATGAGGTCGAGTTGCCTACTGAGATGAATATTTCACCAGTATTTAATGTTTTAAATCTAACAGAGTATCATGAAGGAGGTGTTGAAGATGAGGTTACAACAGCACAGTGGAGTATTCCAGCAACCAGTTCAGATATCAAGGAGATTGAAGACATACTAGATAGTCATGTTGGCAGAAGCACAAGGAATAGGACATATGAAGAATATTTGGTCAAATGGAAAGAATGACCTATTGAAGATTCATCATGCCTAACGAAGGAGGAGGTTAACCATCTTGTTTTTCCTCTGCATAGCTAAGTTGTGACAGGGTCACTTCTCAAATTACCCTGGGTGTCTGATGCAGGAGCATCTTGGGTGTAAGAGCAATCTTGCATCACCTAAAAATATTTCTATTTATTTTTCAATAAGGGCTATCTTGTGTCGAGCTGCTATTTATGGAAGCTTTCTATTTTTAGTAAGTTGATCATCCGATCTCAGAATGTTTTGATTTCTTCCCTAGAGGTTCATTTTGGTCCTATCAGCCTACCAGTAAAGTTTCATTGATAGATCAAGTCTAGCTTTGTAGATATCGAAGAGTTTCGGTATTGACAACAGGGTACAAAAACTTTGAACTCAGTTTTGAATGCTTTAGAGGCCCCTGATGAGGTCAAAATCTTGGGTGATAGGCACTTGCACCAATCAAGGTGGTAGAGAGCTTCGTGGCCTTTCTGGAATGGGGTTATAATAGTCAATCGGGTCAACTTGCAATGACTTATGGTCTTCGGAAGTTGGGTCACCTGAAATGGCAGAAAATGATTTTCCTTCAAAATTTCTATTTGGGTTTCAAAAGTTATTTTGAGCCGACTTTGATGTAATAAATTGTAAAATAAAATAATTCTAAGTTTGGTCGGCCTTGTTGGCTAAAATTTTGGAACCTTCCCAAGCAGTGGAAAATTGCCTATATAAGGAAGGTTGTAGTGTTTTCTTAGGTAGTTCGGGATAGTTCTGGGTAGTAGATCTAGGTATTGATTCAAGGCTTTCTCCTACAGAATATTGTAAGGGAATGTCCATGTGGCTTTGCATATTGTAACTTCTGAAAGTTTGTAATTCCACATTTGTGGAGATAGTAAGAAGCCCATTTTCTATTCTTGCATATTGTTGTTGTTGTTTCTCTATTTCTGTTATGTATTTGTGGTATTAAGGGGAGCACCCTTCATCAATAAATACACTCAAACGTTATTTCCTTTACCCATTCATCATTATTATTATTTATTTCTCAGAATTTGATAGAATCCTATGACATTACAATCATTGCATTGTAAGATGTAACTTATCATGGATCCCATGCTCACACCTACTAATGTCTCTCTGAATACCTATAGCATTTATTTCCATTGCAAGTTACCATTTCTAAAACATTTTTACTAAAAGTAAGCCAACTTGAAATGATTAAGTTCTTTATATAATATAAGAATTAAACCACCTCTTAAAGGAAACTAAGATGAGGATTTTTTTTTAATATACATTTAAATTTTTTATTCAAATATAAAATCTAAAGCTAAAAAATTGGTTCTCTTTAACATAAGTCAAGAGATAACAAGTCAAGTTAGCAAACAATTATTACCAGCTAATTATATAGGTTTCTTAATTAACGATTCTACTTTTGATGTTAGTCTATGTAGTCTAATTATGGCTTCATATTATTATTATTCTTTAATAATGTTCCAATATGTTGCACACACGTGGAAGAAACTTGAATAACCTTCTAAGTAGCGATTTATATAGTTGTAAGATTTAGACAATATTTATATGCAAAAGCTCTTTGAGAAAATAACATGTACACCACATCCTCACATTTGATGTAAGATCTAATTAATGTATGGTTCAAATTTTTAAGGTGTTACTCAACATTCTTAACTTTCTTATGGATGACTTCAACATAAAATATTTTGAGGATTCTGGGCCATATCATGGAAATCGCTAGGAATGATAAGAGGTAAGTTAATAAAAAAAAAATGCATTGGAAGAGGTTGGTGAGGTACAACTAGTCACAAGGAGATATTTTGATTTGAACTTGTGAATTAAGCATAAAATGTGTAATCTATTTTCAATAACTTTTCCCATATCGCTCCTTGTATTTCTATGTTAAATTAATTCAAAATATTGGCCACCTCTCTCATTAAGGGATATGGATTTGGTCACTCTCTTGTAGCATCCATTGAATGACTCATTTGAATGGGCCAATTAGATGAGTCCCTTCTATGTTTGCCAATTTTATTAATGGTCAATGTGATACATGAAAATCAATTAGAAAAGTGATACTCTTAAAAACCTAATTGATCCTAGGAATGAGCCAAAACCAAGCCTCTATGTACTAGTGATTAATTTGAGTTATTTATTCAAGTGACCTATATTGGCACAATATCAAACTTGACAATTCATGCATCTAGTTGGCTTAAATCTACTAAATTATTTGATAAATATTTCTAGATCTAAAGAAAAATAATTATGATCTAATTTTGATAGAAAATTCTGTTACAGTGTAAATAAGTAAATTTACAAGTGCAAACATCTATTTATGTACTCATTTTGAGTCTAATTTAGAAAGATTTGATAAAATATAAATAAAATATAATGTAGCACGATCTATATTTTACTCTATTACAAACACTATATTTGTAATAGTCTAAAGAATTTGACAATAATTTATTTTAGTTAAATGCATAAAATCATCATATTACATGCAAGGATTTGACACCCTAACCCCAATTTACAACACTTTATGATATTACACTAGAGAATTTGACTTAAAGAGCACAAAACATAAGATACACCACCACCAATAAAGAGAATAATTAAAAGAAAAAATGCACAATCCTTTGTTAATTTGTAATGGGTGATTTAAGCTTCTAGCAAATGTGTCAAACTAAAAATTTAATAGTTTTCTTTCTTTCCCACCATTTTTATCTTTGATGATGTTTTTAAAAGAAAAGATATATACCCATATTAGGTTCGTAACACTACTTAGGAGAGAAAGATTGCCTAGAACCTAAATTGACCCTAGGTAAAATGATTATAAGTTCCCCCCATATGACAACACCTACAACCTATCCCTCCCAATTTAAATAATGTGTTTCTCCATTCTAATCTAACATTGTATGAGAGTATGTCAATTTACATACAATCTTGCATGATGAAATAATTTTACTCGAAGTATAGATAACATGTTGTATCATGGCTAATCTTAGTCCATTCATTCATATTAAATTTTAATAGTAGTTAATAATTGAAGAATATCCCTAATATAGTTCTATATATCATCATAATACTTTCACAAGGATGACTTCTACGCACACGTGCACGCACACACACACACACACACACACACACACACACACATGCACTATAATTCATCTTAAGTATTGACATGTAATCTTGAAATATATTCAAATATTATAGATTATCAAATGGGTTTGAATTTTTGTTAAGGGAACTCTATGTTTTCTCTTTGAATGCATTAGTTCCTCCAATCTAATTTTTAGCACTAACTATATTGCATACAACTACACTCACAAATGCATAAGGCATCCCAAAATATAGGAATAAAATTGAATCCACACCAAGAGAAATGATTCTCAATTAATTTATAGGTGTGACCTTATGTAGGTGTAGAGAACAAAGATGAAGCAATTATACAATAGTTAAAGAAGTGTTAAATAAATAGAAAAAGTTGGATCTTAACCATTCAAAGCATTCTATAGATCATCTTGTACATTGACCAATTAAAATTGGATAAAATATAACTATGTAACTTCTAACCCTCTAATGACATGTATCCTTTTGAGATTTATTTTATTAGATAGGTGTGACCTTATCTAGGTTTAGAGAAGAGTAAGCACTTATATGTGATATTTAAAGAAGTGTTGAATAAATAGAAAAAGTTGGATCTCAACCATTACAGTGATGAACTTCTTTTACATTGATGAATTGAAATTGGATAAAAAAGAGCTCTGTAACTTCTAACCCTCTAATTACAGGCATCATTCTAAGTTTTAATTTATTAGAATAAGGTTGGTCCTATCATTTGTTATTTGATGCTCCAGATAAAACTAGATTAGTGTAGGGGGTGATTATTGATGTACAAGTGTACAAGCTTTCATCATTAGATCTACTCAAACTAATACATATTAATATCTTATTTCCGATTTATTTATCTAGAATTCACTCTACTATATCATTATAAATTTAATATAATAATACAAATATTATTCTAATAATTTTTCTATAATTATATAAACAATAAAAAACATATTACTTTTCTAAAATCTATAATAAATCTATATAAAATGCATCAATCAAATTTTTAAACAAAATAAAAAAATATTATTAAGTGAATCTATATTAAACATATTAAATTGTCAACCATTCATTTAATTTTTTATCATATCTATATCTATATTTATATCAAGTAGGACATTTAAACTTAAATTCTTCCATATCTCTTATTATTTTAAAGCCACATATTTAGTAAAAACATTAGACCCACAAAACTAAGAACAATCATATTATTTTTCTAATTTCCACCAGTGAAAAGTCAAAGAAAATATTTTACGAAAAATGAAAATCCTAAAATATATACCAATCAAGTAATAGCTGTTCATTGTTTTTAATCTTTATGGATGGTGGGAAAACTTCATTATTTTCAGTCCATTATAAAGCCAATCTAAATTCCATCTTATCCACCCGATACAATTGAATTCGCCTTTTGAAACATATTTGTCTATCACAAGATTTTCTAATTTCTGAATGCTTCAAAGGTTAAACATCTGAAAATTTATCATCAGGTATATCGTCTCCACCACTGCTTCGTGTCCATATTTTCGCATCTTCCTCTTTCACTTCCTCATTCTTATTTTCATCTTCTTCTTGTTGAACAGCCTCCTCTGCTTCTCCAACGGCTTCTTTGTCAGAGAGGTTATCCTCTTCCTGAGGAGGCTCATTTGATTCTCTATCATCTTCTATGGTTGGGCTGGAAGGTTCTTCTGAATCTCCACCCATTGTAGGGAGGCAAGTAACGTCTTGTAAGAGTTGTCCATCCACTCTACCTTCTTTATGAGAACGTGATTCTTCCTCCCCTGGAACTTTCATCAGTTATATTCCTCCTTTTTCTCTTGTGATCATCATCTCCATCTCCATCTCCATCTCCATCTTCATCTCCATCTCTATCCTCATCTCCATCTGCATCACTACAACCACTCCTTTCTCTTTTTCTCTTCTTCTCTTTCTTTAGATGTTTCATTTCTGCTACATCCATTCCTCCTCCCTCCTCCTCCTGCACCTCACTATTATCCTCCTCATTATCTTCTTCTTCCACTTTCTCCTCCTTGTCTTTGTCACCTTTCTCCTCCATGCTACCTTCCTCTTCGCCCTCCTCTTCCTTACCTTCCTCTTCCTCTTCCTTGTCTTCTTCCTCCTCCTTCCCCTTTTCTTCCCCTTCTTCCTCCTCCTCTTTGTCATCCTTCTCCTTGTCCTCCCCTTCCTCCTCTTCCTCCTCCCCTTTTCCCTGCTCCTCAACCACTCCATCCTCCTTTCCTCGTCCTCCTACTCTCCATCCTCTTCCACCTCTCCATCCTGCTCTCCATCCTCTTCTTCCTCTCCATCCTGCTCTCCAGCCTCCTCTCCTCCACCTCCTCTCCTTGTCGCCTGCATCGTTTTTATGCTCATCCTCCTCTTTGTTGTCCTCCACCCTGGTCTCCTCTTCTTGCTTGTCATCTTTCTCTTCATCATCGTCCTCTTCCTTGCCCTCCTCTTCTCGTTCCTCCTCTTCTTCCTCCTCTTTATAATGGTCTTCCTCCTTTTCCTCCTCTTCTTCCCCCTCTTTGTCATCGTTTCCATCCTTTTCCTCCTCTTCTTCCTCCTCTTTATCACTGTCTTTCTCCTTTTCCTCCTTTTCTTCCTCCTCTCCTCCTCCTTGTTCCTTCTCCTCCTGACCTACCTCTTGTTTATCTTCATCTTCCTTTCCTTCATCCACACTGCTACTTCCGCTGCTGTTCCTGCTGTTACCCATATTACTGGATGGACAGGTTCTCTCTTTTCAAATATGTGAAAAAAGAATATAGATACGAATGGAGTTAGATGTGCGTGAACTGAATGAGGCAATGAATAGAGATGCAGAAGAGTAAGCACATTTCATTGCTTTATTCAATTCTAACTCGATTTTATCATCCAAAGCTTTTTATGAACAGAATTTTGAGAGTTACCGTTTCGTCTCCAAAATTCTGAAGACTGTTCATTTTCATATTCCAGAATTAATCAGCCTTAGCAATTGTTTCTCAGCGATTTTACGATAAACTAATCGAAATAGATTAAATACACGACCCTTACAACCTACGATTTTGTTTTAGTTGACTCCAAAATACGAAATTTTCAAGGGACTGTAATTAACTCATTTATCGGAACTATGACTATTTTGAGAAAATTATTGTGAACAAATGTAATATATTTATTATGCAGAAAAACTACTAGTTTTAGAAAAATCCTAACTAAGGAAAACATGGAATAAATAACGTCAGAAAATCGATCCTGTGAAAAATTATCTGGGTTGCAGTCACAGGATCGAATCCCTCGAGCACTGGAAGGATATATTTATGTAAACAAGTGACAATCAGTCACAGTTAAAGGAGTTCCTGTCTGTCATATCTTATAATGTTGTCTTCACAAAATAATATATTATTTCGATTAATTAGAGCAGAAGATCTTCTAGTTAAGTACTTTAATTTCACCCTTCTAAAATCTTATGTGAACATTTCAAATCATTTCTAATATTTTCCAACAGCTTATTTGGGAAGTCTATGACTTATTACTGAGGTTTTAGGTTCACAATCAATATGATGCCACATCAGCATGCATTTTGTCAAAGTGTCCAAAAATTAAGAGTAAGACCAATACTTATGCACTAAGTCATGTTTAATTGGTGCATTGATGTGGTATTGCATAATTTGTTACTTTTTATATCTAAGATATAAATTTCATTCAATTATGGGTAGTCATCTCTAACAATAACAACTTTAAAGTCAAAACTATTGGTACAATATTTTAAAAAAGTTAAATAACAACTTTAAAGTCAAATCTATTGGTACAATATTCTTAAAAATGTTGGATATTTTATCAACAAGTACTATCACAACTATGGAAACACATTCCACTACCAAATCCTTTCCCAAGAGCATCTAGAATATAAGCTCCAATTCTTGCATCATTGTTGTCTAATAGACTAGACGAGCCAATGGCACTTGAGAACGTGGCCTCCCAACCATCTTAACATCCAAACCAACATCATGACTATTTCTATGTTACATACATTTAAATGTCTAAACTAGCAGTTGCATGTTTATGTACGTGCAACAATGAGCCGATAGGAGTGATTTGTGTTGCACTTAGAGCATAATTTGTCACAATTAATGAAGATAAATATATGTATTAATGAGTAAAGTGTTGAAAGATTTTTGTCATAGCAAGTATAGACAAACACCATCATTGGCATAGACGCAGTTTACAAAGCAATTATAAGGACATTTTTATTTTGTAAGGATGAGTGTTGCAACAGTTAAGTAGTTAGATAATAAGTTGAATGTTTTTTTTTTTTAGATATAGAAGCTCAATGCAAAATAGCCAAAGAATCCATGGGATTTTTTGTAAGAATAATGAAATATTTAACAAGTAGTTTGATTTCCTTATAGCTTGAAGGAAATACCAAAAATATGAGCAATTTGTGGCGTAGTAGCTTTTTCTTTTCAAAGAGTAATCATCATGTTAAAATCTAAATAGGTTCTAGTAATATTGAAATCCTCATTTTCTATTCAAGCAACATTCTAGTATTTTGGTTTGTTTCTATAATTGTAGAGATCAGTTGTTTTGAAGATATATTCCAGTACCTGCAAATGGAGAATGAAATTATTCCACACATTGACCATTGATGCACCCACAAGATTAACATATTCTTGGATCAAAGCCCAGACAAAATCTTCAACACTATGAAGACCACCTCTTAATTCAGAGATAAACTCAGACAAAATACTGGCTAAGGAGCTCACAAAAGCCTCTGCTGTGTTCTAAATCAAACTGCCAATAAAACTGATACCCAGAACCAAAATCTCTGTAATAAACTCCACCAAGTACTCCAAATCTAAAAGGATTGCTGTCATGAA
The DNA here is from genome assembly GCA_027943335.1 of Chamaecyparis obtusa. Classification (NCBI taxonomy): domain Eukaryota; kingdom Viridiplantae; phylum Streptophyta; class Pinopsida; order Cupressales; family Cupressaceae; genus Chamaecyparis; species Chamaecyparis obtusa. The sequence goes on along the minus strand of BSBK01006437.1, from coordinate 79,732 downwards.
ATGTGACAAGACTATTCTTAATGCTTTGCCTGGAATACTTACAACTGTCTTGATTATCACCAGCAGAACAATTGAGCAGACATGAGTCACTGCAAAAGACATAAAATTTACAATGCAGAGAAGTATATCAAAAATGATTGGCATGGTTTCAGAGATGGATCACTTGTGATCTGAAATGTTGATAAAAAAATTATATATGATCAAAATTAGAAATAATTACAATTGAATTAGAGAGGGTAGAAATCTGATATCATTAAATGGTTTGAGCGCTTGACATAACATGAAAAAAAGGGTATTTGCAGATGACATCATGAAGGCTATATGAAATCTTTGTTTAGATTGCAGATGAAAACTTGCAGGCTATATGAAATCTTTGGCTAGAAAAAAAAGTATAATAGCTTTAAATTATTGTATAGCAAATTATTATAGTTTTAATTTATTATATAGCAATAAATTATTATAGTTTTAAATTATTCCATTACTTGCAAATTTTGTAATAAATTATGAGAGTTACTTACAGTTATCATTATAGTTTTAAATGTAGAGAAATCAACACAAAAAATAGTTGAAGGAAGCGCGTCCAATATAAATTACAGGTGATCTAATAGCAAGTGTATGATAATATAATAGATCTTATTTTCAAGGAAGCTTCGTTAATTTCATGCTTTTGCAGCGAAGAAAGCCCTAAAACTTGTAAATCAAATTTAATCAAATATTTGAATAATGCTTACACCAAATTGGGCTCTTTTATGTATTCACATGACCTTCCACCATAGTGGGTCTCATTATATTCTTCTCTGCATTTCTATATTTCACATCTCATTCAACGAATGTTCCTTGAAAACAACATTTATGGTATCTTATTGTTCCCCACCATATATTTTTTCTATATATATGAGGTTGCAGCTATTATAACTTGCCTATGAGATTATTTCTTTCGCATTCCCTAGATATATAAGTTATCATTCCACATAGATTCTCTAAAGAAAATTGTTCTACAATGGTTGATGAGCAAAGATGTCCAAGCTGTACGGAGGTTCATGGAATGAATGAAGTAAAATCTTCAAAAGAAAATTCTACAGTGGTTGATAAGTATAGAAATCTATGTTCTGATTTGGAAGGTGGAATGATGTATGAGGTACAAGATGAATGGATATATACAACAGTTGAAGAAAAATTTCTAAAAGATGGTCTTATAACGATGGATAAACATAGAAATTCAAGCTATGATTTGGAGGATGAATGATGTACAAGGAGGAAGATGGATGGATATGTATAGTGGCCTATGGGTTGGATGAAGCAAATTTTTCAAAGGACAATTCTATTTTGGCTGATAATAATAGAAAGCCAAATTGTGATCTACAAAATAGATGTATGTCAAGAATAGTGGAATGAATAAACTGCCTAGAATGGTAGAATAACCATAAGTATCAAGACAAATTTTAATGTTTATAAGCCAAAAAATCTAATTAGTATCTAACCAAAAGTAGCAAGACAAATTTGAATGTTGCATCCAACAACAACAACACAAATGATGATGGATCTAGAGGGCATGAAGAAGATCTCTGTTCTACTATTCTTATTGTTCTGTTTCCTGCTAAAGATCCATACTAGTGCCTCACAACATTCACAAATTGCTTCAAGTCTTCAATCAAAGCTGGGTGGTGCAACAACAACAAGGAAATGTAATTTGTTCAAGGGATCATGGGTCAAAGATAACTCCTATGATCTGCCCAGATAAAACACACTAGTTTTCTCTCTATGAGGTAGATTAAATTGAACCAAACAAAATTCCCATCTGGAAAATATCAGCCCCCAAATAACAAATTCTTGTCTGATCATTGATTCTGATGCAATTTGTTTGGTTGGAGCAATGTCAGCATGGAGCCATTAAATCACGGAAAAGGTTCTCTGTAGTTGAAGAAATAGAGTATGTTTTCTTAAACTACAAGATCTCAGGAGGTGGATTAACATTTCTAGACAGAGCTGCAAGATCCATGGAGGTGGATTAATGTTTTTGGGCAGAGCATATTAATAGCTTGTTTAAGTGTACTACCTAAACATAACAAGATTTCTACCAAGATTAAACTAAAAATTATGTCCTTACGTTGACATTGCAGAAAAAGATTGTGTGCACATTAATATTCAACATCTAAAGTTAGCAGCGAAACATAATACATTATCAAATCAGGGAAAGAAAACATAAAAAAAACTTCATGCAATGCCAAATATTTAACAGTTAGAATTAGATGCATGCAGAAAACCCGAATACTCAATATTTCAAGGCAAAATTTTGAGAAAACCTTAGAATGACAAATGAAGCCTTGCAATAAGATAACTTTCAGGTCGTGGCTCTTGAGGTCGGTCTTGACCACTGAAGCACTTGTACTAATCCAAAGTGAGCAACTGATATAATGAAAAAATGTTAATTTTTTCTACTATTCAAACTATCATGAATGAAAAGAAAACTTTAACGAAAGTTTCCATTTGAATTTAGGTTTTAACCATTACGTTTTCACAGTGCCAAGAAAAACAGGAATAGAAATGGCAAAGACATTTTTTCTACTGTTCAAACTATCACAGATGGAAAAAAGAAATGGGAAGAAAGCTTTGGAAGGAGGGTTATCAACATACTTATAGAAATGAGGTCTGTTGGTACTTCACAGGCGAAACCCTAAGCACCTCAAGATCAAACAATGAGTTGTCCCTTCCATTTTCAATGAAATTTTTTATTTTTATAAACACAGCCCAAAGAAAATCCATCAAACGGGAGGTAAAAATGGAAATTCCAGGCTGAATTAGAAATACACAAAAGTTAGAAACTAAACAGTGAAAGGTAAGATTGATTAAAATCTAAAAATAGGGTGCCAGATCATTACCGAAAAATATAAAGACACAATAAGGGCTGACAATTTGTCGGCGAGAAAATGTAATTTCAGGGAGCTTTGCTCCCACATAAAGCCTATCGGCTTAAATATAAAGTAAGACTTAAAACAAAATTTTCCACTATTGAAGATAATGTCATACACACAAATGCATTTTTTTCCTATTCAAAGAGTGAATTAATACAAGCTCCATGAACATGTAAATATGCAACAATCTCAATGTGCGCAAGAGATTGAGGTATGAATATGAACTCAGTTTGTTAGAATTATTTCTAGAATACATAGTCAAGCACACCTTAGGACTACATAATAAGATATGATACCCATTAGGGGCAATCTTTTTGAAGACTTCATTTTTTCGATATGATATTGGTAAGTAATAAGAGTGCATATAGATTTAAGAATAGATAAAAGCTCTAACAAAGGAAAAGATGTTTGATTTCAAGGAGGTGGTGATATAAATAGTCTTAGGTTGGGACCTTGGGGGCTTCACAATGTATTTTGGAGAATGAGATTTAATGAAACAAAAAAAATCTTATCGGACTAATCATAATCTTTCTTTGAATAATTTAGTAGTCTTTACTTTTAGTTTAAAGATTTGACAAGGTGCATTTGGGGCAAGACTAGAAGTTGCCTTAGTAGCTTAGTTAGACTTTTCTCATTCTATCATGTTTTAGAGTTTTTAAAACTGGACCACCAATTAAATTTTTTCATTCTTTTATATTTTTTACTTTGATAATTAAATATGCAAAGTAATAGTTTCATTAGACTGTCTATGTCCATAAATTTTAAAGCTTAAACTATGCTACAAAACTATTGGCCCGACTACCCACTTTAGAATATTGCTAAAAAAAATTAGCAACACCTAATGAATTTTTTTAAAAAACCCAATGTAAAAAAATGATAATTAGTCACAGTTAAAGTAGTTCCTTTCTATCATATCTTATAATGTTGTCTTATAAAAAAAAATATTGTTTCGATTAATTAGTGGAGAATATCATCTAGTTAAACATTCTAACTTCACCCTTCTTAAAATATTCTATGAACATTTCAAATCACTCCTAATATTTTCTAGCAACTTATTTGGGAAGTCTATGACTTATAACTAAGGTTTTAGGGTCACATAAACAAATATGATGCCACATCAACATGCATTTTTCCAAGGTGTCCGAAAAGAAAAATTAAGATCAATACTTATGCACTAAGTCATATTTAATTGGTGCATTGATGTAGCATTTCATGATTTGTTACTTTTTATATCTAAGGTATACATTTCATTCAATTATGGGTAGTCATCTTTAACAATGACAACTTTAAAGTAAAAACTATCGGTGCAATATTATAAAAAATGTTGTGTATTTTATCAACAAGTGCTATCACAACTATGGGAAAATACTCAACTACCAAATCTTGCGCAGGAGCACCTAGGATGTTCCTACGAGTCCCAAGGATGATCCAATGAGATCAATGTTGAAATGTTCTAGTTTGTTTGATTTTGAGTTAATTTTTTTAATAAGGCATCAATTAGGCCATTCATGTTTGTAATAAGGGTATAAGGCTCATGTTTGTAATAGTATTTTGTAAATACATTGATGGGGCAATAGTGGTCAAAACCTCTCCAATATATTTTAAATGGTTGTAAGAGGTGTTTGAGGATCTTAATGGTCCTATTATAGAGTTTGTATGGCTGGATGAGTTGGCATAACTAATGAATGTGAGATTTTTGAAGTATTGGTAAGTGAGTTATGGAATTGTTATAATACATGTTTGATTGAAGATTGGTCAGTTATTGTGTTGTCATTGATGTCAACTGTTGACTAAGTGTTCTTTGCATGTTGCTAAGTATAAGAATGATGGATAAAGTGATGTAGTAAGTTTCAGTTGATGCGATCATGTAGTTGTGGTCAACGGAGGTATTTGATGTTGTGTTTATCGTCGCATCTCATTACAACAAAGATTGAGCTAGTTATGATAGTTTGAAGGTAAATAGTGCAAATGGTAGAATAGTCAGTGATATATGATCAGTGATTTTATCAGTTTGTCAAATCAATATTGATTAAGGTGATGCAACCAGAGGATAAGTATATTAATAGGATACAAAATTCATGGTTGCAAGCGCAACTCATTTAAATTATTGGTGAGGCTCTATCTTAGTTATATAAGTATTTTTAGGATGAACAATTTATGTTCCTGAGTTATCGATGGCAGATCTTGTATCGGTGATCGGTTTTGTTATTTTGATGATTATGGACAAGATGATTACGATGTATGGACAATGTGTTAATAGATGGAGGAAAAGATCTGATGCTTATGAGTTCAAGGATAGCATGGATTGAGGATCTAAGTGGATGCTTTGGAACATTAAAAAATGTGTTTAACTTTTCTTGGAGATTGAGTAATCAAATCTTTGTTTTGGATGACGTGATAACAAAAAAATATATTAAAAAATAAGAATTTGTGTATTTGACGATTGTAATCATGTTGGAAGATCATATGAAAAAGATAAATCATTTTAGGGCTTGATCAAGGTGGTGGAACAAAACAATATCTATGTTATGAAGTTAATTGTTTAGTGTGTTGATCGAGTGATTGTGGATGTGTGATTGAGATGTATAAGTTGGGATCAAGCCAAGGTGAAGGTGAATATGTTCAAAAGAGATTGTGCGCATCAGAGGATCTAATCAGGAAGGAGGAGTGTTATTCTATAGATCATTCCATTTGATGTACCCTAGTAGTCACAACATTAAAATCACTTGACCAAGTGGATTCTAACAAGTCCTTATTATAAATCCTTTGATAGGGTGGCACATTAATTATTTTTCAAATTCCTCTAACAAGGCTACTCTTAACATGGTAAAGGTTTAACAGACCTAGAGATAGATCCCCTAACCGGGTAGCACATAAAAATGCTTATTGTAAACTCCTAATAGGGTTAAGTTCCTCACAGGGTGTACTTCATAAGAGTACATATTTTAGTGGGTACTAATCCCCACCATGGTTTTTTCCTGATTTGGGTTTCCACGAGATAAATTTGTGTCAAAGTTGTGGATGTGTTTATATGCTTTGAAGTTATATTTGATTATGCTTTGGTTAACTTGTGAATGCTAATTTAAGTTCAAGGACTGAAAGTGTTTGAGATTTCTAATTACTGATTCACCCCTCCCCTCTTAGTAATTAGATCTAAGATCCAATAGGATGGTCACTTTAATGTGACAAATGCAAAAAATGCCCAAATTGTAAAAATTGTCAAAAAGTTGCTATGCAACTTTGACATCATTCTAGTGTTAGTTTGAAACCCAATGGCTAAAAAAACCAAAATTCAATTAAGATGGTGGGGACAAGTCCATGTAGGCATGTAAAAGTCATATGGATGAATTGAGATGAGGTTGTTGAAGTTTTGAATGAAGAAGAAGGTTTTGCTTTTCCAAAACACAAGTTTTCTGTTGTCTTTGATATTTATTGTTATTGTATGGACACATATTGTTTGTGCCATCTGATCCATGACCATGAAATTTTAGTCTGATGAGTTAAATTCTCTTTTTAATTAATTTAAAGTTATTTGGTGTTCGCATTGAGGATATCCATTGGGTTTTGTGAAGACTAGTTTAGGAAGCCTAGTACTCTAAGGGTTTGGGTTCAAATGACCTTAACCTAACATTCCACCATTTGAATTAGCCAATTCTTTGGGGAATATTGGGAATCCATGTAAATTAAAAGATGAAAGTGGTTTTTGAGAAGACATAGAAAAACCTAATTTTTTTCATGAAGCCCTAGACTTGGCATTTGTATGTGACAAGTCAGGAAGGAGTAGATATTGAGTTGCAGAGGAAAAAAAACTAAGGTGCAGAGGTAACCTAGTGAGTAATTTAGTGTCTTTAGACATAGGAAGACATAAAACCATAATCCTTTTGTCAGGATAAATTGACTGGTGAAGTGTTCCTTTCAAATCCCCATAAACTAGCCCTATTAGGCTTAATTGGCTTAGTATTGGTTGACTGGGTCAAACCCAAAACCCAGATCCAATTTTGTGATATTTTATAGGGGGGACAAAAGGGTTCCTAGAAATATTATTTATTTTATCCTTGTTAAGGGATCTTGGAAGCTAGGGGATGAAGAGTCAATTTGAAGGGCTAATTAATATTGAATTAGGTCACCTAATATTCCTAATTAGAAAAAATCACATTATGGATTTTTGTTATTGCTACCAAGGGGATAAGTTGGACTAGTGGAAGTGATTAGACATGGAGGGATAATCACACATGATCTCTACAAATTTGGTGATAAGATCCTAATCTTCTAGGGGGTATAGGTTTCTTAGAAGGTCTTTAGGGTTGGGCTTGTTGTGAGGAGATGTATATCCTTTGTGAATTTGAATCAAATTGATAAGTTTGGTCATAAGTAAGGGGACCTAGAGAAAGTTCAGTGTGATAGGGATAACCTTGGGAATGTTATTTGAATGGACCATAGGATGGTGCCTAATTGAGACCTTGTAAGAGTACCCCATAAGGATTCTAGAAGTGAACCTAAACCCCTCTACATCATATTGGTATCAAAACCAATAGTTTGTGTTTTTTTATAGTGTATGCTAAAGGAAGAGAATCAAATAGAGGCTAGCACAATGCATCACAAGAGTATGAATCAAGATGTTGTCAAGAAGATGGTAGAAGAATTTCTTAAAAAATATCTTGAAGAATTTAAGATGTCCAAGGAAAACGACTAGGAATGTGAATTTGATGCTAAGGAAGAAGGGGATGAAGGTGAAGAGGAAGCCCCTAATCAAGGAGTGGAGTTACTAGTAGAACAAAAGGAATTTATAGAGGCCTTAAAATTAATGAGTAGGGATGCCACAAATGGCTTACTTATGTATAGTGGAAGCATGGATGTAAAAGAGGTAATAGATTGGATTAAAGCCCTAAGAAATTATTTTGAGTACAAAGAGGCATTTGAAGACAAGAGAGTCAAGGAGAAAGACTAAAGGAATGGAGAAACATGATAACCTCCTTGGAAATGATGAAGGCTAGAGTCAATGCACAGTTCATGTATATTGATCATGAAGTCTAAATTTACAAGTTGCAAAATCTTAAGCATACAAATCTTGATGTTAGTGCATACACCAAGGAATTTCATAAGTTGAGTCTCAAGTCAAGGAGACAAGAAGAGGAACCAGAGAAGGTGGCTAGATATCTAAATGGCCTAAAGATGAGAATTGAAGATGAGATCAGTATTTTAGCACCTAAGATAGTAAACAAGTATTCTCAATTGGACCTAAGGGAAAAGGAGAAGCTAAAAAAAAAGGGAGAGCAGAAGAAATTAGGTATAGGTGTGAGGAACTTTATAGGTAGGGGAAAATTTGGAGGAAGGAATCCATCAAGAAAGAATGGTGAGACAAGTCATCAAGAATCTAGTGGAGAACCAAGAAACAAAGGTGGTTGTTATAGAGGTGGAAGAAGACCTAATGGAAGAGGTAGAAATGGAGGTCCAAGAAGAGGACCAGGTGTATTCACTGGAAGGTGCTATAGTTATAATCAAGTAGGACATACAATGAAAAAATTCCTTGAGAAAGCTACAAGTTTCCATGGTGGAGAGAGGATGAATCAATTGATACAAGATGATGACTACCAAAGTATCAACTCAACAATTGGAATTATTTCCCCTATCCTTGAAGGAGAAAATTTTATGATCAAGAGGACACTATAGAAGAGACCTCAGATCCAAGAACCTCCTCAATGGAAGAATTTTTTCAAGACCAAATGCAAGGCCTAAGGTAATTTATGAAAGGTAATTGTAGACTTTGGCTCTATGGAGAATGTTGTTTCTACCGAAATGGTAGATAAACTTAAATTGAAAAGGTTACCACATGTTATCCCTCATAGGGTTTCTTAGTTGAATAAAGGACATAATTTTATGGTGGAAGAATAGGCTTGAGTTGATTTTAAAATAGGGGATTATAAAGATAGGATGTTATATGAAATTATATCTATGGATGCTTTCCATCTACTATTAGGAGGCCCATGGAAGTTTTATGTAAAGGCTCAACAGGATGGAGAAAAGAATACCTATCTAATAACAAAAAATGGGAAGAGGTATAGGATGGATCATTTACCTAATTAGACTGGGGAGAAGAGTACAAAATCAAGTATCATGATGGTAAGTGGAAGGGGGTTTCTTAGTCTCATGAAAGAGGGGGAACATCAAGGGTATGCTCTGATTTCAAAGCTAAGTGAGAGTCTTGAGTTTTAGAACAATGAGAATAAGGAGATACCTAGAGAAGTATAGGAGTTACTAGATAGATATAAGGGCATCATAGTAGAATACATGCCTAATTATTTACCCCCTATAAAAGACACAAGCCATGAGATAGATCTTATACTAGGTGTCACACTTCCTAACAAGCCTTTTTATAATATGACACCCTTCGAAAATGAGGAGATAACAAGACAAGTTCAAGTGCTCTTGGATAAAGGACTGTTTAGGAAAATATTTATTCCATGTGCAGTACATACTATACTTTCACCAAAAAAATGGAAAATAGAGATTGTGCACTAATTCTAGGGCCATAAATAAGATTACTATAAGGTATAGGTTTCATATGCTTAGGATAGAAGACCTAATGGAATATCTTGGAGGAGAATTCTATTTTTCCAAAATAGACTTGAAATCAGGCTACCACAAAATCAGAATTAGGTAAGGGGATGAGTAGAAGACAACTTTTAAGACCAATGAGGGTCTCTATGAATGGATAGTCATACCATTTGGTCTTATCAATGCCCCAAGTACTGTTATGTGCCTAATGAATGAGGTATTGATTGAATTTATTGGCAAGTTTGTTGTTATTTATCTTGATGACATATTGGTTTTTAGCAAGACTAAGGAGGAACACATCAAGAATCTTCAACAAGTGTTAAGGAGGACACATGAGGAAAATTTGATGATCAACCTAGAAAAATGTGAGTTCATGAAAAAATAATTTGTATACCTTGGGTTTGTAGTATCTAAAGGTTGTTTTAAAATGGCTCCCTCAAGAGTAGAAGCCATCCTTAATTGGCCTACACCTAAGTCATTTGGTGATGTTAGGAGTTTTCATGGGTTGGAAACATTCTATAGAAAAATTTTAAAGGGATTTAGTCATATATGTGCTCCAATCTTAGACACCATTAAACAGGGGGAGAGGGGGGTAAAATGTGAGTTCCCTTAGATAGATAAGGAACACCAAATTTTTGAGTATTTGAAGAAAAGAGTGTAAAAATTACCCACTTTAATACTCCTTGATTTCAATAAGTTGTTCATAGTTGATTGTGATGCTAGAATACAAGCAATTGGAATAGTCCTTAGTCAAGAAGCTCACCTTTTGGAATTTTTCTTAGAGTGATTAAATGAGGATAAATAGAGGTATTATACCTATGATTTGGAGCTTTATGCAATGGTACAAGCTATCAAGAAATGCAGACACTACTTAATACCCAAGGAGTTTATAGTATATACTAATAATCATGCCCTCAATTTACTTAATGGCAAAGAGAAGTTAAATTAGAGACACCTTAAGTGGGTTGAGTAGTTGCAATCCTATACTTTCACTATCAAACATAAAAATGGGGTTTCTAATAAGGTGGCCAATTCCTTGAGTAGAAGAGTACTTACTATACAAGAATTACAATTATAGAACATGGGAATTTATTCCCTTAAGTATTTTTATGAGGATGATTTCAAGGAGGCCTATGAAACTTGTTTGAATTTTTCTAATACTTTTCATGTTGACTTTTCTGATTATATGTTGCAAGAAGGTTTATTGTTCAAGGGAAGTTTTCTATGTGCACCTAAATACTCCATGAGGGAAAAACATCATAAGGGAGAAGCATAATGGAAGCTTGGGACGACACTTTGGGATGGACAAAACCCTAGAGTAGATTATAAGGTTTTATGATGCAGGAGCATCCTGGGTGTAAGAGCAATCTTGCATCACCCAAAAATATTTCTGTTTTTGTATTCAATAAGGGCTATTTTGTGCAGAGCTGCTATTTATGGAAAGTTACTATTTTTGGTAATTTTCGTATGTGCTCAGAATGATCTGATTTCTTTTTTGGAGGTTCATTTTGGTCATATAAGTCTGCCAGTAAAGTTTCATTGCCAGATCAAGTGTATATTGGAAGATATTGAAGATTTTCGGTATTGGCAGCAGGGTACAGAAACTTCAAACTCAGTTTTGAAAGCTTTAGAGGCCCCGGATGAGGTCGAAAATTTGGGTGACGGGCACTTGCGCAAATCAAGCCTGTAGAGCGCTTCGTGGCGTTTTCGAAATGGGGTTATAATAGTCAATCGGGTCAACTGGTGATGACTTATGATCTTCGGAAGTCGGGTCACCTGAAATGGCGGAAAATAATTTTCCTTCAAAATTTCTGTTCGTGTTTCAAAAGTTATTTTGAGCCGACTTTGATGTAATAAATTGAAAAATAAAATAATTCTAAGTTTGGTCGGCCCTTAGGGCTAAATTTTTGGAACCTTCTCGGGCGGTGGAAATTGCCTATATAAGGAAGGCTGTATTATTGTCTTAGGTAGTTCAGAATAGTTCTGGGTAATAGTTCGAGGCTTTGTCTTATAGAATATTGTAAGGGAATGCCCATGTGGCTCTTCATATTGTAATTCTAAAATATTGTAATTCCACATTTGTCGAGATAATAAGAAGCCAATTTTCTGTTCTTGCATATTGTTGTGGTTTCTCTGTTTCTGTTATGTGTTTGTGGTATTAAGGGGAGCACCCTTCATCAGGTGGTATCAGAGCAGGTTTTCTTGAGTGTGTAAACAGATCGCTGACTGTGAGTCAGTTTTCACCAGGACCGTGGCTAGGGTTTCAGCGCGCATCACAAAAATGCCTCCACGAAGGGAACGTGGCGGAAGAGTTGGTGTTGTAACACCTGAGGTTAGAGAGCTACAGAGACAAGTGTGAGCATTACAAGAGGAGATTCGTAGAGGAATGAATGTTAATGTCAGAGATGAAAGCGAGGATGAAGCCGAAGAAGAATATCAAGAAGGAGAAGCTGAAATTGTGAACCAAGAGGAAGAAAGACTTTTTCGGGCGATTTCCAAGATTGGGAAAAGACCTAAGATTGAGGTTCCTCCATTTTCTGGAAATCTTAACCCGGAGGAATTGATCGACTGGATCAATGAATGTGAGGAAAATTTTGAGAGTGAAGATGTTGAGGATCTTGATAGGGTCAAATTTGCGAAGGCCAGACTGAAAGGTCATGCGAAAATCTGGTGGCAAGAAATCCAATTGGAGCGAAATAGAAGAGGGAAAGATAAAATCACAAGATGGGATCGGATGTGGATAAATTGAAGTGACAATTCATTCCTGTTGATTATGAGCTTGATCTACTAAAGAAAATGCAAAGTTTGAAGCAAGCAGGAAGATCTGTTCAGGAGTATACAGAGGAGTTCTATCGAATCCTCATCAGAACAGGCCATGCAGAAGCTGATAAGGAGAAAGTTGCCCGATACCTTAATGGGTTAAGGCCAAGCATTCAGGAGGAGCTGAATCTGGTTCGAATGAATAGTATTGAAGAGGCATACCAGTTTGCCCTAAAAGTAGAGGAAAAGCTGAACAAGAAGTTTGAGAGCAGACAAAACGGAAGAGGTCGCGGTGGACAATCTGGTGGACGGTCATATGGTGGCCGAAATGAAGATCTGAAAAAGAAGGATGAGGCCAGTAGCAGTCAGAATCAGCGAGAAAATAATTTCAATCGTTTCCAAGATCAGAATAATAGAGATCAGAAAGGAAGAGGAAGAGGACAAGGATCTGGAAGAGGTGGCTTCCGTGGAACATGTTTTCACTGTGGAGAAGAAGGTCACAGGGCATTTGAATGTCCTCAGCGCCAAGGCAGAATAGATAGGAGAAATGAAGGCCAAGCCAGAGTTGCGCATGTCGATGAAGATGCTAGATCATCAAATTCTGAAGATGCTGAAAGAGGAGAAACATTGATTAACAGAAGAGTCCTGTTGAGTGGTGAGAATGAACCTGAGCAAAGGAGAAGCCTGTTTCGCACCAGGTGCAAGTGTGAAGGTAAATGTTGTGATGTGATTATTGATAGTGGAAGCACTGACAATTTGGTGTCAGAAGAGATGGTGACAAAGTTGAAACTCAAGAGACAGAAACACCCACATCCATATCGGATTGCCTGGGTACAGGATGACCACAAGGTCATGGTCAATGAACAATGCCTAGTGAAGTTCAAGATCGGCGGGTACCAAGATGAGGTACTATGTGATATCATCTCTATGGATGCATGTCATATGTTATTGGGTAGACCATGGCAGTTTGACAGATGTGCTGTACACGATGGTCGTGCGAATACCTATTCCCTGACAAAGGATGGAGTGCGACATAAGCTAAAGCCATTGAAGGAGACCGAAGAAAAGGTATGTGGTAATGCAAGAATAACATTTGTTGATGGAAGGAAATTCCTAGATGGTATGAGGCATGAGCATGTATGTTTTGCTTTAATTCCAAAAGCTGGTAAAGAGGAAGTAGAAGATGTTCCTGTAGAAGTTGCAGATTTGTTGAATGAGTTTCAGGATATTGTATCCGATAACGTGCCTGATGGATTACCACCAGTCAGGAAGATCAGTCATCAGATGGATTTGATTCCAGGAGCGAGTTTGCCGAATAAGGCAGCACACAGAATGACACCTACAGAAAGTGAGGAGTTGAACAGATAAGTGCATGAACTGTTACAGAAAGGATTGATTCGAGAGAGTCTGAGTCCCTGTGCTGTACCAGCGGTATTAGCACCAAAGAAGAATGGAGAATGGAGGATGTGTATAGATTCTAGGACAATAAATAAGATCACAATCAAGTACAGGTTTCCATTGCCACGAATGGATGATATTATGGACTGTTTGAGTGGAGCTGTGTATTTTTCAAAGATAGATCTAGAGAGTGGATATCATCAGATTCGTATCAGAGAAGGAGATGAATGGAAGACTACATTCAAGACAAAGGAAGGACTATATGAGTGGTTAGTCATGCCTTTTGGGCTAACTAATGCACCGAGCACTTTCATGCGGCTCATGAACGAGGTTCTGAAAGAATTTCTGGGTAAGTTTGTCATTGTTTACCTAGATGATATTTTGATTTTTAGCAAGACATTGGAGGAACATATGATGCATATTCGTATGGTGTTTGAGAAGTTGAGAGAAGAGAAATTGTTGATTAATTTGAAGAAGTGCAGTTTTGTGAAGAAAGAGTTAGTGTATTTGGGATTTGTAGTTTTAGCAGAAGGTCTAAAAATGGACCCAGAGAAGGTACAGGCTATCCTTGAATGGCCTACTCCAAGGAGTGCTACTGAGGTAAGATCTTTTCATGGTCTAGCTAGCTTTTATAGAAAGTTTATCAAAAATTTTAGCAGTATTTGTGGACCCTTGACTGAAACAATGAGAGGGGATAGAAAAGAGTTTAAGTGGACTAATGGGGCAGAAAAGAGTTTTCAATTGTTGAAACAAAAAGTTACAGAACAACCTGTTTTAGCACTTCCAGATTTTAATAAGGTGTTTCAAGTAGATTGTGATGCTAGTGGTAGTGCAATAGGAGCTGTTATGGGCCAAGTAGGTAAACCTATTGCTTATTTCAGTGAGAAGTTAAATGATGCCAAGAGGAAGTATTCTGTTTATGATCAGGAATTTTATGCTATAGTTCTGGCATTAAAGAAGTGGAGACATTATCTACTTCCTAAGGAGTTTGTTTTGTATACTGATCATCAAGCTTTTCAATATTTGAATAGTCAAAGAAAATTGAATCAAAGGCATTTGAAATGGTTTGAGTTTTTGCAGAGTTATACATTTGTTTTGAAACACAGGAGTGGAAAGTCTAATAGGGTTGCAGATGCTCTTAGCAAAAGGCAACTATCGCTGACAGAAATACAGATTGAAGTGGTTGGGTTCAAGGAACTCAAGAATTTGTATCCAGAGGATCCTAATTTTGGTGAAGCTTGGAAAGCTTGCACAGAACCTGTTACTCTAGACAGGACAAAATGGTTAGATTTCATCATCCAGGATGATATGCTATTCAGATGGAGTCAGTCGTGCATTCCATGAAGTTCTATGAGGGAGAATCTCATCAAGGAGAAGCATAGCGGAGGATTGGCTGGACATTTTGGTCGTGATAAAACCCTTAGTTTGGTTAGTGAGAATTATTATTGGCCACAGTTGCAGCAAGATGTGAAGAACTTTGTACAGAGTTGCAGAGTATGTCAGATGGCGAAAGGAGTGAAGTAGAATACAGGATTGTATCATCCATTACCCATACCAGAGAAGCCTTGGGAGGATATCAGCATGGACTTTGTTCTTGGTTTACCGAGGACACAGCCAGGACACGATTCAATTTTTATGGTGGTTGACAAATTTTCAAAGATGGCACATTTCATTCCCTGCAAGAAGACTACTGATGCTGTTCATGTAGCAGAATTGTTTTTCAGAGAAGTAGTGAGACTTCATGGTTTGCCAAAGACCATAGTTTCAGATCGAGACACTAAGTTTTATTGGATATTTTTGGCGTACATTGTGGAAGAAGTTGAAGATAGATTTGAAGTTTAGTTCATCACATCATCCACAGACTGATGGACAGACAGAGGTGGTGAATAGAAGTTTGAGAAATTTGCTGAGATGTTTGGTTGGAGATAAGCCAGCAGGATGAGATTTGATTTTACCACAGGCGGAATTTGCATACAATAATTCTATCAATAGGAGCACTGGTAAATCACCAATCCAGATTGTATATGGAAGTAGTCCAAGAAATGCATCTGAATTGAGAAAGATAGATAAAGGAGAAATAAGTAGTGCTGAAGCTGAGGATTTTGCAGAACACTTGAAGAACATCCATGAGGAGGTGAGGAAGCATATTACCAAGATGAATGCACAGTATAAGGCTAAGGCAGATGAGAAAAAGAGGTATATGGAATTTCAGGTTGGGGATGAAGTCATGGTTCATTTGCGGAAGGAGCGGTTTCCAATTGGTACATATAACAAGATGAAAATGAAGAAGTTTGGACCATGTAGGATACTGAAGAAACATGATTTAGGAAACGCATATGAGGTAGAATTGTCTACTGAGCTAAATATTTCACCAGTGTTTAACATTTCAGATCTGACAGAGTATCATGAAGGAGGTGTTGAAGATGAGATCACAGCAGCCCAGTGGAGTATTCCAGCAACTAGTTCAGATATCAAGGAGATTGAAGACATACTGGACAGTCGTGTTGGCAGAAGCACAAGGAACAGGACATATGAAGAATATCTGGTCAAATGGAAAGGATGACCTGTTGAAGATTCATCATGGCTAACAAAGGAGGAGGTTAACCGTCTTGGTTTTCCTCTACACACCTGAGTCGTGACAGGGTCACTTCTCAAATTACCTCGGGTGTCTGATGCAGGAGCATCCTGGGTGTAAGAGCAATCTTGCATCACCCAAAAATATTTCTATTTTTGTATTCAATAAGGGCTATTTTGTGCAGAGCTGCTATTTATGGAAAGTTACTATTTTTGGTAATTTTTGTATGTGCTCAGAATGATCTGATTTCTTTCTTGGAGGTTCATTTTGGTCATATAAGTGTGCCAGTAAAGTTTCATTGCCAGATCAAGTGTATATTGGAAGATATTGAAGATTTTCGGTATTGGCAGCAGGGTACAGAAACTTTGAACTCAGTTTTGAAGGCTTTAGAGGCCCCGGATGAGGTCAAAAATTTGGGTGACGGGCGTTTGCACAGGTCAAGCCTGTAGAGCGCTTCATGGCATTTCTGAAATGGGGTTATAATAGTCAATCGGGTCAACTGGTGATGACTTATGATCTTCGGAAGTCGAGTCACCTGAAATGGGGAAAAATAATTTTCCTTCAAAATTTCTGTGCATGTTTCAAAAGTTATTTTGAGCCGACTTTGATGTAATAAATTGAAAAATAAAATAATTCTAAGTTTGTTCGGCCCTTAGGGCTAAATTTTTGGAACCTTCTCGGGCGGTGGAAATTGCCTATATAAGGAAGGCTGTATTATTGTCTTAGGTAGTTCAGAATAGTTCTGGGTAATAGTTCGAGGCTTTGTCCTACAGAATATTGTAAGGGAATGCCCATGTGGCTTTTCGTATTGTAATTCTAAAAGTTTGTAATTCCACATTTGTGGAGATAATAAGAAGCCAATTTTCTGTTCTTGCATATTGTTGTGGTTTCTCTGTTTCTGTTATGTGTTTGTGGTATTAAGGGGAGCACCCTTCATCAGGTGGTATCAGAGCAGGTTTTCTTGTATGTGTAAACAGATCGCCGACTGTGAGACAGTTTGCACCAGGACCGTGGCTAGGGTTTCAGCGCGCATCACGAAAATGCCTCCACGAAGGGAACGTGGTGGAAGAGCTGGTGTTGTAACACCTGAGGTTAGAGAGCTGCAGAGACAAGTGCGAGCATTACAAGAGGAGATTCATAGAGGAATGAATCTTAATGTCAGAGACGAAAGCGAGGATGAAGCCGAAGAAGAATATCAAGAAGGAGAAGCTGAAATTGTGAACCAGGAGGAAGAAAGACTTTTTCGGGCGATTTCCAAGATTGGGAAAAGACCTAAGATTGAGGTTCCTACATTTTCTGGAAATCATAACCCGGAGGAATTGATCGACTGGATCAATGAATGTGAGGAATATTTTGAGTGTGAAGATGTTGAGGATCCTGATAGGGTCAAATTTGCGAAGGCCAGACTGAAAGGTCATGTGAAAATCTGGTGGCAAGAAATCCAATTAGAGAGAAATAGAAGAGGGAAAGATAAAATCACAAGATGGGATCGGATGGTGGATAAATTGAAGTGACAATTCATTCCTGTTGATTATGAGCTTGATCTACTAAAGAAAATGCAAAGTTTGAAGCAAGCAGGAAGATCTGTTCAGGAGTATACAGAAGAGTTCTATCGACTCCTCATCAGAACAGGCCATGCAGAAGCTGATAAGGAGAAAGTTTCCCGATACCTTAATGGGTTAAGGCCAAGCATTCAGGAGGAGCTGAATTTGGTTCGAATGAATAGTATTGAATAGGCATACCAGTTTGCCCTAAAAGTAGAGGAAAAGCTGAACAAGAAGTTTGAGAGCAGACAAAACGGAAGAGGTCGCGGTGGACGATCTGGTGGACGGTCATATGGTGGCCGAAATGAAGATCTGAAAAACAAAGATGAGGCCAGTAGCAGTCAGAATCAGTGAGGAAATAATTTCAATCGTTTCCAAGATCAGAATAATAGAGATCAGAGAGGAAGAGGAAGAGGACAAGGATCTGGAAGAGGTGGCTTCCGTGGAACATGTTTTCACTATGGACAAGAAGGTCACAGGGCATTTGAATGTCCTCAGCGCCAAGGCAGAACAGATAGGAGAAATGAAGGCCAGGCCAGAGTTGCGCATGTCGATGAAGATGCTAGATCATCAAATTCTGAAGATGCTGAAAGAGGAGAAACGTTGATTAACAGAAGAGTCCTGTTTAGTGGTGAGAATGAACCTGAGCAAAGGAGAAGCCTGTTTCGCACCAGGTGCAAGTGTGAAGGTAAATGTTGTGATGTGATTATTGATAGTGGAAGCACTGACAATTTGGTGTCAGAAGAGATGGTGACAAAGTTGAAACTCAAGAGACAGAAACACCCACATCCATATCGGATTGCCTGGGTACAGGATGACCACAAGGTCATGGTCAATGAACAATGCCTAGTGAAGTTCAAGATCGGCGGGTACCAAGATGAGGTACTATGTGATATCATCTCTATGGATGCATGTCATATGTTATTAGGTAGACCGTGACAGTTTGACAGATGTGTTGTACACGATGCTTGTGCGAATACCTATTCCCTGACAAATGATGGAGTGCGACATAAGCTAAAGCCATTGAAGGAGACCGAAGAAAAGGTATGTGGTAATGCAAGAATAACATTTGTTGATGGAAGAAAATTCCTAGATGGTGTGAGGCATGAGCATGTATGTTTTTCTTTAATTCCAAAAGCTGGTAAAGAGGAAGTAGAAGATGTTCCTGTAGAAGTTGTAGATTTGTTGAATGAGTTTCAGGATATTGTATCCGATAATGTGCCTGATAGATTACCACCAGTCAAGAAGATCAGTCATCAGATGGACTTGATCCCAGGAGCGAGTTTGCCGAATAAGGCAGCACACAGAATGACACCTGCAGAAAGTGAGGAGTTGAACAGACAAGTGCATGAACTGTTAAAGAAAAGATTGATTCGAGAGAGTCTGAGTCCTTGTGCTGTACCAGCGGTATTAGCACCAAAGAAGAATGGAGAATGGAGGATGTGTACAAATTCTAGGGCAATAAACAAGATCACGATCAAGTACAGGTTTCCATTGCCACGAATGGATGATATTATGGACTGTTTGAGTGGAGCTGTGTATTTTTCAAAGATAGATCTGAAGAGTGGATATCACCAGATTTGGATCAAAGAAGGAGATGAATGGAAGACTGCATTCAAGACAAAGGAAGGACTATATGAGTGGTTAGTCATGCCTTTTGGGCTAACTAATGCACCGAGCACTTTCATGCGGCTCATGAACGAGGTTCTGAAAGAATTTCTGGGTAAGTTTGTCATTATTTACCTAGATGATATTTTGATTTTTAGCAAGACATTGGAGGAACATATGATGCATATTCGTATGGTGTTTGAGAAGTTGAGAGAAGAGAAATTGTTGATTAATTTGAAGAAGTGCAGTTTTGTGAAGAAAGAGTTAGTGTATTTGGGATTTGTAGTTTCAGCAGAAGGTCTAAAAATGGACCTAGAGAAGGTATAGGCTATCCTTGAATGGCCTACTCCAAGGAGTGCTACTGAGGTAAGATCTTTTCATGGTCTAGCTAGCTTTTACAGAAAGTTTATCAGAAATGTTAGCAGTATTTGTGGACCCTTGACTGAAACAATGAGAGGGGATAGAAAAGAGTTTAAGTGGACTAATGGGGCAGAAAAGAGTTTTCAATTGTTGAAACAAAAAGTTACAGAACAACCTATTTTAGCACTTCCAAATTTTAATAAGGTGTTTCAAGTAGATTGTGATGCTAGTGATACTGCAATAGGAGCTGTTATGAAACAAGAAGGTCAACCTATTGCTTATTTCAGTGAGAAGTTAAATGATGCCAAGAGGAAGTATTCTGTTTATGATCAGAAATTTTATGCTATAGTTCAGGCATTAAAAAAGTGGAGACATTATCTACTTCCTAAGGAGTTTGTTTTGTATACTGATCATCAAGCTTTGCAATATTTGAATAGTCAAGGAAAATTGAATCAAAGGCATTTGAAATGTGTTGAGTTTTTGCAGAGTTATACATTTGTTTTGAAACACATGAATGGAAAGTCTAATAGGGTTGCAGATGCTCTTAGCAGAAGGCAACTATCGCTGACAGAAATGCAGATTGAAGTGGTTGGGTTCAAGGAACTCAAGAATTTATATCCAGAGGATCCTGATTTTGGTGAAGCTTGGAAAGCTTGCACAGAACCTGTTACTCTAGACAGGACGAAATGGTTGGATTTCATCATCCAGGATGATATGCTATTCAGAGGGAGTTAGTTGTGCATTCCACGAAGTTCTATGAGAGAGAATCTCATCAAGGAGAAGCATAGCGGAGGATTGGCTGGACATTTTGGTCGTGATAAAACCCTTGGTTTGGTTAGTGAGAATTATTATTGGCCACAGTTGCAGCAAGATGTGAAGAAGTTTGTACAGAGTTGCAGAGTATGTCAGATAGCGAAAGGAGTGAAGCAGAATACAAGATTGTATCAGCCATTACCCGTAACAGAGAAGCCTTGGGAGGATATCAGTATGGACTTTGTTCTTGGTTTACCGAGGACACAGTGGGGACACGATTCAATTTTTGTGCTGGTTGACAGATTTTCAAAGATGACACATTTCATTCCCTGCAAGAAGACTACTGATGTTGTTCATGTAGCAGAATTTTTTTTCAGAGAAGTAGTGAGACTTCATGGTTTGCCAAATACCATAGTTTCAGATCAAGACACTAAGTTTGTTGGATATTTTTGGCGTACATTGTGGAAGAAGTTGAAGACAGATTTGAAGTTTAGTTCATCACATCATCCACAGACTGATGGACAGACAGAGGTGGTGAATAGAAGTTTGGAAAATTTGCTGAGATGTTTGGTTGGAGATAAGCCAGCAGGATGGGATTTGATTTTACCATATGCGGAATTTGCATACAATAATTCTGTCAACAGGAGCACTGGTAAATCACCATTCCAGATTGTATATGGAAGTAGTCCAAGAAATGCATCTGAATTGAGAAAGATAGATAAAGGAGAAATAAGTAGTGCTGAAGCTGAGGATTTTGCAGAACACTTGAAGAACATCCATGAGGAGGTGAGGAAGCATATTACCAAGATGAATGCACAGTATAAGGCTAAGGCAGATGAGAAAAGGAGGTATATGGAATTTCAAGTTGGGGATGAAGTCATGGTTCATTTGCGGAAGGAGCGGTTTCCAGTTGGTACATATAACAAGCTGAAAATAAAAAAGTT
The DNA here is from genome assembly GCA_027943335.1 of Chamaecyparis obtusa. Lineage (NCBI taxonomy): Eukaryota > Viridiplantae > Streptophyta > Pinopsida > Cupressales > Cupressaceae > Chamaecyparis > Chamaecyparis obtusa. The sequence goes on along the minus strand of BSBK01006437.1, from coordinate 58,323 downwards.
TGGACCATGTAGGATACTCAAGAAACATGATTCAGGAAATGCATATGAGGTAGAATTGCCTACTGAGCTAAATATTTCACCAGTGTTTAACATTTCAGATCTAACAGAGTATCATGAAGGAGGTGTTGAAGATGAGATCACAGCAGCCCAGTGGAGTATTGCAGCAACTAGTTCAGATATCAAGGAGATTGAAGACATACTGGATAGTCGTGTTGGCAGAAGCACAAGGAACAGGACATATGAAGAATATCTGGTCAAATGGAAAGGACGACCTGTTGAAGATTCATCATGGCTAACAAAGGAGGTTAACCGTCTTGGTTTTCCTCTACACACCTGAGTCGTGACAGGGTCACTTCTCAAATTACCCCGGGTGTCTGATGCAAGAGCATCCTGGGTGTAAGAGCAATCTTGCATCACCCAAAAATATTTCTATTTTTGTATTCAATAAGGGCTATTTTGTGTAGAGTTGCTATTTATGGAAAGTTACTATTTTTGGCAATTTTTGTATGTGCTCAGAATGATCTAATTTCTTTCTTGGAGGTTCATTTTGGTCATATAAGTCTGCCAGTAAAGTTTCATTTCCAGATCAAGTGTATATTGGAAGATATTGAAGATTTTCGGTATTGGCAGTAGGGTACAAAAACTTCGAACTCAGTTTTGAAGGCTTTAGAGGCCCCGGATGAGGTCAAAAATTTGGGTGACGAGCGCTTGCACAGGTCAAGCCTGTAGAGCGCTTCATGGCATTTCTGAAATGGGGTTATAATAGTCAATCGGGTCAACTGGTGATGACTTATGATCTTCGAAAGTCGGGTCACCTGAAATGGCAGAAAATAATTTTCCTTCAAAATTTCTGTTCGTGTTTCAAAAGTTATTTTAAGCCGACTTTGATGTAATAAATTGAAAAATAAAATAATTCTAAGTTTGGTCGGCCCTTAGGGCTAAATTTCTGGAACCTTCTCGGGCAGTGAAAATTGCCTATATAAGGAAGGCTGTATTATTGTCTTAGGCAATTTAGAATAGTTCTGGGTAATAGTTCGAGGCTTTGTCCTACAGAATATTGTAAGGGAATGCCCATGTGGCTTTTCATATTGTAATTCTAAAAGTTTGTAATTCCACATTTGTGGAGATAATAAGAAGCCAATTTTCTGTTCTTGCATATTATTGTGGTTTCTCTGTTTCTGTTATGTGTTTGTGGTATTAAGGGGAGCACCCTTCATCAGGTGGTATCAGAGCAGGTTTTCTTGAGTCTGTAAACAGATCACCGATTGTGAGGCAGTTTGCACCAGGACCATGGCTAGGGTTTCAGTGTGCATCACGAAAATGCCTCCACGAAGGGAACGTGGCAGAAGAGCTGGTGTTGTAACACCTGAGGTTAGAGAGCTACAGAGACAAGTGCGAGCATTACAAGAGGAGATTCGTAGAGGAATGAATCTTAATGTCAGAGACGACAGTGAGGATGAAGCCGAAGAAGAATATCAAGAAGGAGAAGCTAAAATTGTGAACCAGGAGGAAGAAAGACTTTTTCGGGCGATTTCCAAGATTGGGAAAAGACCTAAGATTGAGGTTCCTACATTTTCTAGAAATCTTAATCCGGAGGAATTGATCGACTGGATCAATGAATGTGAGGAATATTTTGAGTGTGAAGATGTTGAGGATCCTGATAGGGTCATATTTGCGAAGGCCAGACTGAAAGGTCATGCAAAAATCTGGTGGCAAGAAATCCAATTGGAGCGAAATAGAAGAGGGAAAGATAAATTCACAAGATGGAATCGGATGGTGGATAAATTGAAGTGACAATTCATTCCTGTTGATTATGAGCTTGATCTACTAAAGAAAATGCAAAGTTTGAAGCAAGCAGGAAGATCTGTTCAGGAGTATATAGATGAGTGCTATCGACTCCTCATCAGAACAGGCCATGTAGAAGCTGATAAAGACAAAGTTGCCCGATACCTTAATGGGTTAAGGCCAAGCATTCAGGAGGAGCTGAATCTGGTTCGAATGAATAGTATTGAAGAGGCATACCAGTTTTCCCTAAAAGTAGAGGAAAAGCTGAACAAGAAGTTTGAGAGCAGACAAAATGGAAGAGGTCGCGGTGGACGATCTGCTGGACGGTCATATGGTGGCCGAAATGAAGATTCGAAAAAGAAGGATGAGGCCAGTAGCAGTCAGAAGCAGCGAGGAAATAATTTCAATCGTTTTCAGGATCAGAATAATAGAGATCAAAGAGGAAGAGGACGAGGACAAGGATCTGGAAGAGGTGGCTTCCGTGGAACATGTTTTCACTATGGAGAAGAAGGTCACAGGGCATTTGAATATCCTCAGCGCCAAGGCAGAACAGATAGGAGAAATGAAGGCCAGGCCAGAGTTGCGCATGTCGATGAAGATGCTAGATCATCAAATTCTGAAGATGCTGAAAGAGGAGAAACGTTGATTAACAGAAGAGTCTTGTTGAGTGGTGAGAATGAACCTGAGCAAAGGAGAAGCCTGTTTCACACCAGGTGCAAGTGTGAAGGTAAATGTTGTGATGTGATTATTGATAGTGGAAGCACTGACAATTTGGTGTCAGAAGAGATGGTGACAAAGTTGAAACTCAAGAGACAGAAACACCCACATCCATATCGGATTGCCTGGGTACAGGATGACCACAAGGTCATGGTCAATGGACAATGCCTAGTGAAGTTCAAGATCGGCGGGTACCAAGATGACGTACTATGTGATATAATCTCTATGGATGCATGTCATATGTTATTGGGTAGACTGTGGCAATTTGACAGATGTGCTGTACACGATGGTCGTGCGAATACCTATTCCATGACAAAGGATGGAGTGCGACATAAGTTAAAGCCATTGAAGGAGAACAAAGAAAAGGTATGTGGTAATGCAAGAATAACATTTGTTGATGGAAGGAAATTCCTAGATGGTGTGAGGCATGAGCATGTATGTTTTGCTTTAATTCCAAAAGCTGGTAAAGAGGAAGTAGAAGATGTTCCTGTAGAAGTTGCAGATTTGTTGAATGAGTTTCAGGATATTGTATCCGATAACGTGCCTGATGGATTACCAACAGTCAGGAAGATCAGTCATCAGATGGACTTGATCCCAGGAGCGAGTTTGCCGAATAAGGCAGCACACAGAATGACACCTGCAGAAAGTGAGGAGTTGAACAGACAAGTGCATGAACTGTTACAGAAAGGATTGATTCGAGAGAGTCTGAGTCCCTGTGCTGTACCAGCGGTATTAGCACCAAAAAAGAATGGAGAATGGAGGATGTGTACAGATTCTAGGGCAATAAACAAGATCACGATCTAGTACAGGTTTCTATTGCCACAAATGGATGATATTATGGACTGTTTGAGTGGAGCTGTGTATTTTTCAAAGATAGATCTGAAGAGTGGATATCATCAGATTCGGATCAGAGAAGGAGATGAATGGAAGACTGCATTCAAGACAAAGGAAGGACTATATGAGTGGTTAGTCATGCCTTTTGGGCTAACTAATGCACCGAGCACTTTCATGCGGCTAATGAACGAGGTTCTGAAAGAATTTCTAGGTAAGTTTATCATTGTTTACCTAGATGATATTTTGATTTTTAGCAAGACATTGGAGGAACATATGATGCATATTCGTATGGTGTTTGAGAAGTTGAGAGAAGAGAAATTGTTGATTAATTTGAAGAAGTGCAGTTTTGTGAAGAAAGAGTTAGTGTATTTGAGATTTGGAGTTTCAGCAGAAGTTCTAAAAATGGACCCAGAGAAGGTACAGGCTATCCTTGAATGGCCTACTCCAAGGAGTGCTACTGAGGTAAGATCTTTTCATGGTCTAGCTAGCTTTTACAGAAAGTTTATCAGAAATTTTAGCAGTATTTGTGGACCCTTGACTGAAACAATGAGAGGGGATAGAAAAAAGTTTAAGTGGACTAATGGGGCAGAAAAGAGTTTTCAATTGTTGAAACAAAAAGTTACAGAACAACCTGTTTTAGCACTTCCAGATTTTAATAAGGTGTTTCAAGTAGATTGTGATGCTAGTGGTACTGCAATAGGAGCTGTTATGAAACAAGAAGGTAAACCTATTGCTTATTTCAGTGAGAAGTTAAATGATGCCAAGAGGAAGTATTTTGTTTATGATCAGGAATTTTATGCTATAGTTCAGGCATTAAAGAAGTGGAGACATTATCTACTTCCTAAGGAGTTTGTTTTGTATACTCATCATCAAGCTTTGCAATATTTGAATAGTCAAGGAAAATTGAATCAAAGGCATTTGAAATGGGTTGAGTTTTTGCAGAGTTATACATTTGTTTTGAAACACAGGAGTGGAAAGTCTAATAGGGTTGCAGATGCTCTTAGCAGAAGGCAACTATTGCTGACAGAAATGCAGATTGAAGTGGTTGGGTTCAAGGAACTCAAGAATTTGTATCCAGAGGATCCTGATTTTGGTGAAGCTTGGAAAGCTTGCACAGAACCTGTTACTCTAGACAGGACGAAATGGTTGGATTTCATCATCCAGGATGATATGCTATTCAGAGGGAGTCAATTGTGCATTCCAGGAAGTTCTATGAGAGAGAATCTCATCAAGGAGAAGCATAGCGAAGGATTGGCTGGACATTTTGGTCGTGATAAAACCATTAGTTTGGTTAGTGAGAATTATTATTGGCCACAGTTGCAGCAAGATGTGAAGAAGTTTGTACAGAGTTGCAGAGTATGTCAGATGGTGAAAGGAGTGAAGCAGAATAAAGGATTGTATCAGCCATTACCTGTACCAGAGAAGCTTTGGGAGGATATCAACATGGACTTTGTTCTTGGTTTACCGAGGACACAGCGGGGACACGATTCAATTTTTGTGGTGGTTGACAGATTTTCAAAGATGGCACATTTCATTCCCTGCAAGAAGACTACTGATGCTGTTCATGTAGCAGAATAGTTTTTCAGAGAAGTAGAGAGACTTCATGGTTTGCCAAAGACCATAGTTTCAGATCGAGACACTAAGTTTGTTGGATATTTTTGGCGTACATTGTGGAAGAAGTTGAAGACAGATTTGAAGTTTAGTTCATCACATCATCTATAGACTGATGGACAGACAGAGGTGGTGAATAGAAGTTTGGGAAATTTGCTGAGATGTTTGGTTGGAGATAAGCCAGCAGGATGGGATTTGATTTTACCACAGGCGGAATTTGCATACAATAATTTTGTCAACAGGAGCACTGGTAAATCACCATTCCAGATTGTATATGGAAGTAGTCCAAGAAATGCATCTGAATTGAGAAAGATAGATAAAGGAGAAATAAGTAGTGCTGAAGCTGAGGATTTTGCAGAACACTTGAAGAACATCCATGAGGAGGTGAGGAAGCATATTACCAAGATGAATGCACAGTATAAGGCTAAGGTAGATGAGAAAAGGAGGTATATGGAATTTCAGGTTGGGGATGAAGTCATGGTTCATTTGCGGAAGGAGCGGTTTCCAGTTGGTACATATAACAAGCTGAAAATGAAGAAGTTTGGACCATGTAGGATATTGAAGAAACATGATTCAGGAAACGCATATGAGGTAGAATTGCCTACTGAGCTAAATATTTCACCAGTGTTTAACATTTTAGATCTGATAGAGTATCATGAAGGAGGTGTTGAAGATGAGATCACAGCAGCCCAGTGGAGTATTCCAGCAACTAGTTCAGATATCAAGGAGATTGAAGACATACTGGACAGTCGTGTTGGCAGAAGCACAAGGAACAGGACATATGAAGAATATCTGTTCAAATGGAAAGGACGACCTGTTGAAGATTCATCATGGCTAACAAAGGAGGAGGTTAACCGTCTTGGTTTTCCTCTACACACCTGAGTCGTGACAGGGTCACTTCTCAAATTACCCCGAGTGTCTGATGCAAGAGCATCCTGGGTGTAAGAGCAATCTTGCATCACCCAAAAATATTTCTATTTTTGTATTCAATAAGGACTATTTTGTGCAGAGCTGCTATTTATGGAAAGTTACTATTTTTGGTAATTTTCGTATGTGCCCAGAATGATCTGATTTCTTTCTTGGAGGTTCATTTTGGTCATATAAGTCTGCCAGTAAAGTTTCATTGCCAGATCAAGTGTATATTGGAAGATATTAAAAATTTTCAGTATTGGTAGCAGGGTATAGAAACTTCGAACTCAGTTTTGAAGGCTTTAGAGGCCCCGGATGAGGTCGAAAATTTGCGTGACGGGCGCTTGCATAGGTGTAGTCTGTAGACCGCTTCGTGGCGTTTCCGAAATGGGGTTATAATAGTCAATCGGGTCAACTGGTGATGACTTATGATCTTCGGAAGTCGGGTCACCTGAAATGGCGGAAAATAATTTTCCTTCAAAATTTCTGTTCATGTTTCAAAAGTTATTTTGAGCCGACTTTGATGTAATAAATTGAAAAATAAAATAATTCTAAGTTTGGTCGGCCCTTAGGGCTAAATTTCTGGAACCTTCTCGGGCGGTGGAAATTGCCTATATAAGGAAGGCTGTATTATTATCTTAGGCAGTTCAGAATAGTTCTGGGTAATAGTTCGAGGCTTTGTCCTACAGAATATTGTAAGGGAATGCCCATGTGGCTTTTCATATTGTAATTCTAAAAGTTTGTAATTTCACATTTGTGGATATAATAAGAAGCCAATTTTCTGTTCTTGCATATTGTTGTGGTTTCTCTGTTTCTGTTATGTGTTTGTGGTATTAAGGGGAGCACCCTTCATCAGGTGGTATCAGAGCAGGTTTTTTTGAGTGTGTAAACAGATCGCCGACTGTGAGGCAGTTTGCACCAGGACCGTGGCTAGGGTTTCAGGGCGCATCACGAAAATGCCTCCACAAAGGGAACGTGGCGGAAGAGCTGGTGTTGTAACACCTGAGGTTAGAGAGCTGCAGAGATAAGTGCGAGCATTACAAGAGGAGATTCGTAGAGGAATGAATGTTAATGTCAGAGACGAAAGCAAGGATGAAGCCGAAGAAGAATATCAAGAAGGAGAAGCTGAAATTGTGAACCAGGAGGAAGAAAGACTTTTTCGGGCGATTTCCAAGATTGGGAAAAGACCTAAGATTGAGGTTCCTACATTTTCTAGAAATCTTAACCCGGAGGAATTGATCGACTAGATCAATGAATGTGAGAAATATTTTGAGTGTGAAGATGTTGAGGATCCTGATAGGGTCAAATTTGCGAAGGCCAGATTGAAAGGTCATGCAAAAATCTGGTGGCAAGAAATCTAATTGGAGCGAAATAGAAGAGGGAAAGATAAAATCACAAGATGGGATCGGATGGTGGATAAATTGAAGCGACAATTCATTCCTGTTGATTATGAGCTTGATCTACTAAAGAAAATGCAAAGTTTGAAGCAAGCAGGAAGATCTGTTCAGGAGTATACAGAGGAGTTCTATCGACTCCTCATCAGAACAGGCCATGCAGAAGCTGATAAGGAGAAAGTTACCCGATACTTTAATGGGTTAAGGCCAAGCATTCAGGAGGAGCTGAATCTGGTTTGAATGAATAGTATTGAAGAGGCATACCAGTTTGCCCTAAAAGTAGAGGAAAAGCTGAACAAGAAGTTTGAGAGCAGACAAAATAGAAGAGGTCGCGGTGGACGATCTGGTGGATGGTCATATGGTGGCCGAAATGAAGATCCGAAAAAGAAAGATGAAGCCAGTAGCAGTCAGAATCAGCGAGGAAATAATTTCAATCATTTCCAGGATCAGAATAATAGAGATCAGAGAGGAAGAGGAAGAGGACAAGGATCTGGAAGAGGTGGCTTCCGTGGAACATGTTTTCACTATGGAGAAGAAGGTCACAAGGCATTTGAATGTCCTTAGCGCCAAGGCAGAACAGATAGGAGAAATGAAGGCCAGGCCAGAGTTGCGCATGTCGATGAAGATGCTAGATCATCAAATTCTAAAGATGCTGAAAGAGGAGCAACGTTGATTAACAGAAGAGTCCTGTTGAGTGGTGAGAATGAACCTGAGCAAAGGAGAAGACTGTTTTGCACCAGGTGCAAGTGTGAAGGTAAATGTTGTGATGTGATTATTGATAGTGGAAGCACTGACAATTTGGTGTCAGAAGAGATGGTGACAAAGTTGAAACTCAAGAGACAGAAACACCCACATCCATATCAGATTGCCTGGGTACAGGATGACCACAAGGTCATGGTCAATGAACAATGCCTAGTGAAGTTCAAGATCGGCGGGTACCAAGATGAGGTACTATGTGATATCATCTCTATGGATGCATGTCATATGTTATTGGGTAGACTGTGGCAGTTTGACAGATGTGCTGTACACGATGGTCGTGCGAATACCTATTCCCTGACAAAGGATGGAGTGCGACATAAGCTAAAGCCATTGAAGGAGACCGAAGAAAAGGTATGTGGTAATGCAAGAATAACATTTGTTGATGGAAGGAAATTCCTAGATGGTATGAGGCATGAGCATGTATGTTTTTCTTTAATTCCAAAAGCTGGTAAAGAGGAAGTAGAAGATGTTCCTGTAGAAGTTGCAGATTTGTTGAATGAGTTTCAAGATATTGTATCCAATAACGTGCTTGATGGATTACCACCAGTCAGGAAGATCAGTCATCAGATGGACTTGATCCCAGGAGCGAGTTTTCCGAATAAGGCAGCACACAGAATGACACCTGCAGAAAGTGAGGAGTTGAACATACAAGTGCATGAACTGTTACAGAAAGGATTGATTCGAGAGAGTCTGAGTCCCTGTGCTGTACCAACAGTATTAGCACCAAAGAAGAATGGAGAATGGAGGATGTGTACAGATTCTAGGGCAATAAACAAAATCATGATCAAGTACAGGTTTCCATTGCCACGAATGGATGATATTATGGACTGTTTGAGTGGAGCTGTGTATTTTTCAAAGATAGATCTGAAGAGTGGATATCATCAGATTCAGATCAAAGAAGGAGATGAATGGAAGACTACATTCAAGACAAAGGAAGGACTATATGAGTGGTTAGTCATGCCTTTTGGGCTAACTAATGCACCGAACACTTTCATGCGGCTCATGAACGAGGTTCTGAAAGAATTTCTGGGTAAGTTTGTCATTGTTTACCTAGATGATATTTTGATTTTTAGCAAGACATTGGAGGAACATATGATGCATATTCGTATGGTGTTTGAGAAGTTGAGAGAAGAGAAATTGTTGATTAATTTGAAGAAGTGCAGTTTTGTGAAGAAAGAGTTAGTGTATTTGGGATTTGTAGTTTCAGCAGAAGGTCTAAAAATGGACCCAGAGAAGGTACAGGCTATCCTTGAATGGCCTACTCCAAGGAGTGCTACTGAGGTAAGATCTTTTCATGGTCTAGCTAGCTTTTACAGAAAGTTTATCAAAAATTTTAGCAGTATTTGTGGACCCTTGACTGAAACAATGAGAGGGGATAGAAAAGAGTTTAAGTGGACTAATAGAGCAGAAAAGAGTTTTCAATTGTTGAAACAAAAAGTTACAGAACAACCTGTTTTAGCACTTCCAGATTTTAATAAGGTGTTTCAAGTAGATTGTGATGCTAGTGGTACTGCAATAGGAGCTGTTATGAGCCAAGAAGGTAAACCTATTGCTTATTTCAGTGAGAAGTTAAATGATGCCAAGAGGAAGTATTCTATTTATGATCAGGAATTTTATGCTATAGTTCAAGCATTAAAGAAGTGGAGACATTATCTACTTCCTAAGGAGTTTGTTTTGTATACTCATCATCAAGCTTTGCAATATTTGAATAGTCAAGGAAAATTGAATCAAAGGCATTTGAAATGGGTTGAGTTTTTGCAGAGTTATACATTTGTTTTGAAATACAGGAGTGGAAAGTCTAATAGGGTTGCAGATGCTCTTAGCAGAAGGCAACTATCGCTGACAGAAATGCAGATTGAAGTGGTTGGGTTCAAGGAACTCAAGAATTTGTATCTAGAGGATCCTGATTTTGGTGAAGCTTGGAAAGCTTGCACAGAACCTGTTACTCCAGACAGGATGAAATGGTTGGATTTCATCATCCAGGATGATATGCTATTCAGAGGGAGTCAGTTGTGCATTCCACGAAGTTCTATGAGGGAGAATCTCATCAAGGAGAAGCATAGCAGAGGATTGGCTGGACATTTTGGTCATGATAAAACCCTTGGTTTGGTTAGTGAGAATTATTATTGGCCACAGTTGCAGCAAGATGTGAAGAAGTTTGTACAGAGTTGCAGAGTATGTCAGATGGTGAAAGGAGTGAAGCAGAATACAGGATTGTATCAACCATTACCCGTACCAGAGAAGCCTTGGGAGGATATCAGCATGGACTTTGTTCTTGGTTTACCGAGGACATAGCGGGGACATGATTCAATTTTTGTGGTGGTTGACAGATTTTCAAAGATGGCACATTTCATTCCCTGCAAGAATACTACTGATGCTGTTCATGTAGCAGAATTGTTTTTCAGAGAAGTAGTGAGACTTCATAGTTTGCCAAAGACCATAGTTTTAGATCAAGACACTAAGTTTGTTGGATATTTTTGGCGTACATTGTGGAAGAAGTTGAAGACAGATTTGAAGTTTAGTTCATCACATCATCCACAGACTGATGGACAGACAGAGGTGGTGAATAGAAGTTTGAGAAATTTGCTGAGATGTTTGGTTGGAGATAAGCCAGCAGGATGGGATTTGATTTTACCACAGGCGGAATTTGCATACAATAATTCTGTCAACAAGAGCACTGGTAAATCACCATTTCAGATTGTATATGGAAGTAGTCCAAGAAATGCATCTGAATTGAGAAAGATAGATAAAGGAGAAATAAGTAGTGCTGAAGCTGAGGATTTTGCAGAACACTTGAAGAACATCCATGAGGAGGTGAGGAAGCATATTACCAAGATGAATGCACAGTATAAGGCTAAGGCAGATGAGAAAAGGAGGTATATGGAATTTCAGGTTGGGGATGAAGTCATGGTTCATTTGCGGAAGGAGCGGTTTCCAGTTGGTACATATAACAAGCTGAAAATTAAGAAGTTTGGACCATGTAGAATACTGAAGAAACATGATTCAGGAAACGCATATGAGGTAGAATTGCCTACTGAGCTAAATATTTCACCAGTGTTTAACATTTCAGATCTGACAGAGTATCATGAAGGAGGTGTTGAAGATGAGATCACAACAGCCCAGTGGAGTATTCCAGCAACTAGTTCAGATATCAAGGAGATTGAAGACATACTGGACAGTCCTGTTGGCAGAAGCACAAGGAACAAGACATATGAAGAATATCTGGTCAAATGGAAAGGATGACCTGTTGAAGATTCATCATGGCTAACAAAGGAGGAGGTTAACCGTCTTGGTTTTCCTCTACACACCTGAGTCGTGACAGGGTCACTTCTCAAATTACCCTGGGTGTCTGATGCAGGAGCATCCTGGGTGTAAGAGCAATCTTGCATCACCCAAAAATATTTCTATTTTTGTATTCAATAAGGGCTATTTTGTGCAGAGCTGCTATTTATGGAAAGTTACTATTTTTGGTAATTTTTGTATGTGCTCAGAATGATCTGATTTCTTTCTTGGAGGTTCATTTTGGTCATATAAGTTTGCCAGTAAAGTTTCATTGCCAGATCAAGTGTATATTGGAAGATATTGAAGATTTTCGGTATTGGCAGCAGGGTACAGAAACTTCGAACTCAGTTTTGAAGGCTTTAGAGGCCCCGGATGAGGTCAAAAATTTGGGGGACAAGCGCTTGCGTTGGTCAGGCCTGTAGAGCGCTTCGTGGCATTTCTGAAATGGGGTTATAATAGTCAATCGGGTCAACTGGTGATGACTTATGATCTTCGGAAGTCGGGTCACCTGAAATGACGGAAAATAATTTTCCTTCAAAATTTATGTTCCTGTTTCAAAAGTTATTTTGAGCCGACTTTGATGTAATAAATTGAAAAATAAAATAATTCTAAGTTTGGTCGGCCCTTAGGGCTAAATTTCTGGAACCTTCTTGGGCGGTGGAAATTGCCTATATAAGGAAGGTTGTATTATTGTCTTAGGCAGTTCAGAATAGTTCTGGGTAATAGTTCAAGGCTTTGTCCTACAGAATATTGTAAGGGAATGCCCATGTGGCTTTTCATATTGTAATTTCTAAAAGTTTGTAATTCCACATTTGTGGAGATAATAAGAAGCCAATTTTCTGTTCTTGCATATTGTTGTGGTTTCTCTATTTCTGTTATGTGTTTGTGGTATTAAGGGGAGCACCCTTCATCATTTTATTATTTGCCCAAGGTACATATTGATGTTATAAATTTTTTTGTAATCTATCCTATTTATCAAAGAGAAAAGGGTGTGTCTTCCAATGTAGGATTGTATCAACCCCTTCCTTTTCCAAATAGGCCTTGGGAAAGTATTAGTATAATTTTTTTGTTAGGTCTTCCTAAGACCCCAAGGGGATTTGATAGTATTTTTGTCATAGTGAATTAATTTAGTAAAATGGCTCATTTTGTGCCATTTAAATGCACAAATGATGCATCACATATTGCAAGCCTATTTTTCAAGGAATTTTTATGAGTTCATGGTTTCCCCTTAATATAGTGACAGATAGGGACTCCAAGTTTGTGGGCCATTTTTGGAGGACCCTTTGGAAAAAGTTAGGGACTCAGTTTTTATTTACCTTAGTCTATCACCCCCAAACTGATGGGAAGACTGAGGTTGTTAATAGATAATTGGGAAACCTTTTGAGGTGTCTTAGAAAACAACATGGATTTACATGGAACTTGGTGATCAGTCAGGTAGAGTATGCCTATAATGATTCTGTTAATATAAGTATAGGCATAAGTCCCTTTGAAATTGTCTACAATTTTCATCCAAGGGGTGTCTTAGACTTAGGGATATTAGTGTATTAGAAGGAAGAAGTTCTCAAGGTGAATAATTTGATACCACTATAAAGGACATCCATGATAAAGTTAAGGAAACTCTTCATCAAAGTGCTGCTAAGTGCAAGGCTAAGGAAAACCTCAAGAGAAGAGATTTGCAATTCAAGGTGGGTGACTTAGTCATGGCCTATTTGGAAAAATAAATACTACCTAAAGGAAAACCTACAAATATTTTTATGAGGAAGATTTGACCATACATGATTCCACATAAATTTGGGTCTAATGGCTATGAAATTGAATTACCACCTAGCCTAGGTATCTCTCCTATCTTTACTATCTCAGATTTATTTCCACTCAAAGGACCTTTGGTTGTATATGAATACACAATGACATATATTGTTGAAAATGATGTTTGATGGATTAAAGACTTACCTCCAAGTAAGCCTATATAGTTGGAGTGCATCTTAGACTCAGAGGTGATAAAGAAAACTAAGCAGAGCACACATAAGGAATACCTTGTCAAGTGGGAAGATTTACTATACTCAGAGGCTACTTGGATGTCTGATGAAAATATTTTGAAACATGGAATAAGTCCACAATAGTTGGCAACTCAAGGGAGTTGGGTTCTTTCTGTCTTGGGGAGTATGGTGAAGGAGCACCTAGGATGTTCTTACGAGTCCCATGGATGATCCAATGGGATCAATGTTGAAATGTAATAATTTGTTTGATTTTGAGTTAATTCTTGTAATAAGGCCTGGATTAGGCCATTCGTGTTTGTAATAAGGGTCTAAGGCTCATGTTTGTAATAGTGTTTTGTAAAGACCATGATGGTTCAATAGTGGTCAAAATCTCTTGAATAAATGTCAAATGGTTGTAAGAGGTGTTTAAGGATCTTAATGGTCCTATTATAGTGTTTGTAAGATTGGATGGTCACTTCAATGTGACAAATGCAAAAAATGCCCAAATTGTAAAAATTGTGAGACATCATTAGTATTAGTTTGAAACCTAATGGCTAACAAATTCAAAATTGAGTTAAGCCAATTGGGACAGGTCCATGGAGGTTTCTAAAATCCACGTGGATGAATTTAGGTGTGGTTGTTGAAGTTTTGAATGAAGAAGAATGTTTTTCTTTGCTGAAACACAAGCTTTTTGTTGTCTTCATTGTTTATTATTATTGTACAAACACATATTGATTGGGCCATCCGATCCATGACCATGAAATTTTAGTTTGATGAGTTAAATTCTATCTGCAATTTATTTGAAGTCATTTGGTACTCGCTTTCAGGAGATCCATTTGGTTTTTTGAAGACTAGTTTGGGAAGCCTAGTACCCTAAGGGTTTGGGTTCAAATGATCTTAACCTAACATTCTAGCATTGGATTTGAATGATTCTCTGGGGAATGTTAGGACTCCATGTATATTACAATGTGTAAGTGGTTTTGGAGAAGACAAAGAAAAATCTAATTTTTGTCATGAATCCCTAGGCTTGGCATTTGTATGTGACAAGCCAAGAAGGAGTAGAGATTGAGTTGCATATGAAAAATACTAAGGTTTAGGGGTAACCTAGTGAGTGATTTATTGTCCTTATACATAGGCAGACATAAAAATATTAAGCCTTTTTTTAGGAAAAATCAACTGTTGAATTGTTCCATTCAAATCCCCATGAGGCCTAATCCTATGAATTAGACCTAGTGATATTACATGTTGATGATCTAATGAAGAAGAAAATAGATCCTAACAATCCCAAGTTTGGTGCATACAAGGAGAATTTCCTTGAAGTTAATGACAAGCTAAATGCACCAGTGATTGAGAAGAAAAATAGAAAGGAGGTTGAACAATTTTCTCTAAATAAAGGTTTCACATAGGAAGCCATTGACAAGGAAATAGAAAGACATGTTGCAGAGAAGGTTGGAAAATTTGAAGAAACACCAATAGCTAAAGATGAAGATGTATAATTTATCTCATCTATAACTAATAGTGCCCCAACCACTAGGAAGATAAGAAGTGCCACATCTACAACAGTGAAGAAGGAGAAAATCTCTCCTCTAGCAATGACACTAGTTAAGGAGAAGAAGAGACCTTCAAAACTAGAATGTACAAAAGTTAATAAGTCCTTTGCAACAAGAAGAGTCACTGGATGGGGATGGGCAAAGAAAGATTGAAGATTTTTTAGTGTTTAATATGATTAAATTGAGAACATCCCTAATTGAGATATAAGGAAATACCCCCCATATCCTTGTACAATAATCTTGAAGACTAACAATTGGTATCAGAAACAAGCTCCCTTGAAGAAGCCTAATAGCTTGGGGAAGATCCTTAAGCAAGACATTAAGTGTTTGAGAAATCAAAAGAAGCTTTAATGGAAACTTGCAGAGGTTGAAGAAGTTATTGAAAAGATGAAGGATCATCTCAAGAAATCAAGATCCAAGAGAAATGAACTTGTTGAACAACTGAGTGAAAGACAAGATCTAATTGAATAAATATATAAAGGTAGTGGATCTAAGTAATCTCAAGAAGCTTTGAAATATTTGTCTTAGGATAATGAGAAGAGGTAGATACACAAGAAGAATATCAAAACAAAGTTAGAAGCTTTGTCAATCAGAATGGGTGAAGAAATGGAAGTAAGAAAGGTAGTAGAAGCATGGAAAATCACAGAGGAAGCCCCAAAAGATAAGGTGTATGAGATGTTGAAATTTGAACAAGAAGTTGTTACATTGCATGCACATATACATGAGACAAATGAAGAGAATCAAGAATCCCTAAGGGAGATTGAGAATTTGAGAAATGAAAAAATGAGCAACTCAAAGGTACTTGACGACTACAAATGATTTACTCAAGAAATTCAATGAAAGTTATGAAAAAATTGATGAACAACTCAAGAATCAGAGGATTCATGGAGAGAGTCATGGTTTAGGCTACACCAGTTATGGGGTTGATGAATCTTCAAGTACCAAAAATACCAATCAAGATGAAAACTATGCACCCAAGGTGAGTCAAAGAAAATTTGTTAATAGATCTTATAAACTAGTTTGTTTCAATTTCCATAAGGTTGGACATACAACTACTATGTGTAGAGAAAATGTTAGATATAGAAAATTTAATGCTAGACCTTGAAAATTTAATGGTTATTTTTATAATTGTAAAAAATGTAGCCATAGAGCTAATGAGTGCAGTACAAGGATGAACAATCAATGGTCACAAATTAGCTAGTAGAGTCCTTGTCTGAATATGAACTTGTGGGATGTTACTTGTTCACATTGTAACAATTATGGTCACATGGCAATTAACTATATATTGAGAACTAATAGAGGAAATGCATGAACTTGGGGATCAACTAGAATGGCCTATTTTTGTTGTCACAATATAGGACACATTGCAAGGTTTTGTAGAGAAAGGAACAACAAGGTGAACCAACTAGTTAATTAGTTAGACAAGAAAAAGGGAAAGAAGATTGTGAATGTTGAAGAGACCAAGAATAAAATTAGTAAGATTTGGGAAAAGGAGAGTGAAAGAAAATATTTAGAAGAATCCACATCTTAATCTAGTGTGTGGATAACTCTTCATCTAACTAAGCTATTTTTGTCTTAGGGGGAGCAAGCATTATTGAATCTATCGAGGATCCCCTAGATACCTGTGTTGTAAGTTCTATCTACATATTTATATGTATTTTCTTGTTTTGATGTATGGTGTGGAGTTTTGTTGAACTAAATGAGTATTTGGTTGACCACTAAGAAGATCACTAAAGGTATATATTATTTACTAGAAACCAATAATGCAATTAATGAATATGTGTGAAGGAGGATAAAAGGTATTTTAGGTATTTTTGTGTACCTACACATTCAAGAGAAAAAAAAAAAAGTGATAGAAGTGAAGGTCAAGAATGAAAACATTCAAGGTGATCGATTGAGGGATTTGCATTGATTGTGTGAAAGCAACAATAAGGGTTTGAAAGAGAGACCGAGTGGGAGGAGGAGAAGGGGGGTTTCAAATTTGATCATAGGGGGGAAATTGGGTGATGGAGGGTTTGTTGTAGGATCTACGACAAGGGATATGAGAATTTTTGTGGATTCAATGTCATGGAATGTGAAAAGGGCTGGTGGGTTACTTTTGGCTTCATCCAACAAGGATTTTTGTCCCTCCAAGGGGTTAGAGATCAAAAAATTTGAAAAAATCATTAAGACTTCCCCCTTGGAGCCTCAAGGAGGCAGACAATCTAGCTTCTCTTCGCTTAACAAAAAAGGGAAATGGTCAGGTCTTTTTGGTGTTAAGCTTTCTGGGAAATCTTCCTTCCCTGAAGTCAATATCATCTTTGATCTAGATAAGGGAGCTTTTGGTATTTTTATCCCGGACCCACTGGTAGACCATACTGTGTCAATAATGGCTTCAACTCTGGTTGGTAAGTTCATGGGACCTAGACCAAATATTGACTTGGTTAGATCCTTTGTGGTTAAAAAGTGGAGACTTAAGGGCCAGGTGGATATAGCAGCAATGCCAAAATGATTTTTCTCTTTTGAATTTTCTAATCAAGAAGATATGTCAAAATTGTTATGTGGTGGTCCTTGGATGATGGGAAGATCTTCTCTATCATTGCAAAACTGGTTAACTAATTTGGACTATAATAATAATTTCTTTGTTGCATCCCATGTGTGGGTCAGGATTCTAGGTTTGCCTTTGGAATATTGTCATGTGGATATTTTTGTTGGTCTTGCTAGAGCCTTTGGTGAGCTTCTTTCTATATACCCGATGAATGTGGAAAGGACTAGACAAGTGTATGTAAGGATTTGTGAGAACATTCAGTAATATGCTGAACTTCCATAAGTCATTACCATAAACTTGAAACTAGGTAAATGGATTCAAGAAATGGAATATGAATCTACTATCTTTTCTTGTTTTTTTTTACAAGAAGTCTGGTCATTGGACGAAACAATGCCCTTGGAAGGAAAAAAAGAAGATGCAAGAAAAGCCTACAGTTAAGAAGCCAAATGAACTTCTTTTGGGTTTGAGGAAAGTTGAGAACAATTAGAGTCAACAAGATGTTCCTGCTAGTGAAATTCAAAAGAAAAATGAACAAGAAAAGGAAAAGGTAGTTTCAAAAGAAAGTTTCAATAAGACTACCAGTCTTGACTTGAGAAAAAAAGGAGTAGGAACTCCTAGGGAAGAAGAGTATGTTATGGAATTAGAGGTGGAAGATTCTTTGAAAGGGCTGGAACCTATAGAGCCTAATCAGGTCATAGAGGAAGGCCAGCGCTATAATATTTTGGATGGACATAATCATAGTGGCTCCTTAATAGGGAATAATAAGGAATAATTCTATGCCCCAATAGGGAAAAGGTCTTGGGGAAATCAAGAAAATATGGAAACTCTTGATCTTGATGAAAAGGAGAATCCTTGGTTTGAGGTTGGGGAGCTTAAGAAAAAAATAGCTCAGGTAAGAAGGGCTCTCCACTAGGACCTGCCACCTCAAATGACCAATCTTATTATTTAGGGAAGAGAAGAGATTGTGTTTCTAAGGTAGGATCTACTTTTAGAATGATCAAGAAGATTTGGGCTCAGAAACAAGTAGTCCAAACTAGAGGGCAACATAAAGCTAATGTAGGTACCCCAAAAAAAGAAAGAGGAAGAAAAATAGATAGAGAGCTGAGAGATCAAGAAGCAAGATAGAACATAGAGGATGGAAAAAATATGACTATCCTAGAGGTATTCTCTCCAATAATCATATCATGGAACATTCAAGGACTTAATGGTCATCAAAAGGAAGATGTAGTTAGGAATCTTGTAAAGGAATCTAAGCTTGATTTTACTTATTCAAGAAACTAAAATGAGGAAAGAAAAAATTGAAAAGATTAATTTTTTTAAAAATGGGGGATGCCTTGGTGGTAGATGTAAAGGAGCCTCAGGGGGAATGGCTATATTTTGGAATCATGTTAGCTTTAATTGTTGTATGCACCCTAAAATGGTCGCCTAGACTTTGGGCCCCCATTCAACAATTTATCAATTTCCTGAATCAACATTTTCAATTCAATATCAATTTCCTTGATCAAATCCTAATTTTATCATTTATTCAATGTTATTCTATGGGCTAACCATTTTATCCTAAGTCTTTATTTAATCAAAAGGAATTCCCTCCCCTTTTATTAAATAAAAAGCCCCCACTTTTCCTCTTATCCTAAGTTGCACAAATAAAGCATTATTCTTATTTTATAAAAAGAAGAAAAGGCCTTTTTATCTCATATGGGACACAAAAGTCAACTCTTATTTTCTCATTGGAGGAGATTTGTGCACATGGATTGTTCCTCTTTCAAGCTCCACCCTTGATTAAATCTTTTGCCTCTTAATCTCCATGGTCCATTCCTTTTCAATTCCTTTAAAAGGAGAGCTCTTTTCTCATTCTAGGATCCCAACTTTTGAATACTAATCTTATGCTGCAGGATTTCTTGGTGACTTTGGAGATTTTGAAATCTTTTTGCATTCTAGGTTTCATTCTTGCACCATAGCTTCATGTTTATGCTTTCTTAGTTTAGATTTCCTTCCAAGTTCTAGCTTAGCTCACATAGATTAATTAGTAAGGCTTGTAATACTTTCATTTCCATAGCTTACTTGCATCTTCATTCTTAGCATAGTTGCATTGCATTTCCAACTTGATTTTTGAAGATATTGGCATTCTTGCCCTTGTCTCTTTAAATTTTCCATTGTGTGGTTTACTAGCAAGGTTATAGGCTTAATAGCTCTAGCTGAGAGCATTCTTAATATCCTTGTGACTCCATGCCTAGGGAGCTCTAGGTCACTTTATCAAGGTTTCCCATTCATGAATTCTCTTGGAAGTAATGACTTAGAGAAGTGCACAATTTGAGTGTACATTTTTGGCGCCCACCATGGGGCAGAACACTCTTGTTTTGTCCTTTTTATGCATTTCTATCAATTTTTCATCATCCTTTTTGCTTGTTGTTTCCGCTCTCTATTTTTTTGACATATTATCATGTGATAGTCTTCTAGCATCATGTGATATTTAACTACATACCCGTGCAATACTTTTCTAGTAAAAGTATCATTTAGTCATACAGGCTTCTGTCACATGGCCATACAGAACTTCATCATCTAGACACAGTGTGATATTTCATACAGAGAGAAAGCATCGCACTCCTATATTGTGAAGTATCATGAAATCTCTTTTCTGATAGCAGACTATCGCCCAGACCTATAGGTGACTATTTTGGTTCTTTTGGCTTGCAAGATTTGGATTTTTAGCTTTCTAGTTTAACTTGCTGTAGCTAGATAGAGTTTTTACTTGCAGATTATTTGATTTTTGATGTGCTAACCATTGTGGAGCTAACAAGTTGTGCTTGTAGGTGCCTTCATTTCTTGAAATATTTTCTCAAAAGAATGCATGTCAAAGCTCCAAATGCATAAGGGCTACTAATTGTTTTCGCAGGGCTGGCCAAAGCATAAAAACAAATCAAGTGCTTATTTATTCCTTTCATTTTTAGTGTGGCATATACTAGTTGTTTCTTTTCATAGGAACTTAATATCTTGTTGTAGAAATCTTTTTGTGGTAGGAGAGTATGCTCTTCACCCTTGTGGTGAAACAAAAATCTTGACCCATCTTTGGATTTTGAAGGCAAGAGGGTAATTGAACCTTTTCTTGGTGTGTTTGGGAGAAATTTTTGAGCTAGGAGAGTATGCACTTCACCCTTGAGGTGAACCAGAAATCTTGAAACTCAAAGGTTGATCCACTCTTTGTTTAGTTTTAGGATCCTTTAGTGGGCCTTCTCTTGAGCAATCAGGAGGAATGACCCAAGTGGGGACAGGTTAATGCCAAGCTATTCTGACCCACTATAAAATTAAGGCTATCAAGGACACAAAAGCTTGGTAGATGTAGTACTTTTTCTTTGCTTGGTGTGAGTACTTGTGGGATTGTGACCATGAGGAAAGTGCTAGGAAAGAATGCTTAAGGTACTCTTGTGGCCGCGAGGTCTGTTACTTGTTGCAAGGTAAGGAGTCCCTTTGGGGAGCAAGAGGGGTATTATGAACGGAAGCCCTTACTAAGAACCATAGATAAAAGCTACCCTATTTTTTCACTTAGCTTCTTGGTGCAAGGATTGATCATAGTAGACTAACTCGGATCACCCCAAGATTACTCACCATTTGTGTTCCTTTGGTTGTGTCATTGGCACTTCCATGACCAAGCCAATATCTATTGTGGGTAACCACTTTGTGTGAGGCAATGGGACATCAAGTGTGGGCCAAGTTGTTAAGTATTGAGCCTTTTTCTTTTTAGGCTAGTAAGTGCTTGAAGTGTTCTTACTATGATCTACCTGTGCAAATGTTCTCAAACATCAAACATCTCGGTAGCATTCATAGGATTTTTTTTTCTTTGATATCACAATTGCTTGTCTTGGCAAGGTTGCTTTTGCCCTTGTGCAAGTGTTTTACAACACGTTTGATCACCTACTATTTTCAAACCTATCTATTGTCTACTGTTACTATATTTTGAACTGTGAAATCAAATCTGCCAAATTAAAACATTGACCAAATTGCCTTTAAAATTGAAATTTTTACACTCATTGGTCAAGAGTCATACAATCCTGAAGAATCATCACACACTGTTATGAGTTTTATCATGTGATACTTCATTGTTGCAAAAATATTGCACATCTTGCCTGGAAAATATCACACCTACTACCTAGAAAATATCGCATAACCTATGTAAGAAATATTGCCTAACTAGATTATATCATCCCAATATTCTGAGAACTATCGCACAGAGTCTTTTTGCTGTCTATCGGATTTATGCCATTTTCAATCTTTCTTTAGTTGATCCAAATTTTAGTAGGTCTCTTACCTTGTAGTTGGAAGCTTTTTTATACCTTGGGTTCCTATGTTTTGACCCCTTGAATTAGTATTCTTTGAGTTCACAAGTGACTTTGCTTGAAATCGGTACGTTAGAAGTCATCCTTGTTGAAAAAAAGTAAACCTTTAGATTCTTTGGTAACACACTTGGAGAGTTTTAGTAGTCTCTTGTCCAATTCACTTCCATCAAAAATCAATTTCAATCTCACATATAATTTGGGTAAATCCATCCTCCTGATCCATATGTACTAGGATATTTATCCTTTGATTGGGCACCTCTGTGGCAGTGTTGGTTTACACCTTTTGCAATTTTCTATCTTATCATCTCTTTTTGGACAATTGAACACTTTTACTATCCTAGTTTGGTATCGACATTTTGTAGGGTCATCTTATCACGAAGGGTCTTTTTCTTTCATGTCGGTTATGACAAGGTACCAAGTTAGTCAAAGAAAATGACCTCAAGTTGTCTTTGACCAGTTACCCTTAGTCCAAACTTGTCAAAAGTGAAAGGGAAAAGAGCCCATCTTTGATCAATCACCTAGGAGCAATTCTGAAGCTTGGTTTGACCCAAAGAGCAATCCTAGTGAGTTGAGTACCTCTTTAGCACCTTCTCAATCAAATATGGACATGAGTTACACCATGACTAGAAAGGAGAGAGAAGCAATGGATCAAAATCTTGATGATATTTTTCAAAGACATAAGGATAACATGCTATTTGGTGATGACAATCAACTAGAATCACCCCCTATCAACACAAGATATTTAGATGCCCATTAGAGAACTAAAAGGGATACAAGATGAGCTCACCAAGATGAACAATCACAACATGAAGACTAGAACAATGAATCTTGTGATGCTCATGTGAATGCAACATTTACTAATGACTTGTTCAAACATTCAAGGCCCAACTCTCCACTCAAAACAACCTCAAGCTATGTGAATGAAAGGCTTAAAATAATTGAACGTGAAAAGAAAGACTTTTTGGATGAACAAGCCACAAAAGAAGAGAGGTTCAGACTCCTAGAGGTGGAGCAACAAGCTTTGTTAGAATTGAAAAGAAAATCATTTCAAGAAGAACAAGATAGGCTTTTAGCCCAACAATTTAATGACCAATTCAACAACAGGGGTACCAATAGTGGAAACAACTCTCCACCATCTACTCCCTCAGGAACCCCATGAAGTAGAAGGTGGTCAAGAACCCCTTCAAGATTGATCTCCTAGTCCTAGGGGAAGAAGGACTTCACAACATAGGAGACAAACACCTCCTAGGAGCTCAAGAAAACCCTCCCAACAAGCTCATCATGGCTCCCAACATGGAGGAAGAAGTGCAAGTTTTGATGATCAAGACTTTATGAGGATGCAACAAGAACCACTATTCCAACAATATGTGGAGAAGTATATAGATCAAAACAAGGATAAGTTCCTAGAGAGCTTGATCAACAAGGGTGCTAGAGTCCCTTACAACTTTGATGTGGATAGAAACATCAAGAAACAAGGTCCATCCCAAGAAGAGGAGATCAAACAACTCAAGCATATGATGGAAAAGGTGTTGGAACCTAAAAGTTCCTTTTCACTTGACTCAATCTATCCCAATCCTTTCGACAAAAGTGTGAGTATGAAGGATTTTCCTAGAAAAGTTGAAATCCCCTAGTATGACAAGTATGACAGCAATAGCGACCCACATGATCATGTGCGTCAGTTCTACATCATGAGTTTTGAATTTCACCAAGATGAATCCTATCTTATGAGATTTTTTCTAAGGAGTCTCAAGGGCCAAGCAATGGAGTGGTTTACCAACATAACCCCTCCCATCAAAAATTTCAAAGAACTTGTCCATAGATTTGTTCAACATTTTGCATACAACTTGTCAAGATCGGTCACTATGTTAGACTTGTGCAATTTGAAACAAAACCAAGCGGAATCCTTTGTTACCTTCTTACAAAGATGGAGACGATTGTGCTCTCACTATTCTAGGACTATTACTGAGCATGAAAGGATTGATATCATTGTTAGCAATTTGGTGCCCAAAATGTAGTATGAGGTTTAGAAGATCGTCTTTGATTCCTTTGACACTATGGTTGAAACCACATGTCGAATTGAGGATGTCTTGAAAGAGCAAGGGATTTTGACCAAACATAACAATAACAACAATGGTCAAAATACTAACAACTCTAATAAGGACAAAGGCAAGAACTTGCACTGGAACAAGAACAAACAAGTGGTCAATGATGGAGTTGAGGACTCTTCTCAACCCAAGGATCAAGGTGTCCTTCATTTGTCTAGTGCAGTTTAAGGTATGAAGCTCAACACATCCTCCAACCAACAAGAGCATAAACCAAAGTATCAGGATAAGCCTAAAAAGGAGAGGTGACAATTTTCTAAATTGGGTGACTTGTATGAGGATGTTTTCAAGACACTTATTGCTAATAACCTTTCACAACCTCAAGATCCAACAAATTTCTACATGCCTGATGTTAAGCTACATTGGTGGAATGAAAAAGTTCTCTACAAGTTCCACAATGGCATTGGACATGATATTGAACATTGCTGGAAACTTAAGCACATTATTCAGGATCTTATTGAGAGTGGAAAACTTTAGATTGATGGGTTGAACACCAATGTAGACCATAGAGCATTCAATGAGCCTTTGCCTAAATATAAGAAGGGGGAAACCTCTAAAGATAAGAATGGCAAGGTTGAAATCAACTATACCTACACAACTACAAAAAACATGGTCAATATGCTTGAGGTTGTGGAGGAAAGTGTCAACATGATGAGGGACAAGGATCCTTATGGTTATTTTGTGGGATCTCCTCCTATATTTGATGAAGAACTAGTGGTGGTGCTTAGGGGTCCTCACTCTCAAAGGTCATCCCAAGCTCTTAACATTGTCACAAGAAGCCAAAGTCAAGGTCCTGTGGCTATTAGAGGTCCTAGTTCCAACCAGTCCAGCAAACCCAAGAAAGTGACATCCAAAAATGTCACCACCAAATCAGTTGTGAATCCTTAGTTGAACTATAACCTTGTTGATTAGCTAAAAAGAACACCAACTCAGATTTCAATCTTTGAGCTTTTAGAATTGTCTCCAAGACATAAACAAATCCTTGAGGATGCTTTGCATGCAAAAAATGTTCCTAACAACATAGATGTTGACCAATTCTAGAACATGGTTAACCACCTTGCCATCCCTCATTACCTAACATTCTTAGAATAAGATGACAAAGCTTTGAGCCATCCACATAATCTTTCCCTTCATATTGAAGTCATGATTCACAAGACCCCTATTAGGCTTGTGTTGATTGATGAGGGTGCTGGGCTCAACATTTGTTCTTTGAGTTTGTTGAAGATACTAGGTTATTCTAAGCAAGTTATTGATACCCAGAAGAAAATTACCATTAAAGCCTATGATGAGGTAGAGAGAAGTTCTAAAGGGTTGGCCATCCTTCCTATCAGGATTGGTCCAATTGAGAAGGACATTTTGTTCCAAATTGTTGATGCTAGTCCTCTAGCATATAATATCCTACTTGGTAGACCATGGATCCATGACATGCAAGCATTACCATCCACCTACCACCAATGTGTTAAGTTCCCCTATAATATAGTAGAAGTCTATATACCCAGGGATAGCACATTATCTATAAATGCAATTTCAGCTAGGACACATGTTCCTCTTAATAGGGAAGCAGAGGATTTCAATGCAACCCTAGCACAGTGCAAGAATAAGTTCAAGTCCATAGACCTTGGTATGGGGGGTATCAACTTGACTCCTTTACAAAAATACCAGTCTCACCTAGGTCTTATGGCAAACCTTCACAAGAGAAGTATCCTTCATCTTTAGCCATGACTTTGTTTGGTACATTTGTGGAGTCCTTAGTGCCTATCCAAGATGAAAAAGAAGAGGTGGCTATCAAGGATTGGATCTATAGAGAAGAAAAATAAATGCATAATGAGAAATTCTCTCCCTCTCCTAAGGAATATGGAAGAGGGTACACTCTTGTCAAAAATATGGGCTATCCAGGTCATGGTCCTCTTAGTCATAGATTAGATGCTAGGGCTGAACCACTTGATCATGCTCTTTTTGGCCGCAGGTCTAAAAAAATGGGTGGCCTAGGTTTCAAAAATTAGAACAAGAACCCTATTCCTATCCTTGGTGAGATGGATAGTGAGGATGAAACAAAGTATATTCCTAACCAATAGGACATGTGTGAAGATTGGGTCCCTTCCACTAATCTCCTTTGGGGAGATTCAAATACTCCAGTTTCCCATCCAACAGTTTCAAGCCTAGAACAAGAAGAATCCACTATTGAAGATCCTATTCAATACACAAATGGTGTTCAAGAAGGTGTTACCTTTGGTGACATTAGAGCTTCCACATCTAGACATCATAAACATGCTTGGTGTAAACATCCCAGTTAGGATTCAGATACAGACTCACATGAGTATGAATGGGAATCTCTCTCTGATTCTTCTATAGTTGACATGGATGTTGATGTCATCCACACTTATAGTTCCCAACCTAAGGTAGCTAATGAGTCAAGTGTAGGATTAGAGAATTCAAATCTGCAAGTTGCTTTAGTGGATGATACTTCACTTGGTAGAATAAATCTTGATTTAGGTACCTTAGAGGGATACTTGACAAAACCTGACTCTGTAATCACCAAAGATGATACCATTCGTATCCACAACATTGAACCCATCATTGACCTACCCCTTGCTCACCCTCACCTAATTGATTTGTCTCAATGCTATTAAGAGCCTCAGCTCTTAACTTTCCAAAATGACTATGAGATAGCATGTTACCTAAATGCCCTTGAGCACATAGTCTCTTCCACCAACAAACCAACTACAAGCATGACAAAACCAGATATCAAGTACCTTAGTTGCAAATTGAAAAGAAAAGAAAAAAAGAATAAGAGTTCTGATGGTGAAAACCACTGTATGGTGGTGTCATAACCTAAAAAAGTAAAAATAAAGGACATATCCAAGGGTGAAAACCTCTCCGAGGCACCTAAGGATGAGGTACTTGATCATCTCCCAAGTTACTTTCAAGACAGATCTTCAGTGCTTGTCGAGCATACACAACCAGTTAATTTGGGTATAGAAGAGGCTCCACAAATAGTACATTTGGCTCAATCTCTATCAACATAGGAAAAAGAAGCATCTACCAAGTTCCTACAGAGCAAGAAGATTAATTTTTCTTGGACTTACTCAGACATGCTAGGGCTGGACACTAATCTCATTATGCATCACTTGTCCATAGCTCCAGGTATAAAACCAGTTAAACAAAAATTGAGGAAAATGGATCCTCACATAGCTCTTCTCATCAAAGCTGAATTAGAAAAACTCCTCAGCCTAGGATTCATAAGAGCCATTGATTATGCCGAATGGATATCCAATATTGTACTAGTTTCAAAACATGACAAGTCCATTCACATCTACATAGATTTTAGGGATCTTAATAAAGCATGCCCAAAGGATTATTTTGCACTTCCAAACATAGATATGATAGTGGACATGACCGTGGGTTATGAGATCTATTCCTTGATGGATTGTTTTTCTGGATATAATCAGATTAAAATATCTCCTGAAGACTAGGAAAAGACTACATTCACTTGCGCATGGGGTACCTATTGCTGGAACATTATGCCATTTGGATTCAGGAGCCACTTATCAAAGAGCTATGACAACTATCTTTCATGACATGATCCATAAGAATATGGAAGATTATGTGGATGACACCTTGGATAAATCTAATAAAATGAATACACACTTAGGTGATTTGGAAGTCATTCTAGATCACATGGAGTAGTTTCAACTAAGATTAAATCCAAAAAAGTGTGCATTTGGAGTCACCTCTGGAAAAATTCTAGGGTTTATCATTTCAGCCAAAGGAATAGTGGTGGACCCAGAGAAAGTTCAAGCAATCTTGGATATGCCACCTCCCAAAAACATCAGCTAAATGAGGAGTCTCTAGGGACATATTCAATCTATAAGGAGGTTCATTTCACAACTGGCCGATAGAGATCAACCCTTCAATAAGACATTGCACAAAGGGGTTAAATGTGTCTAGAATGAAGATTGTCAAAAGAGCATGGACCAAATCAAGTAGTACTTGGCCAATCCTCTAATATTAATGCCTCCTATCCCAGGAAAACCACTCATATTATATGTTTCAACAACAAAATCTTCCTTGGGGGCATTACTAGCTCAACTTGATGACACTGGGAGAGAAAGATGTATATACTACATTACTCATACTCTCATGTCATATGAGGTTAATTACACTAGTATTGAAAAATCTCGCCTTGTGGTGGTGTTTTCTTACCAAAAGTTGTGACATTATATGCTTGTGCATACAATACACCTCATTGCAAAGATTGATCCTCCCAAATATTTTCTTGGTAAGGATTCTCTCACAAGTATACTTTCTAAGTGGATGAGGATCTTACTAGAATTTGACATAGAGTATGTTGAGCATAAAGCTATAAAAGGACAAGCCATTGTAGATCAATTGGCTGATTTCTAAATTCAAGACAGCATGCCTATTCAAGTTGAATTTCTAGATAAGCACATAATGTACATGACTGCAAGAACATGGAAGATGTTCTTCGATGGCTCTTTTATGCAAAATGGTTATTTGTTTCTCCTCATGGGTACATAATTCCTAAGTCCTATAAACTATTGTTCCCATGTACAAATAACATTGTTGAGTATGAGGCCTTGACAAATGGACTAAAAATGGCCATAGAATGGAGAATCACAAAGCTGCATATCTATGGGGATTCATAATTAATAATCAACCAAGTTAATGAAGACTACTAAACAAAAGATGACAAATTGATACCCTACAAGAAAATGGTTGATTCATTGAGATGATATTTCACCTTTGTTACATTTTAGAAAATCCCTAGAGTAGAGAATAAATTAGCTGATGCTATGGCTACATTGCTCCACTTCGTCAACTAGAACAACATGAGTCCAGATTCAAATTCTTGGTGGAAGAGCTACATTGTCTTATCTATGACTCCCAAGAAAGCCAATTTGTTTGTACCCTTGTTGGCCACGAGTCATCCTGCTATGGTTCCATTTACTCATATCTCCATGATGACATTATTCTTAAAACCTTTAACCATTCTGAATGAAGAAACTTAACCTAAAAGTCCTCTCGCAACACCCTTATCTTCAGTGATTTGTATAGGAGGGGTTTAGATGGGACACTTCTTAGGTTCTTGGAAAAGGATGAGTCTGATCAAGCGTTAGTTGACATTCACAAGGGAATTTATGGAGGACATTCCAATGGTCTTTCCATGGCCCAAAGGTTTCTTAGGGCTGGGTACTATTGGCCTATCTTGCAGACAGATGCAGTAGCTTTTGCTAATTCATGCGAAAAGTGTCAGAAACATGGTAACCTAATACATGCTCCAGGTAGGGAGCTTATTCCATCTATATCTCATTGGCCATTTCAGTGCTGGGCCTTTGATCTTGTTGGGAAGATTCATCCCAACTCATCAGGTGGACACAAATTTATCATCACTGCTATTGAGTACTTTACTAAATGGGTAGAGGCTATCCCACTTTCTGTTGCCTCAGGCAAAATAGTTTCTCTATTTATTTTAAACCATATCATCTATCAGTATGGAGTGCCTTCTAAAATAATCACTTATAATGGAGGTTAGTTCAAGAATAAGGACCTTAAACAACTCTATAAGAAGTTCAAGATAAAACAACATTGGTCCTGCATTTACTTCCCGCAAGGAAATGGACAAGAAGAGGCTTCAAATAAAACTATTCTCAAAATTCTCCATAGAATAGTTCACAAGAATGGTAGAGATTGGCATCTACAGATAAATCCAGCCTTATGGGCTTATAGAAGGAGTATTCATACTCCAACTAGGGCTTCTCCTTTTTCCCTTACCTACGGTGCTAAAGCAGTGTTACCTTTAGAGGTTGAAATTCCTTCACTTAGAGTTTCCCTCAAAGGTCTAGTGACAGATGAAGACTATTGCACCATGAGACTCCAAGAGCTAGAACTTCTAGATGAAAAGTGTAAAGCATCATTTGATCACATGAGGGCTTACCAAAAGTGTATGTCCAAAGCATTCAACAAAAAGGTTCACCTTAGAGAATTTCAAGTGGGAGATCTTGTCTTACGAGAAAACCCTAAGAACCAACAACATAGAGATAAAAAGGGAAAATTCAAACCTAATTGGCTTGGACCATACATCATTACTGCTACTTTTGGAATAGATGCTTACTTGTTATCTACTAAAGAGGGAGAACAGCTCCCTGATCCTATCAATGTTTTGCATCTGAAGAAGTTCTATCCATGATGTCTATTCTAGCTGGGGGCATCCTTTGTATATATTTATTGATCCTGAAAAAATTCCAAACGAATTCATATATGATGTTGGAAAAATCCTAAAAAGCATATAAAGTCCTGAAAAAATACAAAAAAATCAAAAAATTCAAAAAAATTCAAAAAAATAGAAAAAGTGCCTTGGGGAAAACCTGGAAATAGGTGCCTTGGTAGCAAAATACAAAAAAATTGAAAAAATAATAAAAATCGGTCAAGTGGTGAAAACCTGGAAACATGCGCTACTTGAGGCCTTTGCACCCTTGTTTCTTAGCCCACATCCTCGACACTTAGCCTTTCTCCATCATGCCTTGACCTTGTTGCCTTGGTTTGGAATTGGTCTTTGTCTTTGTCTAGGGGGAATAACTATGTTAGCTTTGGTCTCTAGGATGCATTGGTCTTTAGGACATCTTGCAAATGGTGTTTTTCAACACCACCCCAGCTATGTTCTTCAACACTACCCTAGCATCAAGTTTTTCTCAACACTTATCATATATCTTACCCATAGTTTAGCATGATATGATATTTTCTACTGGTAGATGTGAGACTCAAAGTTTGACTCTATGACCTACACACATGCACTTAAACACTCGACTCACTGAGACTTGTTTGACTTTATTTATTTATGTGTTGTCTATGATGATTTCTTTGATAAGTGTTCTCTCCTTAATAGTTTTCGATGATGTCGAACTAGAAGACTGGGGGCACGAGGACATGTTTTTGTTTTCTACTTGTGGTTATATTTTGTTGGTCCTAAATGTCATGAGAATTTATGCTTGTTCCACTTGACACTAGGATTTACAATGTATTATACTTGACTATTTTTCGTAAGTGCATACTTATAGTCATCTTGACTTTCCTTGTGTCTTGATGCGAGTATAATCTTGCCATACAAAACTTAGGAAACCTCACTGCACTAGTCATCTTGACCTATATGTCTTTGATACTTAGGTGGGATTCCCACATACCTATCTGATATAGATCATATTCAGATTCACATAGTTATACTAGTGTGCATTGTATGATCTTGTGACGCTACCAATAATGCTCGATGATGAATATTAGAGTCTAATAGCTTTGTGACCTTGCGAGTAAACCACTTTTCATTGTAGCTTACATTTTGTGGTTCATGTTAGTTTAGTTTTGCATCCTACATATGGAGAGAGCTCTCCTTTCATCTTTCACAGACTTGTCAGTCAACCATGCTCATCTTTCGCTTCTTCTTGATCATGTCTTTCACTCCTTGTCTTTTACATCACATCCTTTTTCCTGTTATCACAAGGGGTTAATCTTATCATCATATCTATATCATAAAGAGATCATTTTCAGAAACATGAGTTTACATCATAACATGAGAACTAAACATACATCTATGAGAGAGATTACTCATGAGCATTTATAAGCATACATTTGAGCAATATAACAAGACAATAAAATTGAACCATCCATCACAAGTGGGACAAATACACAAGATACATCATAAATCTAGTAAATCTCATATATATATGTATGTCATGATACAAAATACAACATGGGATCCAAAAACTGGATGATGTCCCAAGATATGACTATACATCTAAACACCCTAGACCTAAGTCTGACTCTCCCCATCACATGGTGGTGGTGGAGGTGGTGTTGCCACTCTATCTGGTACCATGTCAGATCTACTTTCCCTCTTGGAGTAGAGTGGCACTCTCTGTGCCATAGGGATGACTACTATATATAATCCATGATAATATGTAGCTCATGCCGCCTCTCTTTGGATCTTTGCAGCATCGGCCTATGCTACCCTCTCCCACCGATCTATCTTAGCGCATGCATCTGATAGCTACTGATCTCGCATGGAAATTGTGATCCTAAGCTACTGGATCTCAGTCTGCAAAACCTACACTCTAGCCCTAAGATCCTCCCCTTCCCTCTCTACAGGTTGGTCCTATCCTATGTCCACCTGTCGGTGAACTAATCTCACCACATCATCTCCCTCATCATCAAAAACATGTCTCTTTGACCATCTCCGGCCACCTAATCTAGATCCCTATCCCCTATCCACTCCCCTCCCTCCATTGTCTCCTCCATCTCCATCACTCCCATCACCACCCTCTACCAGCGGCTATGCATTAGGAATAGTAAAATGTGGGAATGGCTATCTCTATCACTTTACCCTATAGGTTGCATCTACACCTACATTCACCATATCAGGAAGGTAATCCCATGGCTCCTTGCATATCCCTATAGTATCCTATGCTACCTCCTAGTAGTCTAGCATCAGCAGTCATCCTTGTCCCTCCTCATCCCTGGCCCGAGCATATGTGGTCATCTCTATAGGTACCCTCTTCTATTGTCCAAACTGCCTCCATACCCGAGAGATAAAAAAGGACTCAAAAATCTCAGAGTGGTAGCCTAATAGTGGTTAGCTACACAACATATACCCCAACTCCTTCTCTTGATCACTCCATTGCTCATAGGCCCTGTATGGTCTCCACTCAAAAGATGTGAGCTCATCTAAGAGCCTCCTATAGTATGTGAGGTCTCTGCTATGGGGCTAGCTAATGAATCCCATGTAGCTATAGATATAGGGGCGTCTTCACTCCCTAGGCTACACATGTGGGCACACAATGGTGATGTGCTCCCATGCCCATACCTATGCTAGAAAAGCACCGCATGCCCATGTCCTACTATCCCTATAGACTATCTCATGGAGCTCATGATACATATCAGCTAGGATAGTTGGGCCCCATGCCATCTATCGAGGGTGTGCTATCAAGTTGGAAACTAACCTACCCCAGCCCAATGGGAACCCTCTCTGGCTCTTGTCTGTGATCAAGGCCTGTGCTACTATCGAGCATACTATGCATGGAATTGGAAAATCATGACCAAAATCCTCCATTATCTAGTCCCAAATAATGTTTCTATCAATGATGGTGACATCCTAGAACATGTCCTTGATGGCTTGTTGCCCCTCGGTCAGATCTTGATCATAGTATACCTATGTCACTAGAAAAATCATGTTAGTTTCTATCATATGAAAACTTTACATCTATGCACATTTAGCAACATGATTATACTCATTGGATCACCATGGCTAGATATCTAGAGGATCTGATAGACATCCTCTAGGGTGATCGTCACCTCTCCACTAGGCAGGTGAAAGGTATTGTGCTCACTATGCCACCTCTCAGTGAATGCTATCAATAATCCATGATCTACCCGAATATGGGGCATATCTAGTAGAAACTTGAATCCCATGCTGATGAGGTCCTCTCTCCTAGGAGTATCTAGATCTCTCACGCAGCATAACCTGGTCACTCTCAGTGCTCTAATGATCAGTGCTTGGAAAGCCTCCTACAAGCCATAACCCCAAACCAGATGTTAGAACATATCATGATGGATGTCTAAAATCAGTACAAGAAATCTTGAATGCAAAAATTGTCTAGACCCATATTATTTTTCTCAAATTAACACTATGCGATATTTCTTATTATACTAGTGTGATACTATTTTTGGATATAGTATCATGTGATAATTTCCTTAATAGCAATGTGATACTAGATTGAACTATTGCATGATGCTTTGTGGACCTATGAACTATCACATGATAAAAAGTATCGAGGTGTGTGATACTTTCAAAGTGTCGTATGAACTTTCACATGAATGAAATTTGAAATATTAAAAAATAATTAAAAACATTTTTTAAATGCCATAAATAGCTCATAAATGACTCAAAAGGTGTGTTTTTCTAAAAACTTATCGGGGCACCATACTGAGGAGGCCAGTTGTGCAACTGACCGTGCTCGAATCGATGTGTACCGGAATCACTACTTACTGGGCCATTTTCTCTCTCTGAGATCTCAAAGTTCTCAATATCACAAAAGACAAATGAATTTGAAAATGACCTTTTTGTTATGTATGTCGAGCCTAATCAGACTCAAGTTCTTTTGGCGTGGTTTCCCCCCTGACTTATCTACGGGGTCAAGGGGCAGATCCCCTTGTGAGGTCTAGGGGTAATGCCCCATGTGGGGTCAAGGGGCAGAGCCCCTTGTGAGGTCTAGGGGTAATGCCCCATGTGGGGTCAAGGGGCAGAGCCATAAATTTTCTATTAGTCAGAGTATTTTTCCCCTAATTTTTTTATGTCAAAAATACTTGTAAAATGGGCTTAGGGTTCAAGATTCATTGTATGAGGGATTTTGTAGCTTCCTATGGTCGTATTGAGTTGCAGGTTTCAGATTGTAATCATTGGATAATAATAAAGATATTGGACTCATTGTTGGTGGACATAGCCCAAGGATTGGGTGAACCACATTAAACATTATGTTATTGTATTCTCTTCTATGTGTTAATATTTTCATTTTTCTGCTTATTATTCTAACACTTTTTTACCCCTTTTATAGCATTTTGACTTTGTGACCTAATTTTTAAACCATCTTGAAATTTTGTGAAAATTGCACCCCTGGCTAATTTCGATGTCCTGGATCCATTTTCAGGATCAAAATCAAAATTTGAGTTCATCTTGATAGTCAAAATCACATTTAAAAATTTCTCCTTCTTCTGCACAGTTGGCTGACCATTTAAGGCCTAATCCTTTGATCTTCACTGGGGCATCTTCATTTCTTCACCCCCATCTCTTTCAACCTTGTAGTCTTTCATTCATTGTCATTCACTTCATCTCTCTAAGGTTTGACTTATTTTTTATCCTATATATTTTTCAATCAAACCTAGTCAAACTGGGACATATCTTCACTTCTTGATGGTTATCCTATCATTCTTTTGCCTTCAATTATGATTTCTAGTGATTTGATCAAATTTATCAATTTACTATTTCTCCTCTACCTGATTTTGATTTTGATTCGGAGGGGGCAGTACCTATCAAACTTCAAACTTTGATTCAACTTTTTCAATCAAACCTTGCTTGAGATTCTTATCTCTTATTTGAGACTTGACAATCACCTATTTATAGGTATGTTGGTCTTGTTTTTCATCTTATCTTTGTCAGCTTATCTTTGTCCTGATGTGTTCCCATCCATCAAACACATGTCTTGGTTGTTTTGTGATCCCAAATCGATCTCACATTTCAATTCCATTCTTTGACCACATGTGATCCCAAATTGATCTCACATTAGTCAAAGAGGGGCAAATGTATGCACCCTAAAATGGTCGCCTAGACTTTGGGTCCCCATTCAACAATTTATCAATTTCCTGAATCAACACTTTCAATTCAATATTAATTTTCTTGATCAAAACATAATTTTATCATTTATTCAATTTTATTCTATGGGCTAACCATTTTATCCTAAGTCTTTATTTAATCAAAAGGAATTCCCTCCCCTTTTATTAAATAAAAAGCCCCCACTTTTCCTCTTATCCTAAGTTGCACAAATAAAGTATTATTCTTATTTTATAAAAAGAAGAAAAGGCCTTTTTGTCTCATATGAGACACAAAAGTCAACTCTTATTTTCTCATTGGAGGAGATTTGTGCACATGGATTATTCCTCTTTCAAGCTCCACCCTTGATTAAATCTTTTGCGTCTTAATCTCCATGGTCCATTCCTTTTCAATTCCTTTAAAAGGAGATCTCCTTTCTCATTCTAGGATCCCAACTTTTGAATACTAATCTTATGCTGCAGGATTTCTTGGTGACTTTGGAGCTTTGGAGATCTTCTTGCATTCTAGCTTTCATTCTTGCATCATAGCTTTATGTTTATGCTTTCTTAGTTTAGATTTCCTTCCAAGTTCTAGCTTAGCTCACATAGATTAATTAGTAAGGCTTGTAATACTTTCATTTCCATAGCTTACTTGCAACTTCATTCTTAGCATAGTTGCATTGCATTTCCATCTTGATTCTTAAAGATATTGGCATTCTTGCCCTTGTCTGTTTCAATCTCTCATTGTGTGGTTTACTAGCAAGGTTATAGGATTAATAGCTCTATCTAAGAGAATTCTTAATATCCTTGTGACTCCATGCCTAGGGAGCTCTAGGTCACTTTCTCAAGGTTTCCCATTCATGGATTCTCTTGGAAGTAATGATTTAGAGAAGTGCATGATTTCAGTGTACAATTGTCAGCTTTTGCAGGAGGATAATTTTTTTTTAGCAGTCAATGTTTGTAATCATAAGGACATTTCTTCTTGGATCCTTATTAATATCAATGCTCATAACACTAAGATAGGAAGTTTCAAGCTGTGGAAGAAATTGCATGATTTCAAGAAATCTTTTCCTAATAACCTATGGATGATAATGGGGATTTTAATAATCCCCTAAAAGAGAAGGACAAGATGGGAGGGAACACTTCCCAAGTGGAAAGAAAGTTTGACTTGATGGATTTTATTAGTAATGAAGGTTTTCTAGATGTTGAGATGGAAGGGATAAATTATACTTGGACCAATCATAGAACTAGGGTCAACCTTATTCTAGTATAGCTTAACAGGGCTCTCATTTCTCTAGATTGGTTATCTTAGTTTTCTTTCTCCTTGTCTTCCTTTGTTAGAATCAGATCAGACCACTTCCCTATTTCTATTTTTGCAAGTCCCTTAATTGGAAAAAGAAATGCTCCTTTTAGATTTGAAAGTATGTGGTTAGCTCACCCAGATCTTGAGATTAAAATAAGGGAATGGTGGAACCTTAAAGTTGATGGTATAGCTATATTCAATATAGTTAAGAAACTCTCAAATGTTAAATTTAAATTGAGACAATGGAATAAAGATGTTTTGGGGGATATTTTCTAGGCTAAGAGTAAAATAATAAAAAACTTAAAAGATACTCAAGATGATATTCGAAGAGATGGTTTGACTGAAGAGTAAAAAATCTAGGAGAATAAGCTTCTTGTGGACTACCATAACATTATTTCCAAAGAGGAGACATTTTGGAGGTAGATATAGAGATCTCTTTGGCTATATCTAGGAGATAAAAACACTAGATTCTTCCACTTAATGACCCTAAAGCATAAGGCTATCAATAGGATTCACTCTTTATCTTTGGCAAGAGGAATAATTTCTAGAGAGGAGGAAATCAGAGAAGAAATGAAGGGTTACTTTCCTTCTATTTGATCTAAGGAAAAAAATATTTCTCTGGAAGATCATAATAAGCTATTGGAATCCATCCCTTCTATTTTTGACAAGAAAACTAATCATAGCCTTAAATCCATTCCTTTTGATAAGGAAATAAAAGAAGTGGTTTTCTCTTTTGAAGGAGAGAAATCTCTAGGTCCTGATGGATTTCAGATGTTCTTCTTTTAGAAACTCTAGAGCATCACTAGTAAAGATGTTTGTTTTACTGCAAAGGATTTTTTGGAATGAAAACTATCCTAACAAAACTCAATTCCACTTTTTTATCCCTTATTCCTAAAAAAATAGGATCTAATATTGTTGATGGTTTCAAGCCAACAAGTCTCTGAAACTCTTTGTACAAGATTTTTTCTAAGGTGCTCACCTCTAGAATTCTAAAATTTCTGCTTATGTTAATTGCTCCTCAACATAACAATTTTGTCCTAGGAAGACAAATTCTAGACTCCATTATTGTTTCTCATGAGAATATCCACTCTCTTGAAGCTTCTAAAAAAAGGTTTCTTGATGAAATTAGATCTATCTAAAGCTTATGACAGAGTTGATTGGGTGTTCTTGTCTAAAATTCTCTTATCTTTTTGTTTTGATAATGGGGTGGTTAGATTTATTATGCAGTTCGTTACTTCAGTTTATTTTTTTGCCATTGTGAATGGAGGTTCCTCTAACCTCTTCCATCCCTCATGCGGTTTAACGCAAGGAGATCTTATCTCTCCTATACTTTTTTCTATAATGGAAGAGAGTCTTGGAAGATATAATATAAATAAATTAGTCAATGAAGGACAGATTGAGGGTCTTCAACCTTCATTTGACAGAATGAAGTTCTCTCATGAATAATTTATGGATGACACTATCATGATGGGGAAATCAATGGTCAAGGAATCTAGGAACATGGAGAAGGCTTTGATGACCTATACTAATGCTACTAGCCAACTCATCAACTAGGAGAAAATCTCTTTATATTTCAATAACACTCCAGAGGTAAGACAAAGGAAAATTTCTACTATTATTGGGTGTAAAATAGGATTGCTCCCTACATCCTATCTTGGTCTTCCTTTATGCTTGAAGCTAGATGATTTCTTCTGGAATAATTTATTAGATAGATTTCATCAAAAAATTGCTGGATGGAAAGGGGCTATTCTAGGTCAAGCTAGAAAAGTCCAATTATTGAAGGCCACTTTGTAAAACCTTCTATTTTATGCTCTTAGTCTTTTCAAAATCCCTCAAACATATGCTGATTTGATAGAGAAAATTCAAAGACAATTTCTTTGGTCAGGGGTTGAAGAGAAAAAAAAGGCTTAGCCTTATAGCTTGAATAAGGTTTGTAATCCTAAGAGATTTGGTGGTCTTGGAATAAGAAGTATCAAAAACATCAATAAGGCTCTTTTGGAAAAATAAATCTAGAGGTTTTATTATGAGAAGAAAGAATGGAATCATATCTTAAAAAGTAAATATCTTTTACTTTCTTTAGAAGATTCTTTAAGTAATCAAGAGGATATCCATGGATCCTACATTTGGAATAATATCATTAAAGCTAAGAATTTGGTTAGAAAGGGTTCTAGATGGAAGCTAGGAGATGGTAGGAAGATTAAATTCTAGGATGATAAATGGCTGCAAGATAGTCCTCTTAATGAGAACCAAGAATGGAAGAATGTTATTCAGGTTTACAAAGATGCTATAGGTGAAAAGGTTTCTGACTATTGGGTTAATGAAGAATGGATTGATCTTGGCCTCATAGATGAAAATCTCAAGATTGTGAATTTGCAACTTGGTTCTTGGTTTATAAGAAATAATGAACAAGATTTCCTAGTGTGGGAACCTGAGCCTAGTGGTAAATTCTCTATTTCTTCTACTTTTAATCTTTTTTTTAAGTAAGAAGATCATCATTTTTTCTCTTGGGTCTGGAATAATAAACTTATCTCCAAGATTAATATGTTTTTTTGGCTACTTATTCAAAACAAGATTCTAACTATGGATAATGTTTTTAAAAGGGGCTTCAGTATGCATAATAGGTTCTTTTTGTGTTGTACTGATGCTATATCTAGTAACCATATGATGTTGCATTGTCGCTATACTAGAAAAGTCTGAGAATCCATATTCAAAAAGATCCAGTTAGACTGGGTTAACCCTCAGAGCTTTCAAGATCTTGTTAACCAATGGATTTGTCCCTTCCCTAGTAAAGAGATCAAAATTATATGGAAAAATTTTCTCCCTCGTTTCACTTGGAGAATTTGGAAGGAGAGAAACAATAAAGTGTTTAGAGACAAACAATGCTCCTTCGATATAGTGGCAGACCAAGTTTGTAGAAGCCTAATGGAAAACTTTAGAATCAATCTTTTGTATGATTCTAGGTTTTTGAACATATCCCAAGAATTTTATTGAAATCCACAATTGGGAATTTTTGGGACAAAAAGCCAAAGATCCCAATCTCAAAGAAAACATAATATGGACAACACCTTCGAATGGATAGCATAAAGGAAATTTTGATGGTTCGGCCAAAGGTAGCCTAGGTAGGGCATGAGTTGGAGGGTTAGTTAGAGATTTGGATGGTAATTGTCTAGGAGCTATTGCCACACCTTTGAGAATTAAAACAAATCATGTTGCTGAAGTTAAGGTGGCTCTCTAAGTTGTGTTGTTGGCTAAGGAAATGGGATGTACAAAGCTTTGACTAGAGGGAGATTCTTTAAATATGATAAATTATATAAAATGGAAGACTATGGCATCCTGGACTATAACACATATCATAGAAAAAATCATATCTATTCTTAGTACTTTTCAAGAAGTGTATATTTCCCACATGTACCAGGAAGGAAATAAGCTTGTGGATGAGCTTGCTAATGTGGAGGCCCATAATGAAGCCACCATTATATGGAAAGAGGAAGTAAATTTTAAAAAAGAGATTTTAAGTCTAATCATGTTTGATAGACTCAATCACAAGGAAGGGGTCATAAATAAAATTAGTAATAATGAAGAGGACACTTAAGTTTTCAAGGAGTGTGATTTGTCAGCTAAGGTGTGTGAAAATAATGAAAGAGTTAATTACACATGGATTGTGGGTATTTTTATGCCTATTGAATCAAAGAAGTTTTCTCGAGTCCGCACTTGTAGCTAAAAAGAGTAAGCAAAAATTTTCAGAAGACATGGAAGGTTGGTTGAGAAGGGAGGAGCCACAAGACTGTAAAAAATGGAAGAAGGAGAAGAGCATTTGGAGAAAGCTCTAGCGGGGAGGGGTCTCACCTTACCTAGAAAGACTTCATGGTTATGACAAGGAGATTACTGAGAAGTTTCTAGCTGGGTGGGCTAATGGTAGAGTAAATTTGATGGGTAAATCCTTTACTCTTTCATTGAATCTTGTATTTGAGATTATAGGTATGCCAGTGGATGGAATGAAGATTTATAGGAACAATAAGCATATGGGGTCACATGCTTTAAATATTTTTCCAAAAGATAAGGAAGAAGAAGCAATGTTGGTGAAGTTCTTGAGGCATTATGTGGAAATGGATAGGATTAAGCTGATTTGAGCCAAAGTTATGAAAGTTATAATGGAATATTTCACTCTTGATGGGAAATACACAAAGCTGTATAACTTTCATTTCATGTTGGTCAATCATTTCAGGTACCAGAAGAAAATTTATTTTCCCTATTACTTGCTAAGCTCTTAGTATTCCACAAAATAGGAAGAGGCCTAGTTATTTGATGCTGCATGAAGGAATGATTTTTCTTATAGTAGACTATGCTAGGGATAATAGTCATGATTCTATTCTTAAAATGGTAAAAGGGAACAAAAATAAAGTGAAAATGAAAAATTTTGAGTCAATCTCTAAGAAGAAAGAAAAGAAAAAATGTAAGGGCAAGGGAGAGCTTAGAGAGGAAAAAGAAGATGATAACTCTTCTATTTAGGAGAATGAGGAAGGGATGGTGCCAAAGGATAAAATGGAGGATGTTTATGTGGAAGAAGAAATTAATCCCAAGGCCTACTATAAGGGCTCAACTTCTAAGATTAAGAATAAGAGGGAGAAGAAAAATTAGAATGCTAAATATTTGGGTGAGGAGGAAGAATAAAATGATGTGGAAGGAGAAGCTGATAAGGAAGAAGAGATGGAAGAAAAGGGCTTAGAGAAGGAAGAGAGAACTGAGAAGAGTAATAAGGAGAAAAAAAGGAAGAAAGAGGAAGGGACTCTGAATAGAAAGCCTAAAACTAAGGCTAGGAAAAGAGAAGAGAAAAGGGAAGGAGAAGGAAACTTTGACTAGCTTTGATGTTGATGATTGCATTCTGCAGGAGGTTAGGAGTACTATTGGAGACAAAATCAACATGGAAAAATGGCTCAGTAAGGAAATGAAGGAAATGTGTCACAATCTAAAGGTGCTGGAAGAAGAAATGTAGGCTCTAAAAGGAAGACTGGAAAATTGCATTGAAGAGATTTTGATGAAGGTAAATACTAACAATATTGATGATAACCTAAATTCTATAATTTATGTGATTTTGGATGAAAAGCTGAAGGATATTAATGAAAAAATTAGTTATAATGGATATTGTATTAAAGAAATTTTGAAGCACAACAATGAGGGCCATAAGGTCTTTATTATGAACTTAAAAGATTTGTATACCTACCTAGAGAGAAGTATGTTGGAAAAAACTACCATTATGGTGGTTGATGATGCTGGGGGTAGAGGTCAGTCTTCGGGACCAAGAATGAGAATTAGAAGAAACCTCAAGAGGAAATTTCCTAAAATTCCTAAGGAGCTTACAAGCCTCAAAGAGTCCATTGTGAAAATGGAGGAAATGTAGAAAGAGGCTGAAAAGGCCACTGAAGTTAAGATGTAACTTGTCCAGGCTTTTTGCTAGAGGGTTTCTGGTAGATCTTTCGTCAACTGTCATTTTTGTCTTTTTAAGAAATTTTTTTTTATTGTTGTGTGTAGGTTTTTCGTCCTACTTTTTGTTTCTTAGTAGGCATTCTTTGTTTGTATGAACTGTACTAAATATTTTAAGCATCTTTTGTAAATGGTTTCGGGGCCCATTCAAAACCTATATATACCTTAATAAAAAATAATAAGGGTTTGAAAGTTTCATTGTGTGGTGATTGAAAAGGTACTTATTTGAGTCTCTAAGCTTGAATTTATTTCTTGCAAGATGGATACAATGATTATTATAGAGATTACTAAGAGGCCAAGGCCTAAATTTAAGAAAGATATGTTGAATTCGATTGAAGATGATCCAAAGAGCTCCCTATCTAGTGTGTCCTACAACATGATCCATATTGAAGACATGTGATCATACATTAAATGTAAGTTTGAAGATTTAGGTTCCTCTCAAATTTTCAATCAATATATGGAGTTGTAAAACAATATAGTATTGAAGGAAGGACACCAAGTAGTTGCAAATAAGGGTTTCTCTCATGGAATCAACTTCCCTAATGATTTCAAGGAGGGTCAAGTTAGATATGTGTTGAGTCCTATACATGACTACTTTATGTGGCTTGATTGTCCACATAAGATAACTAAAGATGTCATTAATGTAATTATAGGATTTTGTACAAACACTGAAGTACCTAAACTTAGGTCAATCCCACAAGATGTAGTTACAAAGTTAACCAAATCAAGATGGGATAAGGGAGAGATGATAGTATATGATAGCCCTAACCTAAACATGTAATTTTAATCCATGGTAATTGGCTACAAAGTCTATCACTCCAAAAGGATCAAAAGTGTGTCTCTTTCTACAATACACACTACATATAATAGGATAAAATAGGATACATAATATGATTTATGTGAGGTGATGATTAGTTAGTTCTTTTAGAATATGTAAAATATCAAAACTGATAAAATTTAAGTATTCAAATACAACCAAATTCTTATGGGTCTATTCTTCTATGTCCAAAATTACTTTCCCAATATTGGTGACATCACATGGTCTAAGGACAAATTGGTGATCATACAACTAAAGAACTGCATAAGGATTCTTGGTAATGAGTTTATAGAAAAAGTATGGAGATATTTCAAGGTTTTTTAAAAGGAAATGTATCAGAGGTAGAGAATCCATGTAGAAGTTGTATAAAACTATAAAAATGACATCTATTTCATGGTGGATACTAATACTTGTCAAATGGAGGTAGTGGTGCCTAAGATCTCATGGGCCATGCCTATGGACTTTGAGGTAGAAGAAAACTTGGTGATATAACATGCTAATAATCTATTGAAGAATCCAATAGATCCTAACACTCCTATGTTTGGTACATACAAGGAGAAGCTCCTTGAAGTTTTTGACAAGCTAAATGAACCAATGGTTAAGAAGAAAATCAGAAAGGAGGTTGAACAATTTTCTCTAAAGAAAGGTTTCACACTGGAATCCATTGACAAGGAAAGAGAAATACATGTTGGAGAGAAAGTTGGAATGTCTGGAGCAAAAGAAATAGCTGAACATGAAGATGTAGAAGTTATCTCATACAATCGGTAGTACCCCAGTTAGTATGAAAACAAAAATTTCCACAACTACAATAGTGAAGAAGGAGAAAACATCTCCTCTAGGAAAGCCACCCATGAAGGATAAGAAAAAACCTTCAAAATTAGAATCTAAAAAAGTAAACAAGTCCACTACAATAAGAGGTCACTGGAAAGAGGAAGAAAGAAAAGGAAAAAGGATACAATGAGGTTGAAGATGAAGGTGAAAGGAAAAAATCAAAAGAAGAGAAAAAAGAGCTGAAAGATAAAGGTAATAAATCTAAAGTGGTTGGTTCCTCTACCACTAAATCTGTTAAGCCTGATTTTAACCAATTCATTACTGTTGACACTATTGTTTTTTATAGATAAAAGAAAAAAGAGGGTGTTGGCCCATGGTA
Organism: Chamaecyparis obtusa; assembly: GCA_027943335.1. NCBI lineage: Eukaryota > Viridiplantae > Streptophyta > Pinopsida > Cupressales > Cupressaceae > Chamaecyparis > Chamaecyparis obtusa. Next base: position 14,425 of record BSBK01006437.1, on the reverse strand, counting down.
TAGAAGACTAGAAGCACACTAACAACATATTAATCGCACTAGTCTCATAGCAGTTTAATAGCAAAAATTTAGTAGAAACAAAAGTATCTAGTTTCCCTCTATAAAAAACAAACACATAGGTCCTTTTCAAAAAAAGTGAACCAAAGTCATGTAACCAGAAAGTATATAAAATATTAACAATAACAAGCCAGACAAGGCTAAACCAGTGTTTTAAGAACTTAACCAGAAAATAGGAAAGCACAAAATGGGACCTAAAACTAATAGGCCCATGCTAGTACAAAAACCTCATGGACACAATAGCAGCTAGAATCTCCCATCCAGATGTTTGGACATCAGGGTCGTGGCCCACTCTTCCTAGAGAAACTAGAAGAGGTCTTTGTTGTCCTCCTTGGCATCTAGCTTACCGCTAGCCAACTTCTCCTACATGTTACATAGGGTCACAGCTGACGTGTGCATGACTTTGAGGGAAAACTTGTTCAAATCAGAAATCCAGGCTTTAATTTCTCTCATGTCCTATTTGAGGCCAAGAATCTCCATATCAAGCTCATTGAACTTATGCTTGAGGGATCATTTAAACCTCTCACTCTCATCCATCACCAAAGTAGTGTGCTTTGTGTGAGGAGATTTAGCCTCCTGGGTGTGGGGAGAGAGTGGGGGTGGGGTAATGCTGCAAGGCTTATCCTCCATCATCAGTAGGGGATTTAAGGGGGGAGCGTTGCTAGACTTGGATGATTTTATGTGTTCACCTGAGGAGCCCTCAATCAAACCAAAGGAGGCAGAGGTATCCATGTCCTTTGAATGATATTTTTCCTCTGACGCTATTTCCCTGAGAATTTTTTTACATTTCTCCTTGGCAATCCTATTGGAATGCTAGACAGTACCCCCCAAATCCACTTCTAGCTCCACCTAGCTACCCAACATTTTCTATTTTCTAGGCTTCCTCTCAGTTTTAGGGGTGCTATTAACCCCCATCTTATCCTTAACTTCCATGGAATTAGAGACATAGGATTATTCTAAGTCCTCTTCCCTTTTAAAGGAATTCTTCACACATCTCTTGCAGCTTTTTCCATCCTAAGAGACAAGGTTAGTCTCTTGGATCTCTTGTAAGGACTGGGAGGGGGATTGAGAGGGTTTGTTGGCTTTCGAAGGGGAAAATTCCTGGGTTACATCCTTAATAATCAAGGGAGGTTGGGGTGGAGGGAAAATGGATTTATGGAAGTTGTATAGGCAGAGCAAGAGGCCCCAGTGAAGGATGGGGACCAACTTCTCAATATTTTTGCTCTCCTTAATGTCCTGGATGTTGCTTTCAATCGAGTGGAGGAGATAGAAAGGGATGGAGATGAGGTCCCTATCCCTGATATGGTTGAAGAACAAAAAATGATAATAGTAAAACATAGTGAACTTACCCTTGAGGGTGAAGTATTTCATAATTATATGACACACCTTGGGCCAAAACTGAGGGAGCTACTCATGATTGAAGACTCTAGAATTTTTAATAGGTTTCTTGCCTGCCCTAAAGAACTAGTTGAGATAGGTAATGTCTGGTGTCTGACTAGTCTTTATATATTTCCTACCCTCCATTGATAGCCCCATCGCCTTAGCAATGACCTCTTCATTCAGCTGAAAGTGCAAACCCCCAACTGACACCTTCCTGTTATCCCAGGAGGACACAAATTGCTTGGAGATTTGCTTGTCATGGCCTCCCTTCATTCTTTCCATGAAGCCCCAGATGCCACTATCTTTGTAGTAGTGGGTCACTAGAGGGTTGGAGGAGAACTCCTCTTCAATTTTGTCCAACTCTATGTGTAGAGTTTTGCAACTATAATGACCAAACTAGTTTCCACTTCAAGAGCCCACATAAAGTTGCAGAGCCAAGCTTCACACACCAGGGTAAAAAAACAAGTCTTTTTTAGATAACCATTTTATGATACTTTCATTCATAAGAGGTAGGGGTTGGGTGATTTTTGGGTAATTGAGCTCCGTATGGAAAAATCTAGTAGATCTCCAGGCGTAATAATTTGAAATTAAGCCAAAATTTCTCTTAGTGTCCTTGGTAATTGGAATTACCTAGTGATGTAGATAGCTATCCTTCCACACGTACTTTCATAAAAGGAAATTATGAACTTTTATGAAGTTTTGTGCATACATGGTCATCACAATATTAATCATCAAATTAAGCTACCAACACAAAATCAATGTGGGCCCCTCAACAATATTGGTGACAGCTTGGCTCATTTCAAACATTGTTGATGATGTGTCTTTCCCACTTGATCAACCACTGGGTCTCCTTTGGTAGCTCACTGACTACTTCCCAATTAACCAGCCTGGCTTGTTTGAGCCCAATGGCCACCATAGAATCTGCCATTGTGTTACCCTCCCTATAGGCATTGGAGATAGTCATGCTTTGGAGATTGTTAAGAAGCTCCTGAATTTTCACTATTATGGTGCTCACTCACCACCCCACACTTGACCCTTTTTTGATAGCCTCTACAATCACTTTGGAGTCCCCCTTGATCATCAATTGTCTAATATTCATGGAGATGGAAAATTTTGAGCACCAAAGGAGAGTCGTGCTCTCGACTCGGTTAATGGTATTATTTTTGAGTGGCCTGACATAAGCCAACATGCAATCACCATTGTGGTCTCTTAGCACTCCACCCCCACTCTAGGTAAGGTTATTAGCTACCCCATCAAAATTTAATTTTTTCTAGCCCATGGGTGGGGAAACCCACTGAGTAGCATTTTGAGCCATCAACCTAGAGTTGTCAAACCTAGTGAAGCTAGTCAATAAGTTCCATCTATCTATTTTTTTATTTCCCAGGCTAAGGGGGGTGCCAAGGGGAGTTTCCAGTTAACTGAGCTATCATTTTCACATAGGAGCTTGGTGCCCAAAAGGAGAGAGGCTTTAGGTGGGGACTCAGTCTCCCTAAAGATCCTATTGTTCCTTTCTTTCCAAATAGTCCAGCAGATGTGTGGAGGAAGAAGCCACCATAGGAGCTAGAGGAGAGGGTGATTGGAGGGGGATCACCAACCAGTGAATTGGTGGACATCCATCCCCAAAACCTAGGAGACCCCCAAATTTTACATAATTCCCCACAGAATAGTAGCTGATTATTCATAGTGTATGAATAGCTGGTTCATAGTTTCCTCTTTCTTTTTGCAAAGGACACATTTGCTAACTAGAGAGAATCCTCTTCTTATGATATTTTCATGAGTTAAAACTTTACCGTGCATAAGCGTCCACTAGAAGAAATTGATTTTTTGAGTAAGGTGTGAGATCCACACCTTACTCCAATCTCTCAGATTATTCTCCTCCTTCAGAAGAAGGTTGTAAGAAGTCTTAATAGAGAAGATTCCCACTTGGGTGGGTGCCCAGATGATGGAGTCTTGACCATTAGTTCTAGGAATCCTAACATTCCCTAGGATTTCCATAAGCTCATTAGCCACTTGATTTAATTCAGGTCTATCCCTGACCAAAAGAGCTAAATCCTTCCATCTCCCTTTAGACATGTAATTGGAGACTTTTCTACTAAGGGTAGGTCTAAGGTAGTTCATGAGGGGGCCAAACCTTCCACCTAGGGTGGAGAAATTATGTATCCACAAGTCATGATAGAATCTAATGGATCTCCCATCTATGAGTTACCAAAAGACCCCCTTATAAAGCATGGTTTTTCATTTGCAGATGCTAGCCCAGAGTTTGGAACCATTGGGAAGGTCATTATCTTGGAACATCATCTGATAAGGGTTCCCTTGAAGGTACATAGATTCCATAATCTTGCACCAATCCACTTTCCTTTCAATTAGCTTCCAAGATACTTTCATGGTGAGGGCTTTGTTCAACAAGCCAGTGCATATAAGGCCTTGGCCACCTAACTATTTAGGAAGGCAAACCATTTCCCAATTGACTAGGGACATCCTCTTCTTCTCTTTCAAGCCAGCCCATAGAAAATTTCTTTGTATGTTTTATAGCCTATCTACCATTTTTCTTTTGATCTTGAATAGGGATAGAAAGTAAACATGAATCCCTTGAAGAGTAGAGGCCACCAGCTAAAGTTTACCAACATTGCTCAAAATCTTCCCCTTCCATCCAACAAGTTTTTTCTAAGTTCTTTCCAAGATGGAATTCTAGAAATCTTGGGAGACCTCTTTGATAGTGAGAGGGAGGCCCAGGTAGGTAGAGGGGAGTGAAGCTGACTGACATCACAAAATTTGAAGCACTCTGGTTTGGGTCTCGATGGGGGTGTTGAAGAAAAAAGTCTTCTTTTCTGATACTTTATGCATTATACCAAGGCCAAGGAATAATTCTCTAAAAGATACTTCCATTGTCTAGCTTCTATCACCGAAGAGTACCCAAAGAGGAAGGTATCATCCACAAATTTCTCTAGAATAGCTTGTTGCAGAGTGGAAGCAGGTTTGATTCCTTTTATTCTTCCCGTGGAAGAGAGCATAATCAAATTCCTATTGAGGACCTCAACCACCATGATAAATAAATAGGGGGAGATAGGGTTGCCCTACCAAAGACATTTTTCATGTTGAAAGAAGTTGCCTAGGGAGCCTTTGACCAAAATAGAGAAGCTAACCATTTGCGTACATTCTTGAATAATTCAGATAACTTTCTCATTAAAGCCCATTCTACTAAGGATTTTATGGAGGAAGGACTAATTAAATTTATCATAAGCCTTAGATATTTCAAGTTTAAAGGCCATACCTAGTGCTCTTCTCCTATCCATGGAGTGGATGATTTTGTGAGTGGAAATGACTGCATCAAGGATCTGCCTTCCTAGGACAAAACCTTTCTCACTAGGAATGATCAATTTGTCTAGGAGGGGCTTCATTCTATTGACCAAGATCTTAGTGAGGATTTTATAAAAAGTGTTACATAAGTTGATGGGTCTAAAGTCCATCATAGAGGTGGGGTTTTCATTCTTAGGGACCAACACAATATAAGTCTTGTTATGGTGCTTTAGCAGTCACCCTGTTCTGAAGAAGTCTCTAGTAGCATGGGAAACATCTAATCCAATAATATCCCAATAATCTTGAAAGAAAGCTGGGGGAAACCATCGGGCCACAAGGATCTATAGGAACCCATATCAAAGACAATAGCTTTGACCTCCTCATCAAAAACCCATCCAGTGAGGCGATCATTATCATTGTGCATAACAGTACATTGGATGTGTTCAAGGAACTGATTTTGCACATTAATAGGGAAAAAATGACCATCATTAGAATATAATCCCTTAAAGTATTTTGCCACAACCTGGTTAATTTTTTCCTTTTCAGTGTCTTCATTTCCTCTTTCATCCCTAATTATGTTGATAGTGTTTCATCTTTTGTCATTGCTAGTGGATCTATGAAAGAAGGAATTATTTTTGTCCCCTTTGGAAAGCCACTGGATCCTAGAGTGTTTCTTGCAGTAGATTTCTTCTCTTCTCAGAGCTTCCTGCCACTTATGTCTAGTCTTTTCTTTTTCCATCTGCAACTGGGGGTGGATATTCCTAGTGGCCAACTAGGCTTGGAGGGAGTCCAAGGTCCCCATGAGCTCCTTCTTCTCCTTAAAGAAATCCCCAAAATTATGTTTACTCCAACCTTTAACCTCTTTTTTGATGATTTCCAATTTCTGGGCGATCCTGAACATGGAAATGCCTTTGATAGAAGTTGCCCACTAGGATTTCACTTGGTCCCTAAAGGAGGGGTGGGAGCACCACATAATCTCAAATTTGAAAGGGGATGGACCAATCTTAGGGGAATCAAACCAGTAGAGGAGGAGGGGATTATGATCAGAGGTGGTTTTGGGGAGGGAGGACAAAGTGGAGGTTAAGCACAAGTCCCAAGAGGAGGTGACGAGGACCCAATCCAGCCTCACTTGGATAAGTGTTGACACTATTGTTGATAAGGTTAGAAAATAGGGAATAATTTTTGGTGTAAATAAGTAATATGACAAGTTTAATGAGGATGATCAAAGAAATCCTAAAGATGTTGTATTGTTTAGTATGAATAAACCCAGACAATCCCTAATTGAGATACAAGAATAGATACCCACATCACTGTATAATAAGCTTGAAGCTAGGTGGCAAGGAGAAATCAACCAAAAAATAGAATTAATTGAATATGTTTTGATGTCACTGCAACTAGATTTGGCAAGGGAAAAAATTGATGAGATTCTTGAGAAAACAAGAAAGGAATTAAAGAACAAGACATGCATGACCAGGCTACTAAGTGGTGAATCAAAGCCTATACAAGAGGAAAATGAAAGTATATGGAAGAAACTCTTGGGTCTTGTTAAAGAGGAGGAAGATGAGCATAAAGAAGAAGAGGTAAAAGAAAAATATGATGATGAACCTAAGATTACTTGTACCGATGAGAGATGGAATGTTGATGGTGTACGTGTCATTATAGATGAAATTTCACTAAAGAATGATCTAGATGAGCCTAAGGATACAAAATATGAATAGGTGGATTCTCATGATACTACAAAGAAAGAACAAGAAATAGATGAAGTTGTGACTTATTATACCTTAGTCAAAGTTCCTACTAGTAAGGAGCAACATATAATAGTAGCAAAAGAAACTAGTGGAGATGAAGATAAGAAGAAGAAATAGCATGTACATACTAAGGATGTGCAGATGAATGGAGAATGGGAAAATAAAGAGAAACCAAAGGAGAAGATTCAAGACAAGTAAAAAGGAAAGGTAAAATTTTCTAAGTCTTCTGTTAAAAAAAGTTTTGATGAGATGGATGAAGATGACATACCTTCTATTCACCAAAAAATAGATTTAAGTACCATGAGCCCTATAGAGATGATTGATATTTTTATGGCTATTAAGTCTCAAGGAAAAAAGGAGAAAATAAAACAAGAGGTGCACATTATACTATCTATAAGGGATATATTGTTAGACTTAGTGTCTGAGGTAATCTATGATGAAAAGGATGCACCTATTGAACAATTGGGTCAGTTAGTGATAGTTGTAGGTCATCAAATAAAAAGTCTAGAAGATCTATCAATAATGAGGGAAGAGAGATTATTCAAGGAAAAGGTCAGATAAATTGGTTCAATCAATTGCACTTTATAGAAATAATTTAACAATGGAATTGAATCGGGTCAAGGAAGCTCTAAAAGAAGGTGGTAAGATTCTCACCTCAATCTCCAAATTTTCACCATTTTTGAAGGAATTAGATAGAAAAAGATGTGAATCTCAATAGAAGCTAAGGTTATTGGTAGCAATTTTTGACCCTATAAATTGTTTTGCTACAAATTTTGTAGCTGAAGTAAGTGTCATTAATAATAAGATTAAGGCTTATGGGAATGAGAAGGAAAAGATGTTTGCAACTTTAATGGAGTTATAGTGTCTAATGATACCTAAGATGGATATCTTGTGGCAAGGAGTCTAGGATATAGAGAAGGTCTTAGCATCCCCTAATATGTGTACTGTAGATGGTTTGGAAGAGCTTACATATCTACTGCATTGGAAGATATTTATCATGGAGAACCTATAGAAGATTTGGGTTTCTAATCTAAAAGTTTTGAATACAATTTTCAATGATGTATTTAGAAGAATGTAAATAGGTATTTTCTACTCTCAATATAAACAAAAAAAAGGTTATCAATTGTAATACATTAGGGTCATGCTATATTTTTAATTACCTTAGGGGAAATTACTTTTTTCTTTAAGCTCTATACTTGATTGATTTCATTTTTGCATAGTTAGACACTTAGCAATTTTTCTTAGGTGTTTCCATCACTACCAAAGGGGGAGATTGTTGGCATATGCTGAAGATGATCATGTAATGGATGTTGTAGTGTTTTCATTTCTATAAAAAAATATATTTAAAGGATCAAGTATGTTATACCCATATTGAAGAAGATTGCATAAGGAGTTTTCTAAGTGTTCCCTGTACTAGTGATAAAACAAGCAGTATTGATAAATTTGGTGTGTGATGATAATATTGAATATTCATATGGTGTAATCAATTACAAAGTATATATACGGTTATGTTTACCTACATTTATGAGATCGCTTAAGTAGATTCAATGTATAGGTAGATATTTGAGTCAATCACTAAAAATATTGATAAGAATAGTGAACAATTTAAGTATAGTTGGATAAATTAATTTAGTGATGAATTCAAAGTCAAAGACTAGTCTATTTGAGTGTTGAAGTGTTTAGGGATAACATTGAGGATTTAAAATTGGTACATTGATGTGCTCACTCACACAATTTTAAGTGAATTTAAGGTCGACTCAGGTAATACATTTTAGGGTTATTCCACCAAATTAAATTTCTATATAAGGAGATTAAATCATAGAGTAAGGATTGGATTTTTGTGATGTGGTGGTTGTAATCAATGAAGGTGGTTGAGAAGTTAGGGAAGAATTTTTTAGAGAAATTAGAGAAGTGCATTTGAGCATAATAGTAGATCTGTCAAGTAGAAAGTGCTACATTTAAATCACTTATTTGAGTTTCTTACTCAAAGAAAGTTCTAACAGGATTGTGATCAAAATCCTTTAACAAGGTTACTCCTGAGAGGGTAAGAAGGATTCTAATAGGTATAAATATTAAATCCTTTAATAGGGAAACTCTCAGAAGGAGTTTTAAAAGCCTTAACTAAGTAGTTCTTAACAAGATTGTTGTAATAAAATTTAACTAGGTTATAGATACTCTTAACTGGGTACAACCTTAACAAGGTGATGTAATGCTCCTAACAAGGCACATCTTATTTTTGCATTCATAAGTTTCATGGGTACTAATTCCCACCATATTCTTTCCCTCTAACAAGGGTTTCCATGAAAAAATATTGGTGTCCTTATGTTGATTATTTATGGATGTTTTATTTTCTATGCTTTTATGTTACATTTACCTTTGCATGTTGGTTTATTTGGACTTTTATGATTTTTTTTTGTAGATCTACGGTTGCACTGATTCACCTCCCTCTCAATCCCTTATAAGACTAACAATTGGTATCAAAGTGAAGTTCCCTTGAAGAAACCTAATATCTTATGGAAGATCCTTAAAGAAGACATGGAAGGTTTGAGATATCAAAGGAAGATTGAAAGGAAGCATGTAGATGCTGAAGAAATTATTGAAAAAATGAAGGATCATCTCAATAAATCAAGACCCAAGAGAAATAAACTTATTGAAAAATGAAGTGAAAGACAAGATCTCATTGAAAAAATATATAAAGGTAGTGGATCTGAGAAATCTGAAGAAGGTTTGAAAGAATTGCCTTAGAAAATGGACAACTACATAAAGACAAGAAGAACATCAAAATAGAGTTAGAAACTTTGTCAATCAAAATGGGTTAAGAAATGGAAGCAAGAAAGTAAGAAGAAGAAACATGGAAAATCATAAAGGAAGCCCTAAAAGACAAGGTGGATGATCTCTTCAAATCTGATCAAGAAGTTGTTACATTGCATGCACATCCACATGAGACAAATGAACATAATCTAGAAGCCCTAAGGGACAATGAAAATATGAGAAATGAAAATGAGCAACTAAAATGTGAGTTAAAGGATGTGAATGATTTACTCAATGAATTTTTTGCAAAACTTGATGAACAACTCAATAATTAGAGAATGCATGGAGAGAGTCATGGTTTAGGCTACACTAGTCATAAGGTTGGTGAACCTTTAGGTACAAAAAATACCAATCAAGATGAAAAAGTATGAACCTAAGGTGAATCAAAGGAAATCTAGTAAGAGATCTTATAGACCAATTTGTTTCAATTTCCATAAGGTTGGACATACAACTAATGTGTGTAGATAAAATGTTAGATTTGGAATATTTGATGTTAGACTTGGAAAATTTAATATTTGTTGTTAAAATTGCAACAAATATGGTCATAGAGCTAATGAGTGCAGGACAAAGATGAACAATCAATGGTCACAAATAAACTAGTAGAGTCCTTATCTGAATAGGAACTAGTGGGATGTTTCTTGTTCATATTGTCACAATTATGGTCTTATGGCCATTAAATATAGATTGAGGACTAATAGAGGAAATATAGGAGATTGGAGATCAACTAGAATGAAATGTTTTTACTGTCACAAGATAGGGACACATTGAAAGCTTTTTTAGAGAAAGGAACAACAAGGTGAACCAACCAGTTAATCAGAAAGACAAACAAAAGGGAAAGAACATTGTGAATGTTGAAGAGACCAAGAATCAAATGAGTAAGATTTGGTAAAAGAAGAGTGAAATAAAATCTTTGAGAGAATCCACATCTTCACCAGGTGTAGAGAACTCTTCATCTAGATAAGTTATTTTGGCTTAGGGGGAGCAAACATTGTTGAATCTATAGAGGAATCCTTATATGCATGTACAATAAGTTATATCTGCATATTTAGATGTATTTGGATATTTTGATGTATGGTATGGATTTTTGTTGAACTACATGAAGTTTGGGTTGATCGCTCATAAGATCATTAAAGGTATATACTATTTGTTAGAAACCAGTGATGCAATTAATGCATATGTGTAAAGGTGGATAAAAGGTGTTTTAGGTCTAATTATGTGAAAGGAGAAACAAGGGTTTGAAAGTTTAGTCATGTGGTGATTGAAAAGGTACTTATTCAATCCATTCATATGTTATTTTGGGATGCCTCTACTTGCATCATGATTAATGGTTTCCAATATGAAGCCTTTGACCTTTTCAACCCATTCACTAGGGTTTCATGTCATCTCCTTCCTTATATGTTTTTGTTGCTTAGGGTTTTGGTTACCTCCTTGCCAATGCAAACTATGTTGGTCTCATCAGAGGAATTTCCCTGCTTGAGTCACCTATTCATCTTGTTAATGGACACTTCATCGATGATTCTTTCCTCACTCTCATTTAAGAGGAAGACAATGTTAAAGCTACCTTACAATGCCTTGACAATTTTTGTTTAGCCTCAAGTTCTTCCATTCAATGGGACAAGACTCAATGTTTCAGACAATATTTTCCTTCATCTCCACCCTAAATTATTTAGTATGGTTGGAAGTGGTTGCAACACAATGATATTTTTATCTTCTTAGTCATTTATTTTGGCCTTCCAATCTTTTCCACTGGATCTCTAGGATGTGGTCTTAGCCAAAATTAATAAAAAGCTATCATACTAGATTACCAAGCCTCTTTCTCTGGCTGGTAAATTCTATTTTTCTTCTACATTTCTGGAAGGCACCCATGTTTATTATTCCTCATGTTTGGATCCTTCCAAGGACTCATACATGCATCTTGAAAAATTAGTACTTGAATTTTGTGGGCTTCTAGAGCTAATCATCACAATTTTCACAGGGTTGTCTTAGAGTAAAATTGCCTTCTCAAGGCTTCTGGAGGTCTTGGCATTATTTCCACTCATAAAAAGGGTTTGGCCCTATGTGCCAAATGGGTCATCTGAGATTTGATTGGTGATGAGGCTTGGAAAATCTTATTGAGATTTTCTATTTCTTCAGGCTTCTTGTTCATATACCTAACTAGAAGGAGAATCTTTTTCAAACCCTTCTTATCATGAGAGACCCAATTCAAATCCAGGGTACTTTTGTTGCTAAAAGTATCTAGAGAGCCTAGGAAGTTGTCAAGCCTTGAATCCACTAGGTTGGAGATGGATTTAGGGATGGGCTTTTCATAAATTAATATAATATCTTGTGGTTTCCACTTTTTTATCACCAAGGGATTCCTCTTTCTAAAATCCAAGAGGTTTGTGCTCTGTATTTTCATAAACATGGCATTAGAACCCCCAAGGATTTACTTTCTTGAGCCACTGTGAGTATTCGGTAGTGGGAGGATCTATAGGTCCAGTTTTATCTTTCACACCCAGATTGATGACTTTTGACCGACTGGTCTTTGCTTTGCCTTCATACATGGTGCATAAGCTTGGCATTCAGTCTGTCAAGCCCTGGTGGAAGAACTAGAAATGGGATCCTTGGACTCCTCTCTCTAGTTACAAACCCAAGATGGGTTATGACTAGTTGGTTCCCTATCTGCCAATGGTTAACAGTCTTAATCAATATTCTTAGAAGTCTTGGAGGTTCTACTTTCTCACTATTTTGTCTATCATCACAGAGCCAAAACTTGAACACTTTTCTTGATGTGTTCTTTTTCAAGGGTTTCCTTTGGGTGACAGGCTCAAGCATTTGAGAGTCCCTAACCCTAGTTGGTGACCTTTTTGTGGGCTTCTAGAAAATTTTATGCATATTTTCTTGTTTTTTCAAAGAGCTCAACATTATTGGAGTGGGATTCATAAATTTTTTAGTCCTTTTAGGATAGAATCCTTTTCTTGGCACATGGCTTTGTTGGGTGATTCACCCAGAATCCCTTTCAAATTTTTCCAGATATGGCATGCTTTCAAGATGGAGATTTTATTCACTCTTTGGAAGGACATAAATGATGTTTTATTCACTCACAAGTTTCTTAATATAAATGTTTCAATGTATACAAAAGAATGCATTTGTAATAATGTAATTATAAAAATACAAGTCTAGGCTGACAAGGTGGGCTATTTACAGGAGCTTTTGCAGCATTGGGGAAATGCCCCATGTACAATTGCTAGAGTGCCTCCAGATTCTACTTCTAAAGACTGCACTCCACCTCATGGCCATCATCATTGCCATATTTATTTTTCTTGATGTTTTCACACTCCTTGGTCTTAGGATCCTTGTAGCTCCTTTGGTGGTGGTGATGCCTAGAGGCACTACTCAACTACCCTACCACATCATGGTATTTCCTTGGGTTGGTATTTTTCTACTCCTATTTTTGGTGGCTCTAGTTGGACTAACACCAGAAAAGATTCTTCTTGGCTTTCTTCTTCTTCGACCAATTTTCCTCGATTGGATTTGGCTATCTCTCCCAAGAGGGAGGAAGATGAAATGGAAAAAGAAATAGAGAATGATGGTGATGTATGGTCTATTCCAGACCCTACCCTTGGCCCTGCTAGTATTTGGGGAAATCCAAATGATAAAGATCCTCCCCCTTGGTTGATATGGCTTTGGCTTCCTGAGGGGTTATATGCTTTCTTTGTTATGAATAGTTGATAAAGTTGTCATTTTCAGCTACTAGCCGATAGACTCTCGCAGGGTGATCTCATATCTCCTAACTTTTTTGAATATGTACTTTATATTAAAATTTAATAGAAAGGGATTTATTCATAAAAAAGGCACTTATTCAAATCTCTAAGCTTGAATTTGTTTCTTTCAAGATGGATACATTGATTATTATGGAGATTACTGAGAGGCCAAGGCCTGAATTCAAGAAACATATGTTTAACTCAATTGAAGGCGATCTAAAGTGTTCCCTATAAAGTATTCCCTATGACATCATGCATATTGAAGGCATGTGATCATACACTCATTATAAGTTTGAAGATTTAATTTCCCCTCACATTTTTAATCAATATGTGGAGTTGTGTAACAATCTGGTATTGAAGGAAGAACACCAAGTAGTTGCAAATAAGGGTTTCTCTCACACAATCAACTTCCTTGATTATTTTGATGAGGAGATAGTTACATGACCAGTTTTTGTGTCTTGATCATCCACATAACATTACTAAGGAGGTCATTCATGTGGTTATAGGATTCTATTAAACTAGTGATATAATTCAACTTACGTCAATCCCACAAGACATAGTCACAGAGTTAACCAAATCAAGATGGAATAAGCAAGAAAAAATAGTAAATGATATCCATGACCTAAACTTAAGATTTTCATTGATGGTAATTGGCTATAAATTTTATCACTCCAACAAAATCAATAGTGTATCCAGTGTTGCAATACACACTACATATAGGATGATAAAAGAGGATGCAAAATATAATTTATGTGAGGCAATGAGCAGTCAGTTGTTTCAGAATATGGAAAAGATAAAAAAGGATAAAAGGTCAATATTCAAATACAACCAACCTCAGTGTTGGTGGTATCACATTGTCTAAGGACCAATCAGTGATCATACAACTAAAGAATTACATAAGAAAGCTTGGTGATGAGTTTACAGAAAAAGTATGGGGATATTTCAAGGTTTTTCAAAAGGAAATTCATTAGAAGCAGTGAATCCCTACATAAGTTGTGGAAAAGTATGAAAATGACATATTCTTACTGGTGGATACTAATACATGTTAAATGGAGGTAGTGGTGCCTAGGACATCATGGGCCATGACTATGGGTTATGCAGTAGATAGGGAAAACATTAGTGGTGATTATTCACCATTTGGCAAATGTCGCTTGTCGGCAACCCATGATTTGGTGAATATATGTCCCATATGGGATCGACCCTATCGCCCCACATTTATTAAAATTGGGTCCAATGCTTGGGATCATCGCCAATTGGTTTGTTTAATATTGTCCATTTATTTCACATTATTGTCAATGGCATATAATTTTTGGGTGCAATATATTTTAAACATTAACCTATAAAATCAAAGTGGCCCCAAATGGATGGCCTATATTCGCAAATAGTTTT